>CM035163.1:130986276-131426150 GCA_020205615.1 Panax quinquefolius | reverse complement strand
ATCTTCTTTGGTTCTATTTGAGATAGGAAGCTTAGATAGAAGCATTCATTTTGAGTAGTAGCTCTTGTCTTGACTCTCAAGGTCGGATCTCCAATGATTAGATCTTGAGTGTGATCTCTTGCCCATCCGCTTCCTATTGGAACATCCATTCTTATGCCTTCTTATCATGATCTTCAAGATCTATTTCTTCTTCTTGATGTGGAGGTTCATTGTGCGCATAGGCCTCTACGATCTCATTCTCTTTTCAACGATTTTATTATCTAGCACTACGATCGTAGTATTGACTCGACGACCTCGCTCATAGTGTCTCTAACCGTTAGTCACATTGTCTTGGAGCACTCGCTTTTTTTTAAGTCTATTTCATCAAAGATGATGTGAATTGAGACTTCTACACTCGTTGTCTTCTTGTTGAACACTCAGAGGCCTTGCTATCTCATGGCATATCCAAGAAAGATTCCTTCGCTTGATTTCGGTTGAAACTTTGTCAAATCATCGCTTTCCATTATTGAGTATGTAGCATGCACAACCAACACACAATGAAAGTAGTGACATTCGCTTTCTTCCTTTCCAAAGTTCATAAGAGTCTTCTTAATCGTAAAGTGTATGAGTGATCTGCTCGAGTATAACATGCAAGGTTGACCGCTTCGCCCGTAAGTGTCTCCAGAGATGAGTCAGCAGCTAGTAGAGTCCTTCCAAATTCTATTAATGTCCCGTTTTTTCTCTTAGCAACTCCATTTTGTTGGGGAGTTCATGGAGTCGTAGAAGTTGTGACTAATTCCATTGTTCGTGCAGAATCCGATCCATTTCTCGAGAAATCAAATTCTCTGCCATGATCACTTCTATGGCCTTGATTTTCTCCTTTCTCATTCAACACTAGCTCAACATCTTGATTAGTTGGGGGCGTGTTTCATCTTTTGAGGTTAGAAAGAATACCCATGTAAATGTGTGTGTCGTCGACTACGACCAGCCGAGTATCTCTTTTCCCCAAGGTTCGCCATTGAATTGGTCCAAAAGATCCATATGTAGTAATCGCAGAGGCTTGTCAATTGAGTTGATGGTTTTGCTCTTAAATGAGCTTCTCGTCCTGCTTTCCCAAGTTGACAGTGCATTGCAGGCCTTTCTTTAACGGTTTGAATTTGGGTAGGCTCAACTAGATCTTTAAAGCTAATTTGGACATGCTTTTAAAGTTGAGATGAGATAATCTTCGATGCCATAGCTACTCATTTCTTCATATGCTTTAGCCGAAAGCATATTGTCTCGTCTCCGAGCTTAGTTGTTCAAGATTTACCGTAGACATTTCCTTCTCTTGTTCCTAAGTAGCTTTTACCGCAGATGTCTTGGTCTCTGACTTGACATTGATTGTTGATGAATGTTACTTGATGACCTTTGTCACGCGAGTTGGCTAATGCTTAGAAGGTTGTCTTGTAGTCCTTTCATATAGGCCACTTTCTCGAATGATATCGCACCATTTCCTACCGAGCCATAGCCTTTAGTCTTGCCAAATGCCATTATCTCCAAATATGACCGAGGACCCTCCTTCTACATGAAGTTAGACATAAGGGCTTTGTTCCCGATGTGCCTTAAACATCCACTATCTAGATACCAAAGTCAGGTTCATGGAGCTCCTTTCCGAGGTAACATTAAACCTTCATTTTGGTACCCATATTTGCATGGGTCCTACTATGTTAGTACCTTCGGGGACCCAAATCGCTTGATTTTGGGTCTCACGTGCATAGAATTATAATGACAATTCGCAATTTTGTGACCAACTCTCGTGGCATTCAAAGCATTTGATATGATGCATGTAAGTGTGTGTGTGTGTGTGTGTGTGTGAAAGTTCTTCCTCCATTTGGGCTTTTGTGGGTTATTGGTCATCCTTCTGCTAGGCTGATATCCCCTTTTCCATGTGTTCTCTTGTTTCATTAATTGAGGAGAGTATATCTCAATTCTACTGTGTCTTCGTGGTTGGTTCGTAGAGTTGATTTTATTGGACTCTACGATCCTTCGAGGTTGATGAGTAGTAGATAGATTACTTTTCTCTTTTCTGAAACCTAGACCAGCATGAGATCCCTTACTCCTGGGAATGTGAATTGAATTAGCCGGACAGGATTTGACAGGCTCATCATTCTGTGAGGATTTCACAAATATAATGCCTCTACTAAAACCTGAGGCATTACTATTGTTAACATCCTTTGTTTTTTCCACACATGACTCTGAGATAGATCCCCCAAAGCCTAGCCCTGTTCTATCATAGACATTTCTCTGATTAGAGATTAAAGAATCCATGGATGAAGAAGATTTATTCCATGTGGAGATGGTCTTTTTTAGATCCTCAATTTTTGAGGTTAGACTGATAACTTGTTTTCAGCATTGAGCTCATTTGTTTGTCTTAAGAGCTTATTCTCGCCTTCAAGCTCGTAGAAAGAATTAGCAATCGAGAAGGGTTGTTTCAGCTTCTTCTTGAACCTTTATAAAAGTGACAATTGTTGAAAATTGATATTTTATCTTTTTGATAAAATAATTCGCTTAAATATATTATTATATTATAATAATTTAATAATGGTGATATTTTTCCAATGAATGTGTGATATATGAATAAATGAGGAGGGAGAGTATTTTTGTTACAATAAATGCGCTAAAAACATGTTAAACATGTTGGTGGACACCATTTTTGACTGAAATTTGATTATAAATGCAAAAATCGTCCAGTATGTGGATTTCTTATCAATTTCATTTAGAATTTGGAAAAATTTAAAGCTACAAAGTTGTACAGAATTAAATTTCCTATGGAATGGACATAAGATTTGAATTTTTCTAATAAAAAGTCTATTTATTATGAATTATTGAAGTTTCTGAATTTATAAATGGTTTAAAATATTTTTGGTGGATATTTCTAGAAGGTGGGCCCCACAATTGTACTTTTGCATGTGGGAAATGCTGGAATCTGAATTCAAAGTAGGCATAGGACTTTTTTTATTAATAATATTATTTTCTTAAATTTTCTGATTTGGTGTTCTAAGCATTTTTCCTATAAATATGATGCTTAGGTTAGAATTAAAAATCACATCAGAAAATGAAGTTTTCTCTCTCTATATTATCGAGCGTATTTTTGTGAGTATTTTGATACTTTGAGTGTTGCTATACGATGCAAGTTTCCTTCAGCACTATTTATGGTATTCCAATCAGAAGTATTGTCCTTTTGAGGTAAGGGATGTTATTTTTTTTTCGTAAATGATATTATTTCTTTCAATATCATTATATCAGAATATTGGTAATATTTTTCTTGTGAAATATTTGCCTTTTTTGTTGGGGTTACCATTCACGTATACGGCATTATTCACAAAAAAAAATTAAAAAAAAAATTTTTGTCCAAGTTGTTTATTATGGTTACTAATTTTGATCAGATCCACGTTTTGATCTTTATTCTCAATTTTGCTCCACAATGGTTTATTATAGAGTATTTTGAACTTGGATAAACTAAAGTACGAATCCTAATCATTGTCCTTTTATCTCACTAGATTCGTTTTCTTTAAAATATTTCATCATTCTCACTCCTAAATGGTGATATAACTGAATATCTTTGGCCTGTAGTGCAAAGATGAACGATTACATGATGAATATCTTTGGCCTCTAGTGCAAAGATGAATAGGTGTTGAGAAGAACATGACCAACTGGGAATACGATTGATTATTTTGTGCATCGATTGCAAATATGAGTATTTGATTCAAGATATATATTGATTGATGTCATAGAGATAAAATATTGATGATGGACTTTAAAATCATAGAAGATAGTAGATTTCATTATCTACTGAACTCTTCTAATGAATTGTTATTTCTAGTGCGAATATTGATCTAAAATTTGTTGTCTATTATATTCTATCGATTTTCCTCGTTGAAGACTAAGGATAATGTGTTTGTACATTATCTTAGTCATAATATTCTTTATCGGGCTAGTTGAGCTCACTCTTTTCTTTTTTTGTTCCATTTTCCTTCTCGTGAGGCGAGAATATAAGCGGGAACTAGTCGGGGTGTGGAGTGATGATTCAAAAACAGTTGTATTAGTAGTCATCACTATTTTGTAAAATAGTGTATCAATAATTGTAATGAGGACTTATTTGAGTGTGGATATTGTCTAGAAGACAATATTTATATTTAAACTCACAAAGATATGTGTTGTCGTATTTTGCACACAATTGTAATAATAAAGTTGTAGTTGTTTTACGTACCATGTATTTGGAGACTGGAATGGGTTGTGTGGACCTATTTTGGGGGCATCACATAACGAGTTCAAAAGTTGTAAACCGGAACCGCTGAGTTAGAATGGCTAAGATTTATTTAAATCTAGTTTTCTTTCTAGTTTTTTGTAAATATTAAGCAAACACGTGACCCTAGATCTCAGTATTCAGAGGGAATGGGAAGTCAGGCTACGCTGTATAGCAGGATTTAATCGATGAATCTTTGGTTTCGCGTTGTTTAGATTAAATATTTGTTTTATTTCGGTATCCTCGTTATGCAAGATATTCATATGATATTATGTGAGCCTAGGAGCCACGAGATCTAAAAATCCAAATAATGATCTAGATCCGGTTCCCATGATGGACCTTTTTCAGCTGTACAGTTAACTTGTAAATCGTATTTGTAGTGTTTAGACATCCTTCGATGGCTTTCATGCCCACAAGAAGCCCGACACTTATATGTATATTATTTTGTCGAAAATGCTTCGCATCTCGAGAATAAAATCAAATCAAGTCGAATACGGAATAAAATGGAAGTATCAAAGGCCTCAATTACTATGTGAGTATAACGGTTCGAAAACCTGTTTTCAAAACATCATTGTTGTATATATTGCTTAAAATTGAACTTTTATACAAGTCAAACCCTTTGTATATAGGTGCAAACGAGGCATAATACTACTTCCAAATAATGCACTTTGGCCCAATAAACTCACACACGCAATTCAAATAAATTAGAGAATTGAAAAGACGTGGTAACCGTGTTTTCACGAAAGTCGAGGTGCCTAACACCTTCCCCCACTTAATCAAGTCGGTTTCCAAGGCCTGTTAAACAAAGTCCAATAATTAGGCATTTGTGTAAACCTTTTTAAATTCGGTTGAGTTGGTACAACCATTTCAAAACTATCAATCGACGACTCAAATTTTCAAATCGTTGACATTTTGTGTCGACTTTTTCAAACTCGCCTTTCAAACAAAATTCAACACATAGAAAACATAAAAGATATAAAGAGAAATTCCAAGAAAAAAATTCCCCGACGTCGACATTGATCAACAGTGTAATCTCACAAGTGTTTCAAGTAGAGAATCAGTATATAATTATTTATTTTGTATCGGAATAGTTGTAGCATTTAAATAAACTCAAATGTTATAATTGGTATAATTCTCCATATTTAGATGCTAATATATAGAAATATCCCCCAACCCACCTATATAATAAATAAGCCTATGAACAATTAAACACTCCCTCCTCCAAAATGTAGAATTATTATTAATTTTTAAAGTAACATTTTTAAATTTAAAATTAATATATATATATATATATATATATATTAATTTTAGTCTATGTCGATGAACAATATTGTAAACTACTATAAAAGTAATATACATGTTGTGTATGATTTATTGTAATTCACTATAATTTTTAGTAAAATATCTTGATTTAGAGTTTTAAAATGTCATAAATGAACTTTAAAAAATCATGCCCAAAAATTGAAGGTGGAGAGATTTAAGGGCCCAGCCAGCAACATCTATTGTTTGCTTTCGGCTTCCTTCGGGGGTTAAGTAGCTCTAGTCTACGCCATCCCTTAAAAGTTAGTAAAACACTACCATGAGCAAATCTAAAAATATTACAGTTAAGGCAGAGCAAGGCGGTAATTCGGGAAAAGACAAATGAAAGGGCAAGACTACGGAATAGCTTAGTCCTTTATGCGTAGGAGAACTATTGTTATTATTATTATTATAATGTATTAAGGGACGATTAATTTATGTTTAAGTTTAATCACTGGAATGTTGTAGTAACAGTCACGAGACCTTGGGACGCGAATATTTATATTATATCAATATAAATTATTCTATTATTCTATTATTCTTTTGTTGATGATTTTAGTATGATATTAGAAATAGTACGTCATGCGCCAGATTTGAGATACGAGTGTCTAAATTTGGGGGCATCACGGATCATTTCTATATATATATATATATATATATATATATATATATATACATTCAACAGTCATGCCTGGATTCTAAATTTGTGGATTTTTATCGCTTTAATATATATATTAATTGTTTATTGTGTTAAATATTTGTTTTAACTGTTCATTCAATGTAAATTCATAATATTTAAATCTATGGATTAGATTTATCTAAATCTAACAATATCTAACTTTTAACCGGTTAAAAAGTTGTAAAATTGGAACCATTGAGCTAGAATGGCTAAGATTTATTTAAATCTAATTTTCTTTCTAGTTTTTTGTAAATATTAAGCAAACATGTGACCCTAGATCTGTATCTAGAGGGAACGGGAAGCTAGGCTACGCGCAAGCAGGGATTTAACTGATGAATCCTTGGTTTTGCGTTATTTAGATCAAATATCTGTTTTATTTCAAAGATCCTCATATGCAAGATATTCATGTGATATTATGTGAGCCTAAGAGCCATGAGATCTAAGATCCAGCTGACAGATCTAGATCTGGTTCCTATGATTGACCTTTTTCAGCTGTACAGTTAACTTGTAAATCATATTTGTGGTGTTTGGACATTCTTCGATGGCTTTCATGCCCACAAAAAGCCCGACACTTATATGTATATTATTTTATCAAAAATACTTCGTATCTCAAGAATAAAATTAAATCAAGCCGAATACGGAATAAAATGGAAGTATCAAAGGCCTCAAATTACTATGTGAGTATAAAGGTTTGAAAACCTGTTTTCAAAACATCATTGTTGTATATATTGCT
This sequence comes from Panax quinquefolius, assembly GCA_020205615.1. Taxonomy (NCBI): domain Eukaryota; kingdom Viridiplantae; phylum Streptophyta; class Magnoliopsida; order Apiales; family Araliaceae; genus Panax; species Panax quinquefolius. Next base: position 131,419,175 of record CM035163.1, on the reverse strand, counting down.
TAAAATTGAACTTTTATACAAGTCAAACCCTTTGTATATAGGTGCAAACGAGACATAACACTACTTCCAAATAATGCACTTAGGCCCAATAAACACACACACACACACACACACACACACAATTCAAATAAATTAGGGAATTGAAAAGACGCGGTAACCGTATTTTCACGGAAGTCGGGGGTGCCTAACACCTTCCCCGCTTTAATCAAGCCCCGAACTCTATGAATCTCGGTTTCAAGTCCTATTAAACAGAGTCCAATAATTGGGCCTTTTAGTAAGGGCCTGACCAAAGAACATCTATTGTTTGCTTTCTTTTTCCTTCTAAGTTAAGTAGCTCTAGTATAGGCCATCCCTTACAAGTTAGGGGTCCTTAACACTAATATACAACAATTAGAAAGTAATTACACTATTAGTGCAGCCACAAAATAATTACAAAAATAACGCAATTCACATTAATAAGGAAACCTAAAATCAAGGAGAAATAACTGCCCTAATCATTCAAATTCAAATATCTGGGATCTAACAACAAAAATAAATTCAAATTTAAAATAATAATTCAAATTCAAATATTCAAATTCAAATCTTCATCTCCCTCACATTAGCCATCTCCTCCACTACTCCACCGCGAATCTCCTTCTTCACAGGTTGCCCTCTCCTCTGCTACTCCGCCGTTGTTGGGTCTCTAACTTTTAGTTTTATTTTGATGATAACAATAATTAGTAAATAAATTAATTAAAAGGGTAGAATCCTCTCCATAGGATTTATATTATAATTGTTTTAATTATCTTATTTATTTTGACCAAAAATATTTTCTAAATCTTATTTAATTAATTTTCTTAATCTTTGATAATTTAATTTGGTGACATTCTTTTTAGGACAAAAGCCTTATCAATTCATGTATGTACTAAGATATAATTATGTGAGAATTCATTACATGAACAAGCTTTAATAGAATGGAACTTGAAAATGGGCATTAAACTAATTATTGCTTATCGGCCAAAATAGAATGCATATGCTAGAGATTTTGATTAAATCATTTTTATATGAACATTTTCTATTTATTCTCAAATTAATTTTATTATTTAAAGATTTCAAAATTATTTTATTGGGCAAAATTATTTTATTACTTATATTACTTATATATATATAAATTTTATATATCTATATATATATATATATATATATATATATATGTATTATATAAGTTTTATATAAATTATAAATATATATATATATAAATACCGTATATGTTATCAAATATATATGTTGTAATCATTATTATAATATATATGTTATTAGTATGTAATCATTATATTATATATTATATATTATATATATTATATATATATTATACGTATGTGTGTGTGTATATATATATATATATATATATATATATATATATATATATATATAGGGAATTAATCCATGGCACACATTTGCTATGAAAGCACTGCTTAAATAAAACAACTTTATATCCGCTGATCCTTGGAATGAAAGGCTTAGATTAAAACATTTTTTCCATCGCCGCCATAAGTCAGAAGCAACAACCCTACATACAATCCAAGTTACTAATATGCCCCTGATTTATGCTTGAAAGTGTGTTTCCCCTGCCGCTACAGGCTCAAGCGGCAGGCCATTAATATCATTTAACTAACATAACCTTAAGACGCAAGCTAAAACTCGATCGCACGAAACCAAAAAAACAGATCGCATCAAGCTTGTAGTCGATGACTGCATTTTAAGCCAAAGGAAGGACACACTTGTTTGCTTGCATACTTGTAGTCAGAAAAGCAGACTCACTCTATTAAACCATATGTCGCTTCTCCTATCCTTCATCTGTGAACTTACCCTCGCCATACACATATTCACTCTCAACTTACCCTGTCGCTACACATATTCACTCCCAACTTGGACTGAGAAAGCATCAAAACAGAATTAACTGAGAAAGCTTGCAACAATTCACCAGAATGTGAAAATTGAAGATCAACAGCTGGTTAAGCCTACAAATTGAAGATTCGGATATTATTTTGGTAAGATTTACTTTTCAAATCTTTGTCATAAAGTTGAAAAGGTGATCAATTTGCCATAAATGCCTACCGCAAAGAGCTTGTAGAAAAAGGCGGGGTGGATTAATTTATTAGAGGCGATTTGTAATAAACCAAAGATTTTACACGGCGGATAATCTGCCGCCACTGACTTTGTAGCGGCAGTGGAGAAAATGTTTTAATCTAAGCCTTTCATTCCAAGGATCAACGGATATAAAGTTGTTTGCTGAACAGTGTTCATAGCAAACGTGTCCAATGGATTAATTCTCATATATATATATATATAATTTACGTGCATACATGCATTATATCTATATCTATATATAACATGCACTTAGGTACTAACATGTACTAATATATCATAAATGCATTTATTATAATCTATATATATAACAAACCACGATGCATTCTTTTTCAAAAGAAGGTGCCGCAATTTTTTTAAAAATCGCGTACGTGTGTGTAGTGAATAAAATGAAAAGTGGTGACTAGCTTTTTGGGACAACTTTGGTAACGCGGAAACCGAATTGAATGTGATTCAACCATTTGACTGAATTAATGTTGATGTTAAATTTGAACAATAAATGCTAAGTTGGTTGATTTTGGCCCGGGCGGAATTTGATCTTCTTCCGCGTAAAATCAGATCTCATCTGGATGGTTAATTTCAAAAATCCTTCATCTCAACTATACATTCAAAATTAGTTTTTACTAAATACCATTTTACCCCTGACCTATAAATAGAAGGCTTTCCTTTCATTTCCAATTTGCCAATTCACTTTCAAGAAAAGCTTATTTTTCTCCCACATACTCTCTCTCTAAAAAGCTTTCTCTATCTCTTCTTACAAAAGTTCTGATTATTTGAGAAGAAAAAATTGGTCTAAGCATATTGAGATAAGTTGTTTGATTTATTTATTTGAATTATCTCTTGCTTATTTATATTTATAGATATACAAATATAAATTGTTCTACACAATTCTATATATCTATATTTCATCTATTTATCAAATAAAAGGATACTTGGGCGCCGCAAGGCTATGGAGATAAACCTCTACGGAGAGGAATCCAACCGTACGATTCCTTATAGTCTTCAGTAACCTTTTATTGATTTATTTATATAAATATCGTAAAATAGATACGACACTTGATAGCTCAAAACAACACTGAGATATTGCTCCAAAAAGAGTAGTCATCCGAACCGGATTTGAGAATCGTAGTGATTATAAATTTTGTCATACTTAGACGCCGCAAGACTACGGAGATAAATATCTACGGAGAGGAATCCGACCGTACGATTCCTTATAGTACTAAGTGACATTATTTATAAAAGTTCACATAATAGATAAAATATTCTTATATATTGTTTGAAAGTAAATAATAATGTTTGTTATATCAAGTATCGCTTAACTGATTTATTTATTATACTTGATATCTGTCATCACAAGTATTTGATCATAAATTCATTTATTCATAAAATACTTGTTGCATAATATAAAAGTTATTTAAACTTTTATTTCACAAACTTAAGTGAATATATCTGCTTAAATAGAAGCATATTTGATTCAAAGCTTAAAATAACTTATTTGCTTACTCAGAAGCATTTTCACTTTGAAAGTTATTTAAACTTAAAACGACTTTTCTTTAATCTATAAAGAATAAATAATTCTTCATAAATTTTATTAAATTATATATCCGCTAAATGTAAGTATTTTTGAGTAAAAGCTAAAATTGATCTATTTGCTTATTCAAGAAGCACTTTTCACACAAAATATAAAAGTTATTTAAACTTTTATAACAGTGCATAATTTACATATTTGCTTACACAGAAGCACTATTTGATCAAAGCATAAATTACTATCTGCTTACAAATAAGCATAATTTCTCAAGTATAAAAGTCTTTGAACTTTTATAAATATATTTGTTTTTTAATTGATATCCGCTTATTTGAGAAGCATCAATCAGACTAAATCATATCTCGCTATTTAAGAAGCATTAATCATACTAAATTCAGATTCCGCTATCTAAGAAGCATTTTGTTATAAAATCATTTGTAAAAAGAGAAAAGGTCGAGTTAGTTTATTTTATGTACCGTGAGAAAACGCAGTAATTCTTCGACTAAGACCGAGTCTTAGAGAGGTTAGCGAGAAGTCGAGTCTCTAGTGTACTTGTGAGGTGAGAAAGAAAGGGTTGTTGTTTCAAGACTAGATCATAGGATAAAATTGACTCAAAAGAAGTACAACTAAGCTTGAGGAGGGAGTCGGGAGCTTGTCATTCCAAGATAGATTAGTTGAAACACTTGGAAGTTTGACTATAAATTTTGTAAAGGCTTTTCACTCTGAAGGAGTATTTATTACTGAAAGTAATAAAGTAGTATTGCATACAAGCCAATCATGTTTGATGATAAAGCATATACTTTGTAATAATCTTATTCATTTATTAATAAAAAGTATTAATTTATTAAAGGCTTTTAATTATCTACATGATGTCGCTTTTTATAATATGTGATAAACCCATAGTTTTAAGCAATGCTTTTAGAATAATGATGATGATCATTCTAATGAGATCTAAATTCTTAGAAAGCTTAAAACTAAAATAGTTCCCAATCATCGATTACTAAATCGGGGATTAGTGAATCCGGATAGATCGGGTACATACGCTGTTGCTCATCGATGAGGATGATTGATCTCACGATCATTTGTGTGGAGACACTAAAGCAAGTACGTAGGTGCTTATTAGAGAATAAGTTCACCTAACGTGGCTCGCTAAGGAATACCTAATGGAGTTTTATTTGCTCGTCAATAGGAATTCTCAGAGTGATAGTAGACAAGTGATCCTTGACTCGAGATCATCATAGTATCTCGTGTATGATGAGTTATACTTTGACTTATTCCTTAAGACCCTTAGGGTATATCAAAGGGTATGCTTGGGTATAATAAGTTGTATATGGAGATAATGTATGATCAATAAAGAATCTACCACTTCTAATAAAAGAAGAGAAATGTCCTATGTGATTCGATAAATGACAACCCAAAGAGTCCTCGGTTAAGGCGTAATGAAATTAGAAAGGAGTTTCTAATTTGCATTATTTGAGTCAGTGCATTTAAGATCGAAATACATATAATTAAATAAAATAAGACTCGACAAAGAATTCCATGCCTTATATTTAATCGGGACATCAGATGGTGGAAGGATTGAATTGTATTTTAACTATTTACTCAAAGGTTCTTTAATGATTAATGTTGAAATCTATATTATCCGGAAAGTCGCGATCGCTAGGGAGAGGCTTATCCCTATCAGAGAATAAATATTATTTATTTAAATAAATTAATTGTTTAATTTATTTATTTAAATAAGATTAGAATTGTTCTAATTGATTTATTCACAACCTGCTTAATATGGAGAACCTAAAGGGTCACACCATAAAAGGAAGAATAATTATTTAAGAAGTTAATGGCATAATCGTAATAATATAGTTATGTATATTTAATTTAATCTATGGTGATAGAATAAATTAAATAGCTTAATATTTATTATTTAATATTTTAGAAATATTAAATATAAATTAATAAGAGGAGTCTTATTAATATTATTACAATTATTATTATTTTAATTTCTAAAAGAGTTTAGGAATTAATTTAATATAAGTACTCTCATTTATTCCTAATTGGATTAGGAAGGAAAATTAGTTAAAGGAGTTTAATTAATTATCCCTAATAAGATTAGGGAGCTTAATTAATTAAAAGAATTTAATTAATTAAATAAAACCCAATTCCTTAATTGTTAAGGTGGGTTGCTCACATCTATAAATAAGAGGAGTCTTATTATGGGTGTATGGGTTGTTGATTTTTCAACATACGTAATAATTCCAATTGTTGGGAGAGTACACCCTTTCTATAGAGATAGAAAAACTAGGGTTTAGCCAACCACCCTTCTTCTTGAATTTTTATTCTTCCTCGTGGATCACCTCTGTAGGCCAAACATTCGGGGTGGCTAACGCCGATCAAAGGAAGGAACCAAACCCGTGCTGGATTCAAGTCGAACGCGAAAAGGATTGAGGTGAACTTGTACCGAGGAAGCTCGATCTTCAAGGGTATGATTTTTATTCATTATTTTTTCGCTTAATTAATAATTATGCATAAAGGATGATCCGTATATATGGTTTGTAAATTTTTAAACTCGATTTTACACGCTCGCACTTTTTATGCAATTTGATCAAGGCTCCATGAATATTACAAACCTAATAAAGGGCATCGAGCCAAACCTTTATGCAAATTATTAATTGTTTTAATTTATATATTGATATGTGTTTTGAAATAATTTAATTGGGCATAATTTTATCAGATAAAATAAAAAAAAAAAAAAAAAAAAAAAAAAAAAAATCTTGATTTTTTGTGCCTACATTCGTTCATGGCCAAATTTTTACCAATTCAATTATGAAGCTTGAAATAACTGTGTACCAGCTTTTTTTTTAAACTTCAAGGATTCATTAAAAAAAAAAAAAAAGGAGCAAACCACGCATGCCATTAAAAATATATAACAAGTCATTTTTTTTTTTAATGTAATATCATCTTTTTATTTTTAAAAAAGTCACGGATGTCAAGAATTTAATGAATTCATGCAAAACAAACAAAAAAAAAAAAAAAGGGAACTCCAATGTTAAATGGTTCATATTTCTTATATAAATAATTATTTCTTCCCAAATATGGCCACGTGTTTATATATATTAAAATAAGGCATATATATATATATATATATATATATATATATATATATATATATTTTAATAATAATATAATTAAAATAAAATTTATTTTAATTTTAAAATAAAAGGTTTATTTTAATCTTAAAATAAAAGGGTTTATTTTAATTTTAAAATTAGAATTTCATGCTAACTAATTAGAGTTGGAATTGATTCCATGATAACTAATTGGAGTTGAAATTGGATTTTATTTTTCCTAAAATAAAGGAGTTTATTTGTAAATAGAGAAGTAAATCCATCTTTCCTTAAATAAAGGAGTTTGTTTAGATATGAAATAAGATTTCATATTATTCAAAATAAAAGAGTTTATTTGTGAATAGGAAAGAGAATCCTAATTTCCTTAAATAAAGGAGTTTATTTAAATATGAAATAAGATTTCATATTATTCAAAATAAAAGAGTTTATTTGTGAATAGAAAGAGAATCCTAATTTCCTTAAATAAAGGAGTTTATTTAAATATGAAATAAGATTTCATATTATTCAAAATAAAGGAGTTTATTTGTGAATAGGAAAGAATATCCGTGTTTCCTTTAATAAAAGTTTTTTTTTTACATGGAATTGATTCCATAATTAATTAAAATAAAAGAGTTTATTTTAATTAAAGATTTTTTTTACATGGAATCGATTCCATAATTAATTAAAATAAAAGAGTTTATTTTAATTAGATTTTTTTATTAATGGAATTTCCATAATTAATTAAAATAAAGGAGTTTATTTTGATTAAAATAAAATAGTTTATTTTATTCAAAATTGATAAATTAAAATAAAATAGTTTTATTTTGATTTAAATTTGGATTAAAATAAAGGAGTTTATTTTGATTCAAAATTAGATTTTATACTAACTAAATTTGCCCATTAAATGATATCAATATATATATTAAATGTTTATTATTCATGAGATGAATGTTATTTATCGATGCATATGGTGATGTGTGATGATAATAAATGGGATTGATTATGGACTATCACCAATGCGATTGATTTTATTTTAGTCGATGCATGAATGTACGGGTTTTATTAAATGGGGTCTCATAGACTTCGCCTTTCTCTAATTTTTCTTAATGTAAATTCTATCTCCTCCTATGTACTTCCCTCGATCACGATCAAGGTTTCTATTTATTTTAAATAGTTTTGTAATAATAGAATAGTTAGAATTAATTTTGAAGAATTAGAGATCAAAGGAGCAAGGAGCGCCAAAGACCCGCTTGTAATGGAGCCCGGTTTAAATGTAATAGTTATATTTAAATATTATTTCTCGCACCCCTAGGGTTTTGATTTTGGTTCACTTGGTGCTCTCTAGTGAACCAAACTAGAATAAAAGTCCATAATCAATCCGTAGAATATAGTATTCTATATGTGCATGCTATATATATATATATATATATATTATGCAAACATGCTCGATGTTCATTAATACGACGCGATTTTATATATATATATATATGCATGCTAAAACAAGATGAGACAAATTAATAACAAAACCCTCAATTTTTTATATTAAGTCCTAAGCGCTCAAAGATATTTGGAATATCGAACGTCGCTTTCTAGCATGATAAAATTAATAGAGTATTAAATATTTAATATGAGTTTGTTGTGTCACCACAAGGCAAGTATTAAGTATTTAAGATGTTAATTTATCACATTTGATGCTTATAAAGAAAATTGAACAATATTGTTTTGTCAGGTCACCACAAGGATGATATTTTTTTTTTTGAATATATGGAGTGCTAGGTCTGACTTTAACTTGATAATTTTGATTCTGGATGTGCCACCACTGATCAAAATAATCTAAGAGGCAAAATACAAGGAGTTACATAGTTGATGTAATCGACAAAAGTTGTTCACCTATTTATTTATATATAGTTTGTTGTGTCACCACAAGGCTATATACATTTGAAATGGGATCCTTATTCTCACTAGCAAATCTTTAATTAGATTTTGCCAACTATATAAGTGAGGGTAATATAGTTTGAAGAAAATAGTGGGAGATACCAATTTAAAACAAGACCTAAATTTATTTTGGTAATTAATAAAAGAATGTATGTTAAAATGTTGTTAATTACAAATTCATTTACGTAATTTTACAATGTCTAAAATTACTATCACCGCAAAGCATATTAGATGCTAAATTAACCGCATCAATTAAACTGGATTGGTTAAGGAATTTGAGAATAGTTCTCATAATCGAAAAGCTATCTTATGTCCTTAATACGCCTATCCTCGCAATGGTTGCGCATAATGCCTCGAGGAAGAGATTGCTACTTTTAGAAAGTGGCAAGATGATGCACAAATGGCTCAATGCATCATGCTCGCATCCACGAGTAACGAGCTCAAATCAGCACAAGATGAAACTATGGATGCTTCTACTATATTCCCGCACATCAAGTAGTTGATGGTGAGGAAAGTAGGACCGATAGATATCGATATCTAAGGAGCTCTTCCGATCTAGAATGGCCAATGGCACTATAAAGATGCATAAAAAGTTCTTAACATAATCAATTTGATTGATCAATTAGACAACTGGTTTTGTCATGGATGGAGAGTTGAGCCAAGATTTGATCTTCGCACTCACTCCCTGACTCCTTTCACAATTGTTGTGAATTTTTCATATGAACAAGCTAGATATCGCCTTCACCGATTTGCTTAACATATTGAAAAATGTCGAGAGTCACTTTCCAACCAAGAAAGATCAAGTCTTACCGGTAGGGGCCAAAGGATCTTCCGAAAAGAAGAACGATTCAAAGAAGGTAAATAGAAAGGCATAAACAAAGGATAATAAGAACAAAACCGATACACGATAAAGCAAAGGAGTTTGCTTCCACTACAATAAGCCCGACACCGAAAGAAATCTGCAGAAGCATCTTGCAGAGGCTAACCAAAGAAGCTTAGTGAAGTTTCTACATAATACAATTTTGTTCATGATTTAAATAAATTTTTCTTTAAGTCAAGGTTCTACTTGGGTATTGATACCGACTTTGGTTATCATAAATATAGATTTATGAAGGGACCAAGTAGTAAGTAAAGCTAAACAAATATAAGTAATCCTATGTGTGGAAAATGAAGCAAAGGTTGCTTTGATTAGCTATAGAAACTTATAGTTTAGCAATGCCTACGGCAAATCTATTAAGTCAATAAGTTGTTATCAGATTCCAATTCTTGTTAAAATATTATTTCCATTTTATCATTGGACAATAAAATTTTTGGTATTATAATTAAGAACAATTGTTGTTCTATTTATAATAATAATGTTTTGTATAGAACTCGAATATTACTTAATGGATTTTGTATACTGACTTACGTGAAAATATATTTTTTGCATATCGAACAAATTAGTATAAGAAAAGGAGATGATCATTCAAAGAGTCGAATGTGTGTATTTGTCGAATACAAGTGTGAATTATTTGAAAGGTTCAAAGAATTCAAAAGTGAAACAAATTGGCAAAGTATTAAGATTCTTCGATTGGATCAAGGAAGGAATACTTGTGCAATAAGTTTCTAGATCATCTCAAATGGTTTTCTCATAATGGACACCTCTCGATACGCAATAATTGATTGATGTATCCGAATGAAAAATCGCATCTTGTTGGACATGGTGCGGTCCCATAATGATTTTACCGACATTCCAAAGATCCTTCAGGGTCATGTCCTAGAAATGGTCAGACATCTACGAAAAATGGTAACCTCAAAATCCTACCCCAAGACTCCATAAAAGTTATGGACATGGAGGATTCCTAATCTTAAGTATGTTAAGATAAGGGGTTGTCCAACTTATGTGAAAAGGTTTCAAAAGATAAGCTTGGGACAAGATTTGACAAGTGTCGATTTGTGGGACATCCTAAAGTAAGTTTAGGGTATATGTTCTATAATTCTACTTAGCAAAAGGTGTTTGTTACGAAACACGCTGCCTTCTAAGATAAAGGTGTTTATCATTAAAAGGGGCTAGTGGGAGGATAATAGATCTTGAAGAGTTCAAGAACCACAAAACACTATAAGTCAAATAAGAGGAACTCAGAGATGTACCTATTGTACCACAAACCAATCAGAATCGAAATAGTACCAAGATACCTAGGAGGTATGGATTCATCATAGATGATGATGATGAGGTACGTAGATCATGAAGATGATGATCCAGAGTTATATACATAGATGAGGTAAGAGTTCTAGTGTGTACAAAAGGGTCAAAAGGGTGGAGCGCGCGTGACATTCCTAATATTATATGTTGATATACTACTTGATAAGGAATGACATACCAATGCTACAATCAAGAAAGATAAAGTTGTCTAAACATTCCTCCATGAATGATTTGGGAAGAGTATCTTAATCGGGGATATAAATCTATATAGATAGATTTAAAAGGATGCTCAACTTAACCCAAGGAACGATATTCATTTGATGCTAAAGTCGTTTAGCATGGCAAACTCCAAGAGATGTCTCATGTTGATGAGCTATGGAGTGTATCTCTTTAATAGTCCCCATAGACTCTAAAAAAGAGAGAGAGATCGCATGAGTGACAATCATGTATGCAATGAAATGTACGAGACCCGATGTCGATCACCATATTTACGAGAAGATCACTAGAAGACGTTGAAAACATCTTAAAGTGCTTAACCCAAGACTAAGGATGTGATCATATTCATGGTGGGTCTAAATTAAAACTAGAGGGCTTACAGACTCAAGTTTTTCGCATGCACTAAGATTTACGTAAAAATCCACTTTAAGGTAAAGCGTTATCTCGAATAAAGGGTGCAGTTGAATCGAAAGGTTCCAAACAAAGAAAGAGTTGTTGGTTTAGTGATAAAGACAAAGTATATAGCTATAAATGAAGTCGCAAGTTGATTGTTTGATTAAAAGTTCATTACGTAACTAGAATAGTTCCTAAGTCTCATCTTGGATCTAAACATGTGTCAGGGCACTTTCATTTGATTATTAGAATCATCGAAAGATGGGAAATCACTATGTAGATAGTGGACTCTCATGAACAACATTACATATCCATTAACTAAAGCTTATCCAACAAAGCAGGATAATCGCCACTTAGAGAAGAAGAAGAGTATAAGATACCATTGATTTATCGGCTTTAGTGCAAGTGGGAGATTGAAAGTAGTATGCACACAAGCCAATCATGTTTGATGATAAAGCATATACTTTGTAAATAATCTTATTCATTTATTAATAAAAAGTATTAATTTATTAAAGGCTTTTAATTATCTACACGATGTCGCTTTTATAATATGTGATAAACCCATAGTTTTAAGCAATGCTTTTAGAATAATGATGATGATCATTCTAATGAGATCTAAATTCTTAAAGCTTAAAACTAAAATAGTTCCCAATCATTGATTACTAAATCGGGGATTAGTGAATCCTGATAGATCGGTACATACGCTGTTGCTCATCGATGAGGATGATTGATCTCACGATCATTTGTGTGGAGACACTAAAGCAAGTATGTAGGTGCTTATTAGAGAATAAGTTCACCGAACGCGGCTCGCTAAGGAATACCTAATGGAGTTTTATTTGCCCGTCAATAGGAATTCTCAGTAGTGATAGTAGACAAGTGATCCTTGACTTGAGATCATCATAGTATCTTGTGTATGATGAGTTATACTTTGACTTATTCCTTAAGACCCTTAGGGTATATCAAAGGGTATGCTTGGGTATAATAAGTCAGACATGGAGATAATGTATGATCAATAAAGAATCTACCACTTCTAATAAAAGAAGAGAAATGTCCTATGTGATTCGATAAATGACAACCCAAAGAGTCCTCGGTTAAGCGTAATGAAATTAGAAAGGAGTTTCTAATTTGCATTATTTGAGTCAGGCATTTAAGAGTCGAAATACATATAATTAAATAAAATAAGACTTGACAAGAATTCCATGTCTTATATTTAATTGGGACATCAGATGGTGGAAGGATTGAATCAGACGCAAGAACTATTTACTCAAAGGTTCTTTAATGATTAATGTTGAAATCTATATTATCCGGAAAGTCGCCGATCGCTAGGAGGCTTATCCCTATCAGAGAATAAATATTATTTAAAATAAATTAATTGTTTAATTTATTTATTTAAATAAGATTAGAATTGTTCTAATTGATTTATTCACAACCTGCTTAATATGGAGAACCTAAAGGGTCACACCATAAAAGGAAGAATAATTATTTAAGAAGTTAATGGCATAATCGTAATAATATAAAGTATGTATATTTAATTTAATCTATGGTGATAGAATAAATTAAATAGCTTAATATTTATTATTTAATATTTTAGAAATATTAAATATAAATTAATAAGAGGAGTCTTATTAATATTATTACAATTATTATTATTTTAATTTCTAAAAGAGTTTAGGAATTAATTTAATATAAGTACTTCATTTATTCCTAATTGATTAGGAGGGAAAATTAGTTAAAGGAGTTTAATTAATTATCCCTAATAAGATTAGGGAGCTTAATTAATTAAAAGAATTTAATTAATTAAATAAAACCCAATTCCTTAATTGTTAAGGTGGGTTGCTCACATCTATAAATAAGAGGAGTCTTATTACGGGTGTATGGGTTGTCGATTTTTTTCAACATACGTAATAATTCCAATTGTTGGGAGAGTACACCTTTTCTATAGAGATAGAAAAACTAGGGTTTAGCCAACCACCCTTCATCTTGAATTTTATTCTTCCTCGTGGATCACCTCTGAGGCCAAACACTGGGTGGCTAACGCCGATCAAAGGAAGGAACCAAACCCGGTGGATTCAAGTTGAACGCGAAAAGGATTGAGGTGAACTTGTACCGAGGAAGCTCGATCTTCAAGGGTATGATTCTTATTCATCTTTTTTCGCTTAATTAATAATTATGCATAAAGGATGATCCGTATATGGTTCAGTAAATTTTTAAACTCGATTTTACCACGCTCAAGACTTTTTATGCAATTTGATTGCCATGAATATTACAAACCTAACATAGCCTACAAAAAGTTTTAAAATAAATAGATGTAACTCTTATTGTTCAGAATTTTTTTTATGACTATTTGGTTACCTACAAAAACTAAAATGGTTACCTTTGTATGAATGGTTGGCTACCAACTACATCACATTCAAACTAAATTGGTAATTTAATAAAACTGAATTGGTTACCTTGGTCTGAAGGTTTGGCAACGTCAGCTTGCTCCTCCCCCTTCACTGATGAGACAGAGCGATAGTTAACCACAAAATGGTCGATGGGATGGAAAAAGGAGGTGGATATTTGATTTTTCACAATTTCTTCATGTTCTAAAATTCCAATTCCAATTTCATGTCCAAAGGAAAATAAGAACATTGCATAAGAAAGAGAGAGATAAGAGAGTGATGTGTAATGTAATGTTGATAACCAAACATTCGTACCAAGGTAACCAAACTTTTATACCAAGGTAACCAAACCTTTATATCAAGGTAACTAATCTACCTCCACACCTGCAGTATGAATTGGTTATCTTGGTCTCGAAAGTTTTAAGCAACCAACCGCATCACATTCAAAATAAATTGGTAACTTAATAAAACTCGAATTGATTACCTTGATATGAAGGTTCGGCTACCCAATCGCATGAAAGTTTGGCTACCAACCGCATCACATTTAAAATAAATTGGTAACCTAATAACAATGAATTGGTTACCTTGGTATGAATGTTTGGCTACCAACCGCATCTATGAAAAAAGTGTAGGTGTGGATGTGGATTAAGTTACCTTGGTATGAAAGTTTTGTTACCTTGGTATGAAGGTTTGGTTATCTTGGTGTGAAGGTTTGATTACTAACCGCACTATGAAAAAAAAGCAAGGTGTGAAGGTGGATTAGTTACCTTGGTATGACAGCTTTGGTTACCTTGGTATGAAGGTTTGGTTACCAAATCGCATCTATGAAAAAAAGCTGCAGTGTGGAAGTGGATTGGTAACTTTGGTATGAAGGTTTAGTAACCTTGGTTCAAGGTTTGTTACCAATTTCTTCTATCGCTTGTTGATTTTGGATCAAATAATTTTATCAATAATTTTATCGATAGATGTATGCTTTTCTCACAGATTCAAATACATACAATTATACAAATTCATTCGAAAGTGAATTTAAAACAAATGTCATACTTACTTGTCTTCCATCTTGGAAAAGGATTATGGGCATGAGAATTTATCAACAAAATTGATGGGTGACCTCTCTAAGTATTCCTTTTCACTTCCGTGACATGTAAAATTGTTTCAAAGGATAAATTAAATGAATCAAAAGTCTAAACAAGAAATGCAATTATGCAATGCAAAATTAAGTCGATCAAACACACGAAATGAGAGAAGCTACCAACGAGATTATCCATATAGCGAGATTCAAACCTCCATTAGAGATTCATCGATCGACAAAAAAATAGCAATAAAAATTCTAGAACACCACGGTAGTAGAGCCTCTACCCATCCGCCTCTCTCTCCTCAGACAGAACCAAATAGACATAGCTCAACATAGTAAACCACTACTGACCTCTATCACCAAACAAACCGCCGCTACTTTAGTTTATAGTAGGAAAAAGAGGTTGAAGAAAAAGAGAGAGAACAAGAAGATGATTACAGAAAGCCACAAGACTAAGCCAAGACGTATATATATCTTGCATACCGCCTTGTCGCACGCCAAAGACGAATAAAGAAGGCAATGGGGACCCGAAGGCCGCGGGTCGCCATTGCCGATACAGCGAGCTAAGCGAGCTTAGCTCAGGAAGAGACTCTGTAGTCTATCCCTGAACGAAGAGTGGGAGAGACTCTTGAACTGCAGGGGTGGAAGAAGCGGAGGAAGGACAGGCAAAGGGTTGAGCGACGGGGACCGAGCGATCCCCTGTCGCCCCTTCCGTAGCCCGTAGGTAGCACCGAAGGTGGAAGGACAGGCAAAGGGTTGAGCGACGGGGACCGAGCGATCCCCTGTCGCCCCTTCCGTAGCCCGTAGGTAGCACCGAAGGTGAGTGCAACTCCCGAGGTGTTACCGGAGGTCCGGAGGGAAGAAGGGACCGGACGACCGGAGGGACGTAGGACCGGAGGGAAGGTCAGGGACACCTTTCCGGAGGAACAGCACGTGTGGTAAAACCACCCCTGCTGTTCTAGTAAGTATCTCCCGGAACGAAGAGGAGGGAGAGACTATAGAGAGGGAGGAGATAAGCGGCGGCGAAGCTCTCTTGTCTGCAGACGCACACACACAATACCTTGCTTATCAGATTCCTACGGCGGCAAAGCAAGGACTCCTCAAAGTATGAGCCGCACGCCTAAGCATGCCCTCCTGCGGCACAAGGGCTTGCACTTGTGAGGAGTACTTGAGCTGCTTTCCCTGCCCGACTATTTACGCTTCGGAAATAGAATACGCGCACCTAAACTACCGCTAATCACGGCAGGGGACTACGGGGCCCCTCCCAGTAATCTACCGCTATGCCGACCGATAACTATGCTTTTTCTCTTTCCAAAAAAGCTCAATCGAGCCGCTATGGCCTTTTTTCTGTTTAGAAACCATGAGTTTGACTTGCCCCGCGATAGATTACCTATCGCAGATTTTCCGGACCTGTTCTTAGCCTCCGTGAGGCGCCAAGATACACATATATACGCCAGATACACGAAAGCACGCCAGACGCCTTTACGCCACAGACTTAAAGATCGCACAAGACTAGCTGCAAGACTAGCACGCAAGTACCATTTACGCGATCAAAAATAATAATTAACGAGAAGAGATAAGGGAGATAATCATGGGTCACGATTAAAGGATACCCAAATGTATTAATTTTATAAATAAATATAGAAAAATGTATTACTTTTATAATTATTTTATCTATGCACCATTATTATAATTATTTCTAAAAATGTACAAAAATATGTAATTAATCCTAAAAGTTAAAACACTACCATGAGCAATTGTTTTGTTAACAACAAGGTTAAAAATGAGTTTGTTTCCTTAGCGGACACTTTAGAATCCATTTCGAGCCCATAAAAGAGGCCTTCTCTTAATGCTCAGATCTGATTCCCAATTTTCTATTCCCATAGAAATCTTTCATCTATTTGCTTGTATCATCATCACAAATGAGTCCAATAATAACACAAGACTTCCTTAACAGTAGGATCAATATTTAACTCATGGAGGGACAACTCCACCAAAACTGATTGTGACACTAGCAGGAAAGGCTTGAACAAGGAATTTAATGGTGTTTACTTCCATTTTTTCATACGGTTCACACGATAACAATGAAGATGCCGCCATGGAGGCACAAGATGTTTAGTTAGATTCATATGAACCCTCTCATGCAAGGTATTTTCATAACAATATTACATCCCGCACAAGTACTATTGTTTCATTGATTAAAACCTCTTCTTTTAAAACCAACCAAACCAAAACTTTTTTATTACAAATACTAGATTGATTGAGCTAAACTGCAGGCATTCTTCGCATTAAGATGCATCCACTAGTTTATCTTGATTTCACTCTCAACAAACTCACATCCTAAAGATCTTAAGACAATAACTGGGGCACAGGAAAACTAAATTTATCACATTAAAATCACCTAATGTAATAGTCAGAAACCAATACAACAGATGCCAAAATATCCAAAACTATAACAGTGGATGCCACAAAACCGTAAAAACATTCTTAGACAATCCAATATCCTTTCAACTGGACCAATATTTGACTTTAAAAGATACTATAGAGGTAATTGCTCGTCTAGATCTGGCTTTCTAGAGACGCCCGCCCAATACCCCAAACCCTGACAACACCATCTGTGTATCCACTGAACAATGTGCTTCCATCAGCACTCCAACTCAAGCTTGTGCAGTATATGACCTGTGCATTATAAGGTTTACAATATATAAGAATATGTACATAAGGATGGAAAGCTAAAAAAACACATTATATGACTCAACAGAAATGAAGAGTGCCCTACTCTAAAACTACAACTGGCATGTGAATATCAAGATTGGTAGCATATTATCACTATTAAAAAGATAATACAATTTCAACAATATAACCCCTCCCTACCATAAACTATAATAATGGAGAGCAGGGTGATTCTTTTATTCTACTCTATTTTTAATTTTCATATTGTTATCACATTACCTAATCCACATGAATTTTGACAAAATGATTGGCACTCTACCTTTTGTATAAGATTAGCAAGAGAACAAACAACTTGGCACCGCAATAATTTTTATTTCATTTTTTTGGGATTGGGAAGGGTGGGGGGGGGTGGGGGTGGGGGTGGGGGGTGGGGGAGGAACCAGAAATGTTCAAATTATGAAGAAAGTACAATAGATATCAGAACTCTTCATCAATACCACATCTTCTATAAATAACCTTGCCAATAATAAGATAAAATTCATGCCTATGTCCGTGTACATATATATTCACACACAAATGCTTAGCGAAAGGAGGGGGTTTGAATCATGAGTGCTAATTCAGCTTAAAAGTCGGTAATCTTAGAAGATGACTGTCGGTATTTGATAGTCAGTTACCAACGGCCGGTATATCTTTGAAAGCTCAGACAGAGAGAATAAACGGACTCCATACTGTCGATATTTGATAGTCAGTTACCTACGGTCGGTATAGTCAGTTATGCACTTTTATATAATACATATCCGCCAGTATTGATATCTATTAAAAAAAGGGGTAGGAAATTTATGCATACACAAAAAAGAGAAGAATAGGCAATTTGATACACCTATAAAACATATAGCACCATATTCCTACAACACATAGGATTACAAAAATAAGAAATGGCACATAATTTTGCTCATACGCACAAAATTACATGCCATTTAAACTTACAAGTATTTCTCACCACATCAATGCACTTATTTATACACACCATTTAACCTTAGAAAGTGATATTAAATCTCGAAAACCATTACATAACTCAAACCCAAGATATTTCTGAATAAATACATCATCAGAAAAACAAAAAACCCTATAAAACAATGCATTATCAAAACTAGTAATGATCAACTACATTATACAATTGAGAGTAATTTTAATCCAAATAACAGGTAACAATATTTAATTGAATCATACAGTGAATACAAATAACAGCACAATAAAACGTATACTAATAACAGGCAATCCTTTAATGAATACCCAATACCAGCATCGCTAATGGTTTAGTTTAACCAACAAAAAAACAGATGAAAGGCATAGGCAAGTAGCAAATAACTAGAATAAAATTAGATAGATTATTTCACACCTCCACAAATGAAGGCAATTTATTTCTTTTCCAGAAACCTATATCAAACTTCTGAGTCATATATGTGATTACATAATTCAAAAAAACAAAAGTATTTGCTGGAGATGTACATTCTAAAACAGTAAATAGTAAATACCCATATATAATGCTAAACCACAAAAATAGACATCAGTAGTCAGGAGAAATATATCACGCACACAAACACATACACAAGGACAAAAATAACAGTAAACCTTACTATATGAAAATAAATATTTAGATACATAGACACAAATTTTACCATATAAATGTTAATTCAAACCTACATCAATTAGTAGCAAATAGACAAGACATAAATAGAAAAATAACATAATTAAAACCCAAATAAAATTCATGTGCATACATGTAAAACATATAATTAAACCTGTACAATTAAACGCATATACATAAGAATAATCATAAAATAAAATTAGACCTTATTTTTGCCAGCATTGGTGTGAGTAGCAGTTCCTCAGCAGCCATGTCTGATTCAGCCTTCAAATCAACCCTAAGATCCACCACAATACTCTTACTCTCTAAATCCCATATCTTAATACTGGCCTCTGTGGCAGCACATAGCCAATACCTATTTGGGCTAAAACACAAAGCATGAACAATTGAACCAGCATCCAACGAATACAGTTTCTTCCCTCAGCCAAATCCCACAGCAAAATCACCCCATCTTTCCCCCCACTAGCGCACAGCGACCCATCAGGTGAAACCGCAACTGTATTCACATACCCATTGTGACCCGCCAGTGTGGACCTCAGCTTACAGTTGGTCAAATTCCAGATTTTGACTGTTTTGTCCCACGAAGCAGAGACGATAGTCGGCTGGATCGTGTTCGGGCTGAACCGCACGCAGCTGACCCAGTCGTTATGGGCATCGCCGTCCTGGATGGTGTACTTGCATTCGCCCAAAGTGTTCCACAGTTTGATCGAACGGTCACGGGATGCGGACACGATCTGACGGTTGTCGATGGAGAATGCAACGGAGAGAACGTCTTTGGTGTGGCCGACGAATCGGCGGGCGGTAACACCGGTGCCGAGGTCCCAAAGGCGGAGCTCGCCGTCCCAGGATCCGGAGAGGGCGAACTGACCGTCGGATGAGAGGACGACGTCTTGCACGAAGTGGGAGTGGCCTTCCAAACGGCGTACAGCGACGCCGTAGGTTTTATCCTTCTTTGTGAGTTTCCAGACAATGATGGATTTGTCACGGGAGGAAGTGACGATCATGTCGGAGTTGTCGATTGGGGTGGCAATGGCCGTTACCCAGTCGGTGTGAGCCCTCATTGTTCCCTTCAGAATTAGTGATTCTGCCATTTTTTGGGTTTTTTGCAAGCCTCTGTTCGTTTAGGGTTTTGGAAAGCGAGGGGATGCGAGTAATAGGTATGGAGTGAATTTATACTGGGGATTTTAGGGCTTTTGTCTTGTGGGCTTTGTTTGGCTGAGTAAATAACATGGACTTCACCGGAGGAACCGCGAGCTACCTCACTCACTATCTAAATAAATTTTTTTATAAAATAAATGAAATATTAACAACCAACCGGAACAAGCTTATGCGGCTTGGAATAAAAACAAGAGAATCCAACTGCACGTTAAAACTAAAAAAAAAAAAAAAAAAAAACAACAAGCTCTTTATGACTTGCTTTTGCAAATATTACTACCGTATATATTTGTTATTTTATATCATATATTTGTTATTTTATAATTCTTTATATAAAAATAGCAAATATTTTATATCCTATTTTATATCCTATTTTTATATTATTTATTTGTTATTTTATAATAGGATATAAAATAGGTTATAAAATATTTGCTATTTTTATATAAAGAATTATAAAATAACAAATATATGATATAAAATAACAAATATATGATATAAAATAACAAATATATGACAGTAGCAATATTTGCAAGGCAAGCCGAAAGAGCTTGTCCCGGTTGGTTTTTTTTTTTAACAAATTGTCTGAGCTTGTGGCAGTAGGGCATTATTTAATATTAAAAATTCGCTTTTATTTAAACAAACCGACAACACGTTGACTATGTGGGGTCCTCATATTAAAAAAGCAAAAGTTTAGAAGTTGTGCCATTACTTGTATATTTATGTTTCAATCTCACCATCTATTCAATTTATCAACTATTCAAAAAAAAGTTGTTGATAAGAGACTATAAAGAACCTAGGATTCTATATAAGAAACTCCCATATATATATATATATATATATATATATATATATATATATATATATATATATTTGTATGATTTATTGTAATTCACTATAATTTTAGTAAAATATCTTGATTTTGAGTTTTAAAATGTCATAAATAAACTTTAAAAATCAACAATGATTGGAAAATATTTCCTATAATTAGAGTTAATGATGATGAATATTACAAAAGGTAAATTAATATGGTCATGACTCATAAGTGTTTGACATCTTAACTTATAAGTTAAATATTAAGTTAAATTAAAATATGAAGGTGTTTGACTAAAATAACTTGCAAGTTAAAATAAGATGCAAGTCAAAAAATAAGTCACCTTCAATAATAAAAACAACTTATAAATCGGTTTGACCGACTTATAAGTTGTTGCCGAACAAATGTGGAGGATAAAGAGATACAGGGAACAACTAAAGCATGCCCAAAAATTGAAGGTGGAGAGATTTAAGGGCCCAGCCAGCAACATCTATTGTTTGCTTTCGGCTTCCTTCGGGGGTTAAGTAGCTCTAGTCTACGCCATCCCTTAAAAGTTAGTAAAACACTACCATGAGCAACTGTTTTGTTAACAACAAGGTTAAAATGAGTTTGTTTCCTTAGCGGCCACTTTAGAATCCATTTCGAGCCCATAAAAGGGGCCTTCTCTTAATGCTCAGATCTGATTCCCAATTTTCTATTCCCATAGAAACGTTTTACCTATTTGCTTGTATCATCATCACAAATGAGTCCAATAATAACACAAGACTTCCTTAACAGTAGCATCAATATTTAACTCATGGAGGGACAACTACACCAAAACTGATTGTGATTATATTTAGCAGGAAAGGCTTGAACAAGGAATTTAATGGTGCCATGGAGGCACAAGATGTTTTGTTAGATTCATATGAACCCCTCTCATGCAAGGTATTTTCATAACATTACATCTCGTACTATCGTTTCATTGATTAAAAACTCTTCAATTAAAACCAACCAAACCCAGACTTTTTTATTACAAATACTAGATTGATTGAGCTAAACTGCAGGCATTCTTCGCATTAAGACGCATCCACTAGTTTATCTTGATTTCACTCTCAAAAAACTCACATCCTAAAGATCTCAAGACAATAACTGGGGCAAAGGAAAACTAAATTTATCACACATTAAAATCACCTAACGTAATAGTCAGGAAAGCAATACAACAGAGGCCAAAATATCAGTGGATGCCACAAAACCATCAAACATTGTTAGAGGACCAATATTTGTCTTTAAAAGAGGAAGTCAATTCAGTAATTGCTCGTCTAGATCTGGCTTTCTAGAGACGCCTACCAATACCCCAAACCCCTGACAACACCATCTGTGTATCCACTGAACAATGTGCTTCCATCAGCACTCCAACTCAAGCTTGTGCAGTATATGACCTGTGCATTATAAGGTTTACAATATATAAGAATATGTACATAAGGATGGAAAGCTAAAAAAGCACATTATATGACTCAACAGAAATGAAGAGTGCCCTACTCTAAAACTACAACTGGCATGTGAATATCAAGATTGGTAGCATATTATCACTATTAAAAAGATAATACAATTTCAACAATATAACCCTCCCTACCATAAACTATAATAATGGAGAGCAGGGTGATTCTTTTATTCTACTCTATTTTTTAATTTTCATATTGTTATCACATTAATCTTAAAATTATGGTCCAAGCATACACAAACATTGAAGTACTAAAAATTAACATTGAAACAAATTAACAAAATGATTAACAACAAATCAACAAAATTACCTACTGGAAACAAAATGATTAATCAACAACAAAGCAACAGTACTAAAAAATTGAAACACAAAGAAACGGGGAAAAATTACCTACTGAGTACAGAATATACACATCAACTAATCCACATGAATTTTGACAAAATGATTGGCATTCTACCTTTTGTATAAAAGATTAGCAAGAGAACAAACAACTTGGCACCGCTATAATTTTTATTTCATTTTTTTGGGATTGGGAAGGTTGGGGGAGGGGGTTGATGAAGAGTTCTGATATCTATTGTACTTTCTTCATAATTTAAAATAAAAATTTATGCCTATGTCCGTGTATATATATATTCACACACAATGCTTAGCGAAAGGAGGGGTTTGAATCCGCGAGTGCTAATTCAGCTAAAAAGTCGGTAATCTTAGAAGATGACTGTCGGTATTTGATAGTCAGTTACCAACGGCCGGTATATCTTTGAAAGCTCAGACAGAGAGAATAAACGGACTCCATACTGTCGATATTTGATAGTCAGTTACCTACGGTCGGTATAGTCAGTTATGCACTTTTATATAATACATATCCGCCAGTATTGATATCTATTAAAAAAACGGGTAGGAAATTTATGCATACACAAAAAAAGAGAAGAATAGGCAATTTGATACAACTATAAAAACATATAGCACCATATTCCTACAATACATAGGATTACAAAACAAGAAATGGCACATAATTTTGCTCATACGCACAAAATTACATGCCATTTAAACTTGCAAGTATTTCTCACCACATCAATGCACTTATTTATACACACCATTTAACCTTAGAAAGTGATATTAAATCTCGAAAACCATTACATAACTCAAACCCAAGATATTTCTGAATAAATACATCATCAGAAAACAAAAACCCTATAAAACAATGCATTATCAAAACTAGTAATGATCAACTACATTATACAATTGAGAGTAATTTTAATCCAAATAACAGGTAACAATATTTAATTGAATCATACAGTGAATACAAATAACAGCACAATAAAAACGTATACTAATAACAGGCAATCCTTTAATGAATACCCAATACCAGCATCGCTAATGGTTTAGTTTTACCAACAAAAAAAACAGATGAAAGGCATAGGCAAGTAGCAAATAACTAGAATAAAATTAGATAGATTATTTCACACCTCCACAAATGAAGGCAATTTATTTCTTTTCCAGAAACCTATATCAAACTTCTGAGTCATATATGTGATTACATAATTCAAAAAAACAAAAGTATTTGCTGGAGATGTACATTCTAAAACAGTAAATAGTAAATACCCATATATAGTGCTAAACCACAAAAATAGACATCAGTAGTCAGGAAAAATATATCACGCACACAAACACATACACAAGGACAAAAATAACAGTAAACCTTACTATATGAAAATAAATATTTAGATACATAGACACAAATTTTACCATATAAATGTTAATTCAAACCTACATCAATTAGTAGCAAATAGACAAGACATAAATAGAAAAATAACATAATTAAAACCCAAATAAAATTCATGTGCATACATGTAAAACATATAATTAAACCTGTACAATTAAACGCATATACATAAGAATAATCATAAAATAAAATTAGACCTTATTTTTGCCAGCATTGGTGTGAGTAGCAGTTCCCTCAGCAGCCATGTCTGATTCAGCCTTCAAATCAACCCTAAGATCCACCACAATACTCTTACTCTCTAAATCCCATATCTTAATACTGGCCTCTGTGGCAGCACATAGCCAATACCTATTTGGGCTAAAACACAAAGCATGAACAATTGAACCAGCATCCAACGAATACAGTTTCTTCCCTCAGCCAAATCCCACAGCAAAATCACCCCATCTTTCCCCCCACTAGCGCACAGCGACCCATCAGGTGAAACCGCAACTGTATTCACATACCCATTGTGACCCGCCAGTGTGGACCTCAGCTTACAGTTGGTCAAATTCCAGATTTTGACTGTTTTGTCCCACGAAGCAGAGACGATAGTCGGCTGGATCGTGTTCGGGCTGAACCGCACGCAGCTGACCCAGTCGTTATGGGCATCGCCGTCCTGGATGGTGTACTTGCATTCGCCCAAAGTGTTCCACAGTTTGATCGAACGGTCACGGGATGCGGACACGATCTGACGGTTGTCGATGGAGAATGCAACGGAGAGAACGTCTTTGGTGTGGCCGACGAATCGGCGGGCGGTAACACCGGTGCCGAGGTCCCAAAGGCGGAGCTCGCCGTCCCAGGATCCGGAGAGGGCGAACTGACCGTCGGATGAGAGGACGACGTCTTGCACGAAGTGGGAGTGGCCTTCAAACGGCGTACAGCGACGCCGTAGGTTTTATCCTTCTTTGTGAGTTTCCAGACAATGATGGATTTGTCACGGGAGGAAGTGACGATCATGTCGGAGTTGTCGATTGGGGTGGCAATGGCCGTTACCCAGTCGGTGTGAGCCCTCATTGTTCCCTTCAGAATTAGTGATTCTGCCATTTTTTGGGTTTTTTGCAAACCTCTGTTCGTTTAGGGTTTTGGAAAGCGAGGGGATGCGAGTAAAAGGTATGGAGTGAATTTATACTGGGGATTTTAGGGCTTTTGTCTTGTGGGCTTTGTTTGGCTGAGTAAATAACATGGACTTCACTGGAGGAACCGCGAGCTACCTGCCTACCTCACTCACTATCTAAATAATTTTTTTATAAAATAAATGAAATATTATTTAAATTTTGCATTTGGATCACTGATTTATTTTTATATTATTTTTATTGTTTTTTATATTGTGGAGGCTAAAATATCGGTTATAAAAAAACTTCAGTAACACAATTTTCACGTGTTTGGAAAAAAAAAAAGAGAAATAAAAAATGAAGAGTACGATAATTGAAAAGAAAATGATTGAACTGATTTTAACATTCTTTCATCTTATTTATTTACTTTATCTAATAAAATATCTTTATAATAAAAAATATCAACAATATAATATTTTTACAACATAATATTTAATAATTAGAAATCGTATTTTGCCCAAGATAATGAGCTACTTTAATTAAGAGAAAAAAAATTATGTTCACATAATAATATCTTTACTTTTGAAAATTTGTTATAAAATATAACTAAAATGAAGATCAAAGATGATTAGAGAAAAGAGTGTATTTGCATAATATTTTGTATTTGGTATATCACTTGATCACTTTACAATGGTCTTATTTATAGAAAATAAGAACATCAATACTACTAGGAAGTTACAAAACTCAAAAGTCATGAATTTCAAAATTCCAATGGTCATGGGAGTTACATGTATCTAGACATCCATAATATTATGAATTTAGACATACATAATTTTATAACACTCCCCCTTGGATGTCTATTGTATAGTTATACGCATTGAAAGTTTTCTCATTAAAAACTTTACCAAGAAAAACCCAATGAGAAAAAACCTTAGTTAAGGAAAAAAGAGTGCAGCGCGTATTAGCTCTCCTTCATGAATGTATCCTTAAGTCCTTTAGTTGTCGCATTCCAATATTGCGACACAATCCTTCAAACGTTGCAGTTGGTAATGCTTTGGTGAATAAATCTGCTAGATTATCTTTTGATCGAATTATTGAACATCAATGTCACTACACTTATCAAGGTCGTGTGTGAAAAAGAATTTCGGTGAGATATGCTTTGTTTTATCTCCTTTGATGTATCCTCCTTTTAATTGAGATATACATGCAAAATTGTCTTCATACAGAATGGTTGGAGTTCCTCTGCTAGAGGATAAACCGCATGTTTCACGAATATGTTGAGTCATTAATCTCAACCACACACATTCTCGACTTGCTTCATGGATTACAAGTATTTTAGCATGATTAGATGAAGTGACAACTAATGTTTGCTTTGTAGATCTCCATGATATAGCAATATCACCACACTTAAAAAGATAACCTATTTGAGATCGACCTTTATGCGGATTAGATAGATATCCTGCATCAGCATATCCAACTAATTTATGATTATCATTATTTAAATAAAATAAGCTCATATCTATAGTTCCTCGTAGGTAACGAAAAATATGTTTAACCCCACCCCAGTGTCTCTGGGTAGGAGAAGAGCTATATCTTGCTAACAAATTCACAGAGAATGCTATATCAGGTCGTGTATTATTAGCAAGATACAGTAATGCACCAATTGTACTGAGGTATGGTACTTCAGGACTAAGTAATTCTTCATTATCCTCACGAGGTCTAAAAGAGTCCTTTTTCACATCAAGTGATCTAACAACTATTGGGGTACTCAATGGATGAGCTTTATCCATATAAAATCTTTTATGGACCTTCTCTGTGTAAGTTGACTAATGAATGAGAATTCCATCTACTAAATGCTCGACCTGCAGGCCGAGATAAAAATTTTGTTTTTCCTAAATCTTTCATCTCAAATTCTTTCTTTAAATAATTCATTGTCTTTGGAATCTCTCCATGAGTTCCAATAATATTTAAATCATCAACATACACAACAATGATAACAAAACCGGATTCTGACTTCTTTATAAAAACACATGGGCATATAGGGTTATTATTATACCCTTCTTTCAATAAATATTCACTAAGACGATTATACCACATGCGTCTTGATTACTTTAACCCATATAGGGACATGTGCAACTTGATTGAGTAAACTTCTAGGGGATTTGAATTATATGCTTCAGGCATTTTAAATCCTTCAGGAATTTTTATACAAACATCATTATCAATTGACCCATATAAATAGGCTGTAACAACATCCATTAGGCACATGTCTAATTTTTCATGAGTTGCTAGGCTAATAAGATACCGCAATGTAATGGCATCTACCATAGGAGAATATGTTTCATTGTAATCAATGCCAGGTCTTTGTGAAAACCCTTGTGCCACAAGTCGTGCTTTATATCTTACGATTTCATTTTTCTCATTTCTTTTTCGCACAAAGACCCATTTGTATCCAAATTGCTTTTACTTTCTTTCTTGGTGTTTGGAATGTGTCCAAAAACTTCATGTTTTGCAAGTATATTTAATTCTGCCTGTATTGCTTCTTTCCATTTTGGCCAATCATTTATGCGTCTACATTCTTCGACCTAATTAGGTTCAGAATCCTCGTTTTCATTAATTATATCAAGCGATATATTATATGAAAAATTGTTGTCAACAACTATCTCACTTTGGTTCCATCTTTTCTTTGTAGACACATAACTTATCGAGATCTCATCATTTTTATTGTTTTCAGGTACCTGAACCTCTTCTGGGGTTTTATGATTAGCTATGTTTATATCCTCATGAATATTTTCCTCCTCAATAATGTCAACTTGTCTATTTACTTCTTTTCTTTTTTCGAGGATTTTTGTCTTTCAAACCGATTGGTCTACCACGCTTCTGGCGTGCCTTAGACTCATTTGCTACAATTTTCGCGGATTGTCCTATTGGGACTTCAATCCGAGCTGGAGCATTTACAGCTGGTATATGAGATTTGGATACTGCTTTTGAGTCAATGAATGCATTTGGTAGCTGATTTGCTATATCTTGCAAATGAAGTATCTTTTGAACTTTTTGTTTACATTGTTTTGTACGAGGATCAAAATTCAATAATGACAATACATTCCATGTAATATCTTTATCCAGCTGTTTAATTTCTCCCCCTAATGCTGGGAACATAGTGTGACGCCCCCAAAACAGGTATACATCACCCATCTTGAGTCGCCAAATACATGGTACAAAATTCAAATACAACTTAATAATACAACAGTCGTGTAAAATACGACAAAACATAATCTAAGAGTTTCAATAAGAATATTGTCATCTAGACAATATCCACACTCAATGAAGTCCTCATTACAATTATTATCACACTATTTCACAGAATAGTGAGGACTACTAAAAACACCCATCTCGACCGTCGATCCGCTCCCTCGACTCGTCCCCAAATATTCTCATTTCAAGAAGAGAACAAAGAAAGAAAGGGTGAGCTTAACTAGCCCAGTAGGAAATATTATGACTAAGATAATGTAGAATAAATTATCCTTAGCCTTCAACAAAGATAACAACCGATAGAATACAATGAATAATAAGTTTTAGATCAACAACTCGCAGTGAAATAAGCAATCCATTAGAAGAGTCAAGTAGAGCATAAAATCTACTATCTTCTATGATTTAAAAAGTTTTTCATCAACTTTATCGCTGAGACTCAGCTTAATAAATAAACCACATCATCGAATCATCCCTGCACTACGGGCAAAGGTATTCATGTAATCATCAATGGTCATGACTATACTGAATAATCCCTGGTCATAATCATACCCATAATCGCCCATCAATGCAAGATGCAGCCAATGAGGACTTTTACCACGCATTCGTTACATTACGGTCCATGATTATACCGAATAATCCTCGGTCATAATCATACCAAGTTCATCAATGCACGTAAGCCAAAGATGACTTTCATCACAATATAAGCATGAGGATGATGACAATGACATAATAATTCAATAAAACAAGTTCAAGGATAAATTTTAAAGATTTATAATTTAATTTATCCGTAAATCAATAACGTCCAAATTGTCAACATGATAATCGCTTTGTAGAGTAAAATTCAAGAATAATATTCATGTACCAAAAATAATTTGACGAAAAAAGAATCAATTTTCATCGTGAATAGTACCCGTGTGAATAGTACTTTGAGAATAGTACCTCGTGAATAGTACCCCGACATGAAAAGTACTCAAAATACCCGAGTGAATAATATTCAGGTGAATAGTAATCGGGTGAATAGTAACTCGTGAATAGTACTCCGGCACGAAAAGTGCCCCGAATACCTGAGTGAATAATATTAGAGTAAATAGTAACCGGGTGAATAGTAACCCGTAAATAGTAACTCGTAAAAGAAAAATACCAAAGAAAATGATATTTCATGACGAGTACAAAAGAAATGATACCTCAGATGAGTATAATAGAATATACGAAACTGCAAATGGATTTTCATCTGCCATACGGTAATCTACGTAGACAGATCATTTCTATAATTTAATAAGGAATGAATACAAAGGATCATTCACCATGCATGTGGTAATCCACATAGACAGGTTATTCTAACAGAATAATAAAGAATGGAATAACAGAAGAATTCACCATGCATGTGATAGACCGCACATATAGGTTATTCCCAACAAAATAATAAAGAATGGAACCAAGTCATGCGTAATCCGCACAGACAGGATATTCGAACAGAATTATAAAGAATGGAACCAGGTCATACGTAATCCGCATGCATGATGATATTCCAAATGTAATAATAAAGAATGGAATAACAACATAATTTACCGGCATGTGATAGACCAGCACAGCATAAAGTTATTCCAATGTAATAATAAAGAATGGAATAACAACAGAATTCACCGGGCATGCGATAATCAGCATAGATGAAAGTTATTCCAACGTAATAATAAAGAATGGAATAATGTAAGAATTTCACCATGTATGCGTTATTTCACATAGATGCGACTTATTCCAACATAATAATAAAGAATGGAATAACAACCCTTACGAGTATTGAAAGAAAATAACTCTTTTCATGAATACGAAAGAATAATACCCAATACCTTAAAAGAAGACTGGTTACTGGAATAGTGAGGTAACAGACTTCTTTTCTTCTTTCTCTCTATAATTTCTCTCTATAATAATTGCTCTATAGCTTTAGTGAATTGGTGAGAAATGAAGGAAGAATGAGCATCTATTTATAGGAAAATATAGTTTCGATAATTGCACATTTGGGGGCTCAAATATTTCAAATATAATACCTTCCTCTTTTCTTCATTTTAATTTAGTCCCGCAAGTATTATCAAACTTGCACCATCTCCCTAATAGTAAATCATGTGAATCAATAGTTCAGACATGTGAAAATATAAATTACACAGATAGTACATCCATCTATACCTCCATTTTTAACTTAGTCATGCAAGTATTATCAATCTTGCACTCCCCTAATAGTAAATGAATGTGAATCAATAGTACACATGTGAACAAATAGTTATAATCATGTGAATCAATAGCAATTAATTACTCATTTATCCTAAGCATTAATTACCCGATTGGTAAATATAACCTCCGACATCAATTATTATCGAAATAAATGTCGATTTTCACTAACACTAATAATTCCAACACAATGGAACTATCAATTTCATCTTTAATTAACACGAACTTATTCATCATTAATATTATAATTCCCAATATTTAACAATCGGGTCATTCCCAGAAAAGAGGGGGCTTTCCGATAAGGATTTCTCCTTATTGGCGCGCAATTAGGTGACCAAACCTCTCCTTGACAGAACTTCTAGACATTATCAATATTGCAAATAATAATATGAATAACTTTTTCATCTCAATTATTGATTTAATAATATAACATATTATGCAGATGATACTGTGACAATAATTGAATCAATAATATGATAGATATGATGCAGCAATTACTGTAGCAATAATTGAGTATAACTGAGTGACTTCTTATGTAAGCATCAATAATCAATACCGTGTGCTACTATGCAACCACGCCAGACATTCGTGTATTTTTTACTATCGGGTAGTTCAACAGTTTTAACGGTAACACTTTCGCCGTTATTTTTACAAAAAGATAATTCTATCGTTTTCTAACTACGACAATACTTCCGTTGTGGGGTCCACGAATGATTGTGCCGTCGTACGAATATTCCCTGTTAAAACGAATATTCCCCGACCAATCGAATATTATATAACAACTTGCTTACTTTGCAAAATTTATAAATATTACCCACAACTATAACATTATATCAAATCCACGCCATAATATTCAAAAAAATATTTTGAGAAATTTAAATCTTTATTCATAAAATTTGGGGTCTCACAATCTCCCCTCCTTATGGAATTTTACCCTTAAAATTTACGTACGTACCTGGTATGATGAGGATACCCTGACTTCATTTCAGATTCTAACTCTTGAGGTATAACCTTTGAGTGTCGAATATAATCCTTCTTATCCAAGATTTTAACACGTATCTTCTCATACGTTAAATCTTCTGTTATCTCATCTAATTCTAATTCAATAATGTGGTTCGGGTCGTCCACATATTTACGTAACATCGATACGTGAAAAACGTTATGAACACGCGACATACTTGGCGGTAAAACGAGTCTATAGGCTACAGTTCCTACTCCATCGAGGATTTCAAATGGGCCAATTAAATCGAAGGTTGAAATTTCTTCTCTTTGTCGATTCTTGCTTCTAGAATATATAACGCCCTCTTGAACCTTCTTCTTCACATTCATCAGCTCCGGGAGTGTAGTTTGAGCGTCTTTAACTTTATCGCTTAAAGTCGATTCTAATTGTATATTCGTTATCTTCACGTGAGTCCCTAGAGTCTTTAACTCTATCTTCATCATTTATAAGTTATACGAAAATGGGTTTTTGTGTTAACAACATCACACTCGTAAATGCATACGATCTTCTACTCAATGCGTCAGCTACCACGTTCGCTCTTCCATAATGATATTGAATGGTATAGTCGTAATCTTCAACAGCTCGAGCCAACGTCTTTGGCGCATTATACGTTCGTTTTGGGTGAAGAAATTATTTAAGGGTTTTAGAAATGGGTTTTGTACTGGGGTCAATACAAAATTCGATTTCACGCTCTAGGGGTAAGCTAAGAAGTCTTCAGGATTACGTCAGGAAATTTATTAACAATAGAAATATCATTTAAAACTGTGACTCTCATCCAAGACTTGGATATCACATGAAATTAAGGTTTCTACTAACGAAGTTTCAACCAATAAGTCAAAGTCTAACTTCTCTAGGGTCAAATTTAAACGTTGAGCGCAAGCAAGAGAGATAAAAGAATGGGTAGAACCGGTATCTAATAAGGTATAGACTTCACAAGAATTTATAATTAACTAACCCGTGCTAACTTCGTTCGGGTTACTCATTTTTTGAGAAGTCACGAAAAATGCTCTTCTTGAAACCACCGACTTTGTTTTGTCCATATCCGCCTTTGGTGCCACCGTC
This sequence comes from Panax quinquefolius, assembly GCA_020205615.1. Taxonomy (NCBI): domain Eukaryota; kingdom Viridiplantae; phylum Streptophyta; class Magnoliopsida; order Apiales; family Araliaceae; genus Panax; species Panax quinquefolius. Next base: position 131,386,122 of record CM035163.1, on the reverse strand, counting down.
TCAGTTGGACTTGATTTCACTACAGGACAAAATCAAGCTATGTGACCTTCTTTTCCACAATTGTAACATGCTTTGGACTGCATCACGCAGTTTGGACTTATATGTCCCTCCCCTCCGCATTTGAAGCATACAATTGGTGGTCGTTCTCCTTCCTTGAAAACGGGTGTTGGTGCTGTTGTCTTTCCATCGTTGTTGAACATTCTCTTCTTGAAATTTCCACTCCTATTATCTTGGCCATGATTACCACTGAAGTGGTTACCATTCTTGGCATGATAATTTCCCCCACGATGGTTATCATTGTTCTGATGGCCGTTGCCACCGGTACGATTATTATCGTGTTGTTGGTCGTTGCCTTTTGGTTGTGCTGACTCATTATCGCGCTCCAATAACTGAGCCCTATTCACAACATCTAAATATAAACAAAGTTTGTGAGAAATGAGGTATTAACGTATATCGAGTTTCAAACCTCTTAGAAACATTCGCGTCATTCTCTCCTCATTATCGACCAAATGGGATGTAAACCGAGATAACTCGGTAAACTTAGTCTCGTACTGCGACACGGTCATATTGTTTTGCTCCAACTTGATGAACTCCACCTCCTTCATGTGACGAATACTTTCGGAAAGTACTTGTCGTTGAATGTACTCTTGGAACTTCTCCCAAGACATCTTGAAAAGGCGTCGGTTTGGTACATTTACAAATTCCACCAAGAATCGCCTCTTCACGCAACATAAAGGTGGCAAAGGAACCTTTACTCTCTCGAGCATCCCAAGACATCAAATATCTTGGTGATCTGCTTTAACCACGCCTCACTTTTTAAGTGGTTCTCGCTTTCCCAAAAACTCCGTGGTCCCAGCTCCTTGAACCGCTTAGCGATGACCACCGTGGTTGCCATTGTTTCCACTGCATTTTGAACAGGAGTCTCTCTCGCCTGATGTTGCATGAATTGCATAAAGCCTCTTATCATCCCATCGTTCATCATCTGATCGGTGTTGTTGTTTACCTGAGGATTATTATCTTCCTGTTGCACATTATCCTGTGTATTGATCGTTGGTGACTCAATGGTCTCATGTGCTTCATTGCTGATCTCAATATTTTCAGATGCCATTTTCAAACACTGTCACAAAACAAGGGTTAATTAACATATCACATATTATCCCTATACTCTGACTGACCAATTAAATACAAAATAAACTTAGGTAGGTCATACTAGCGAAGGAATTCCCCATCTCTCCCCTCCTAGTTCTTGTCTCACATCTCAGTCAGGGATCATATGTGAGACCCCAGATTTTATCAATAAAGATTTAAATTTTGTCAAAATAATTTTTAATATTATAGTGTGAATTTGAGATAATATTATAGTTGTGGGTAGTATTTATAAATTTTGCAAAGTATGCAAGTGGTTATATTATATTCGATTGGTCGGGGAATATTCGGTTTAGCAGGGAATATTCGTATAAATGGCTTAATCATTGGTGGACCCCACAACAGAATTATTGTCGGATTGAGAAAACGACAAAAATATTTTATTGAAATAACGGCGAAAGTTTTACCGTGGTTACTGTTGAACTACTCGGTAGTAAAAGTACGATGTACGTGTGGGTTGCATAGTAGCACACTGTATTGATTATTGATGCTTATGTGAGAAGTCACCGGTTTGATTCCATTATTGTCGATTAATAATATGAATTATTATAGCGATAATGACGTTTTGTTTTATTCGTATTATTAACGTAATAAAATGAAACATCTTTTATATAAAATAGAATACTTTATTAAAGTTATTCTATAAATAGAATATATTATATTTTATTATGCATAGTGTTGCATAGTGTTTTGCATAGTATTTTGCATAAGTATTGCATAGTGTTTGCATAGTAAAATGTTTTTATATAAATAGAATATATTATATTTTATTTAAAAGATTTTTCTTAAATATGGACCGTCGATTAAAGTAAATCAATCTGACCGCTTCATGGATTAGTTACTATATGCATTCCATTTTCCTATAAATAAAGCTCATTCCTTCATTATTTTCTTACAAATTCATTGAAACTCAGAGAGAAAAATTATAGAGAAGCTATAGAGAGAAAATTATAGAAAGAAGAAGAGTATTCTCGCTTCTTCACTACTTCTATATTCAGTTCTTTTACGGTAAGGGTGTTATTCTTTTCTTCTTGAAGAGAACTTACATTATTCCATTCACTATTATTCTGCTGAATAACTTTTGTAAAAGTGGCATACCCTATACATAACCTCAGATATCGCGGCATACCCTATACTTGGTGAAATCCTTATGTTATTCCGTTGCTTATTATTACATTGGAATAACTCAGATACGCTGGTTTACCCTATACTTGGTGACATTCTTCTATTATTCTCATTGGAACATCCTCGTGCATGTGTTTTTACAACGACCCTAGTTCCGCTTTTTATTATTCTCGTTGGAACATCCTGCATGTGTTTTACACCGACTGGTTCCGCTTTTTATCATTCTCATTGGAATATCCTATCATGTGTTTTACACCGATCTCGGTTCCATCTTTATTATTCTGTTGGAACATCCTGCTTGGTTGTGAATTTCACCGACTTCGGTTCCGTTATTATTATTCTGTTGGAATAACTCGTCTGAATCGGCACCGCATGCATGGTGATTTCTTTTGTTATTCCATTCTTTATTATACCCAATTGGTTAAAACTTTGACTTCTATACTCCATGAAATTAGTAGAATATCCTTGATATTTGCGTTTCATCCAATATCTTTTCATGGAAATATTCTTACGATCATTCTTGAATTTTACTCTCACTGAAACAAAGATCATGTTGATATTTGGACGTTAATAATTCATGGATTAAATAATTCTTGAACTTGTTTTATTGAATTACTATGTCATTGTCATCATCCTCATGTTATATTATGTTATCTTTGGCTTACGTGCATAGATGAACTTAGTATGATTATGACCGAGGATCATTCGGTATAATCATGACTTGATATAAATGATGTGACAAAAGTCCTCGGTGGCTTTGTAATGCGATGATGGATAGTTTTTGGTATGATTATGACGGGGTGATTCGGTATAGTCATGACCATTGATAATTTGATGAAAATCCTTGACCGTGGTAATGCGGGATGATTAGATGTGGTGGTTTATTTATTAAAAGTGAGTCTCAAATGATAAAAATTGATGAAAACCTTTTAAAACCTAAAAGATAGTAGACTTTATTCTCTACTTGACTCTTTTAATGGATTGCTTATTCCGCTGCACTTAAACTGGTTGTCTATTGTATTTTATCAGTTTAACACTGTTGAAGGCTAATGATAATTTATTCTGCATTATCTTAGTCATAATATTTCTTACTGGGCTAGTTGAGCTCACCCTTTCTTTCACTGTTCTCTTCAGGAAATGAGAACATAGCTGGGACGAGTCGGGGAACGAAGTAATGGTCCGGAGGATAGCATTAGTAGTCCTCACTATTCTGTGAAATAGTGTGATAATAGTTGTAATGAGGACTCCTTTTGAGTTTGTATAATATCTAGTAGACAATATTTGTATTCAAACTCACAGTTTATGTCGTATTGTATACCTACGCTTATATTATTAAGTCGTATTTGAATTTATGTACCATGTAAGTGGCGACCCAAGATGGGTGACGTATACCTAATTTTGGGGGCGCCACAGGTTGGTATCGAGCTATAAGTAAAGAGCCCCGAGCCTCTCATTTGTGACTTCTGTTGATGGGGGATGCACCGGCCGGACTCTCTCGTAGGGGACGCCTGCTCTATGCAAGTGGCCGATAGGTACCACTTTGAGGTGTTTGTCCACGGTTGGGACATGAGTCACGCTTGGTATCGAGCTTAGGGATATGATCCTGGCTAAGATGTGAGAATAGTACTAGGAGGGAGAGATTTGGGAATTCCTTCGCTAGTATGACCTACCTAAATTTATTTGGTATTTAATTGGTTGGTCGTGAGTATAGGGATAATATGTGATATGTTAATTAACCCTTATTTTGTGGCGTTGTTTTGAAATGGCATCCGAGAATATTGAGAATAGCAATGAAGCACATGAGAGTGTTGATTCAAATTTCAAACAAAAGGTAACGACCAACAACACGATAATAATCATCTTTGGTGGCAACGGCTATCGAACAATGATAACCATCGTGGGGAAATTATCATGCTAAGAATGGTAACCACTTGATTGGTAATCATGGCAAAGATAATAGAAGTTGAAATTTCAAGAAGAGAAGGTCATTTAGCTCGATTTTGTCGTATAGTGAAGTCAAGTCCAGCTGGGATAGTGGTACCAAAGGCGATACAAACAAAACAAAGTCGGTGGTTTTCGGGAAGAGCGTTTTTAGTGACTTCTCAAAAGTGGGTAACCCGAATGAAGTTAGCACGGGTTAGTTAATTATAAATTCTTGCAAAGTCTATACCTTATTAGATACCTGGTTCTACCCATTATTTTATCTCTCTTGCTTATGCGTTCAACGTTTAAATTTAACTCAAGAAGTTAAACTTTGACTTATTGGTTGAAACTTCGTTAGTAGGAGCCTTCGTTACCGCTTACTATTTTTAAATCTTGTTTAATTCAAATAAACACTTTCACGATCTTATCTCTTTGAAAATACTTGCCTTTGAGGTAATTTTTGAAAACGATTGATTAACTACTCATTATTCTTTTTGTAAGGTTGTTAGCTTTCATATTCCTAACCAACCTCATTATACTGAATTCAAAGTAACCAAATCCTAAAGTTAATCAACTGTTATATTAAGTCATAAGTAAAGAGCCCGATCCTTTCGTTGTTGACTTCCTTGTGTGGAATGCACCGCGGACTTTCTCGTGAAGCGACGTCGTGATCAAGATGGCAAGTTTATAGGTATCATTGTGAGGTGCTATCTAGGTTAAGGGATGAAGTCACAGTTGGTATCAATGTGACGTACTATCCAAGTCTTGGATGAGAGTCACGCTTTTGAATGATATTTCTATTATTAATAAATTTCTGGCGTATTCATGAAGACTTCTTAGCCTACTTAGAGCTGCGTGAAATCGAATTTTGTATTGACCCCAAAGATAAAAACCCATTTCTTAAACCCTCAAATATTTCTTCAACTAAAAGGATCTGCTTTACGTGGTTTATGATGAAAGTCATAATAAAAGCATTGGACTAATGAAAATCATGGGTATATGAAGTATTAGTAAGTGTTATGATGAGTTATGTTGGTTATTATGTGAAAACATGAAAGTTTCTTAGAAATCACAAAGAGTTGAAAATCGATTTTGGTGAAAAAACGAAACATGAAATTCAATTGACCATATCTCCTATTATATTTTGAATTTTTGAATGTGGTCAAGTCCTAGAGTTAGATCTACGAGTTACCTAACTAATCTCAGTAGAATTACTGGAAAAGGTGTTGTAGATTTTTGTGTGGACTGATTTTAGCAAAGGAGGCCAAAGCTGTAAATTTCGAAAATGCTACTGTCCAGAAACTTTAAGGGGCTGTTTCGGCCACTTAAATTATGAGAAAAATTCTGGCCTTTTGGGACATGAAGGTATATGGTATAAAGTATCTCTTGTCCAAAAATAAGCTCATTCTGAGTTAAAATGAGCAAGTTATGACTATTTCAATATTTAGGTTTTTCCGACAAAAAACGCTATAACCGGAGTTTTATAACTCCGATGACCATGAAATTTAAACTAGAAGCTCACGTTAACATGTGTAAGATCTTGCCAAGATTTGGGAATTTTTGGAGTTAAACTTGAGGTAGCTAATTTCTTAAGGAATTAATTAGAAATTGATTTTTGAAAAATAGTAAATGAATTTTAAAAATTCCGAGAAAAATATATTTTCATTATGGGACTATATTATGCTAAATCCCAGAAAAGAAATATTTTTGGGACTAATTTGGTATTTTTCATGAAAATAGTTTAGTTACTGAACATATGAGTTAAATATGTTATGTGAAGTAACAAAAGTTGAAAATAGGATTTTATGGCTAGAGAATCCTATATAGAGTATATGCATATTTTTTTTTGATGAGGGATTTGATAATTGGTGATGATATTTTATGAGTATGGCATTTTGAATGATTAAATGCATTATATGGTAAAAGCGTAAATAATTGAGATAAATTGTTTATAAATTTAAGAAGTGATTAAAATATTATTATAATATTAATGTTATTAGATTATGAGATTATTAAGTGATTGATAACATGGGGATATTCTTAAATCTGGATAAATTATATTATAAATGTTTAATATTTATCCTTTATCTCATTTGATTGATTCTTTATATCATTATCCTCATGTTTATATTATGTTTAAAGTCATCTCATGGGCCTGTGAAGTGCATAGATGGACTTGGTATGATTATGACCACGGATTATTCGGTATAATCATAACAGTAATTGAATACACAATTATCTTTGGTAGTAGTGCATGGATAATTTGTGGTCGTGATACTAATGAATACACAATTGTCTTTCGTAGTAGTGCATGGATAATTTGTGGTCGTGATACTAATGAATACACGATTATCTTTGGCCATAGTGCATGGATAATTTGTGGTCGTGATACTAATGAATACACGATTATCTTTGGTAGTAGTGCATGGATAATTTGTGGTCGTGATACTAATGAATACACGATTATCTTTGGTAGTAGTACGGGATAATTCGTGGTTGTGATACTAATGAATATCCTCGGCACGTAGTTGCGGGGATGATTCGATGATATGGATTAATTATTGAAATGAGTCTCGTGAGAATGAAATATTAATTCATGGATGTGGTAAAAGTCATCTTTGGTCAGTAGTGCATTGATAGACTTGGTATGATTATGACCACGGATTATTCGGTATAATTATGACCAGTAATTGAAAATCTGAATATCCTTAGCCAAGAGTGCATGGATAATTCATGGTTGTGATACTATTAAGTCGAGTCTCGGTATTATTGGTTTTACTGATTATATATCTTTGGCACATAGAGTGCAAAGATGAATTGTTAATAAATATCTTTGGCACAGAAGTGCAAAGATGAATTGTTAATGAATATCTTTGGTAGGAGTGCAAAGATGAATTTAATGTTTTCAACGATAAAGGTATTCAAGGTATCCTCACCTCTTTATCATACCAGTGTATTACCCTAATTTCGAGGGCTTAAATTCCATAAGGAGGGAGATTGTGAGACCCCAGATTTTATCAATAAAGATTTAAATTTTATCAAAATAATTTTTAATATTATAGTGTGAATTTGAGATAATATTATAGTTGTGGGTAGTATTTATAAATTTTGCAAAGTATGCAAGTGGTTATATTATATTCGATTGGTCTGGGAATATTCGGTTTAGCGGGGAATATTCGCATAACGGCTCAATCATTGGTGGACCCCACAATGTAATTATTGTTGATTGAGAAAACGACAAAAATATTTTATTGAAATAACTACGGAAGTTTTACCGGTAGTTTACCGTTGAACTACTCTTAGTAGTAAAAGTACAAGAATACGTGTGGTTGCATAAGTAGCATTACCTGGTATTGATTATTGATGCTTATGTGAGAAGTCACCAGCTTTTGATTCCATTATTGTCGATTAATAATATGAATTATTATAATGATAATGACGTTTTGTTTTATTCGTATTATTAACGTAATAAAATGCGAAACATCTTTTATATAAAATAGAATACTTTATTAAAGTTATTCTATAAATAGAATATATTATATTTTATTATGCATAGTGTTGCATAGTGTTTTGCATAGTATTTTGCATAGTATTGCATAGTGTTTTGCATAGTAAAATGTTTTTATATAAATAGAATATATTATATTTTATTTAAAAGATTTTCTTTTAAATATGGACCGTCGATTAAAGTAAATCAATCTGGACCGCTTCATGGATTAGTTACTTATGCATTCCATTTTCCTATAAATAAAGCTCATTCCTTCATTATTTTCTTACGAATTCATTGAAACTCTAGAGAGAGAAATTATAGAGAGAAGCCATAGAGAGAAAATTATAGAAAGAAGAAGAGTATTCTCGCTTCTTCACTACTTCTATATTCAGCCTCTTTTACTGGTGGGGTGTTATTCTTCTTCTTGAAGAGAACTTCATTATTCCATTCACTATTATTCTGCTGAATAACTCCTGTAAAAGTGGCATACCCTATACATAACTTGTATACACGCTGCATACCCTATACTTGGTGAAATCCTTATGTTATTCCGTTGCTTATTATTCTCATTGGAATAACTTTATATCTGTGGCTTACCCTATACTTGGTGACATTCTTCTATTATTCTCGCTGGAACATCCATGCTCGTGTGTTTTACACCCGACTGGTTCCGCTTTTTATTATTCTGTTGGAACATCCTGTCTGTGTGTTTTACACCGGACCTGGTTCCGTCTTTATCATTCTGTTGGAATATCCTATCTGTGTGTTTTACACCGGATCTGGTTCCATCTTTATTATTCTGTTGGAACATCCTGCTTGGTGTGAATTTCACCCGACCGGTTCCGTTATTATTATTACATTGGAATAACTTTCGTCTGCTGGCAATCCGCATGCATGGTGATTTCTTTTGTTATTCCATTCTTTATTATACCCAATTGGTTAAAACTTTGACTTACATACTCCATGAAATTAGTAGAATATCCTTGATATTTGCGTTTCATCCAATATCTTTTCATGGAAATATTCTTCGATCATTCTTGAATTTTACTTCTTAAATAAGATCATGTTGACAATTTGGACGTTAATAATTCATGGATTAAATAATTCTTGAACTTGTTTTATTGAATTACTATGTCATTGTCATCATCCCTCATGTTATATTATGTTATCTTTGGCTTACGTGCATAGATGAACTTAGTATGATTATGACCGAGATCATTCGGTATAATCATGACTTGATATAAATGATGTGACAAAAGTCCTCGATGGCTTTAATGCAAGAATGGATAGTTTTTGGTATGATTATGACCGGGGGTGATTCGGTATAGTCACGACCATTGATAATTTGATGAAAATCCTTGGCCAGGTAATGCGGGGATGATTAGATGTGGTGGTTTATTTATTAAGTCGAGTCTCGATGATAAAATTGATGAAAACCTTTTAAAACCTAAAAGATAGTAGACTTTATTCTCTACTGACTCTTTTAATGGATTGCTTATTCATTGCAGCTTAAAGCTGGTTTATCTATTGTATTTTATCGGTTTAACATTGTTGAAGGCTAATGATAATTTATTACGCATTATCTTAGTCATAATATTTTTTCTTGGGCTAGTTGAGCTCACCCTTTCTTTCCTTTATTCTCTTGAAAATGAGAACATAAATTTGAGACAGTCGAGAACAGTAATGGTCGGAGGATAGCATTAGTAGTCCTCACTATTACGTGAAATAGTGTGATAATAGTTGTAATGAGGACTCCTTTTGAGTTTGTATAATATCTAGTAGACAATATTTGTATTCAAACTCACGCTTTATGTCGTATTGTACACGACAGTTATATTAGTAAGTCGTACTTGAATTTATGTACCATGTAAGTGGCGACCCAAGATGGGTGACGTATACCTAATTTTGGGGGCGTCACATCATATCCCTAAGTTTTGATACCAACTGTGACGCCCCCAAAATAGGTATACATCACCCATCTTGAGTCGCCAAATACATGGTATAAAATTCAAATACAACTTAATAATACAACAGTTATGTAAAATACGACAAAACATAATCTAAGAGTTTCAATAAGAATATTGTCATCTAGACAATATCCACACTCAATGATGTCCTCATTACAATTATTATCACACTATTTCACAGAATAGTGAGGACTACTAAAACAACCATCTGGACCGTCAATCCGTTCCCCGACTTGTCCCAGCTATATTCTCATTTCCTGAAGAGAACAGTGAAAGAAAGGGTGAGCTCAACTAGCCCAGTAAAAAATATTATGACTAAGAGAATGCAGAATAAATTATCCTTAGCCTTCAACAGTATAACAACTGATAGAATACAATAGAAAACAAGTTTTAGATCAACAACTGCAGCGGAAATAAGCAATCCATTAGAAGAGTCAAGTAGAGCATAAAATCTACTATCTTCTATGATTTAAAAAGTTTTTCATCAACTTTATCGTTGAAACTCAGCTTAATAAATAAACCACATCATCGAATCATCCCTGCACTACGGGCCAAGGATATTCATGTAATCATCAATGGTCATGACTATACCGAATAATCCTTGGTCATAATCATACCCATAACTGTCCATCAATGCACTACGGGCCAATGAGGACTTTTACCACGTCATTCGTTACATTACGGTCATGATTATGCCGAATAATCCTTGGTCATAATCATACCAAGTCCATCTATGCACATAAGCCAAAGATGACTTTCATCACAAAATAAGCATGAGGATGATGGTAATGACATAATAATTCAATAAAACAAGTTCAAGGATAAATTTTAAAGATTTATAATTTAATTTATCCAGAAATCAATAACGTCTAAATTGTCAACATGATACTGCTTTGTAGAGTAAAATTCAAGAATAATATTCATGTACCAAAAATAATTTGGACAGAAAAGAATCAATTTTTCATCGTGAATAGTATCCCGTGAATAGTAATTCAGGAATAGTACCTCGTGAATAGTATCCCGACATGAAAAGTACTCAAAATACTCGAGTGAATAATATTCGGGTGAATTGTAATCGGGTAAATAGTAACCCGTGAATAGTAACTCATGAATAGTACTCCTACATTTAAAAGTGCCTGAATACCCGAAGTGAATAATACTAGAGTGAATAATAACGTGAATAGTAACTCGTAAAAAAAAAAATACCAAAGAAAATGATATTTCATGACGAGTACAAAAGAAATGATATCTCGACGAGTATAATAGAATATACTGAAATATGAAATGGATTTTCACCGCCATGCAGTAATCCGCGTAGATGCATCATTTCCACAATTTAATAAGGAATGAATACAAAGGATCATTCACCATGCATGCGGTAATCCACATAGACAAAGTTATTCCAATGTAATAATAAAGAATGGAATAACGTAAAAATTCACCATGCATGCGATAGATCGCATGCAGATAGATTATTCCCAACGTAATAATAAAGAATGGAACCAGTCATGCGTAATCCGTGCATGCATGGGATATTCCAATGTAATAATAAAGAATGGAACCAGTGTCATGCGTAATCCGCATGCATGAGGGTATTCCAAATGTAATAATAAAGAATGGAACTAGGTCATGCGTAATCGCATAGGCATGGATATTTCAATGTAATAATAAAGAATGGAATAACAATGAAATTCACCAGCATACTATAGAAATCGCATGCATACGAGTTATTCCAATAGAATAATAAAGAATGGAATAACAACAAAATTCACCGTGCATGCGATAGACCGCATGTATAGGTTATTCCAATGTAATAATAAAGAATGGAATAATAACGAATTCACCGTACATGCGATAGACCATACAGACATAAAAGTTATTCCAATGTAATAATAAAGAATGGAATAACAGAAGAATTTCACCATGTATGCGCTACTTCGTATAGACTGGTTATTCCAACATAATAATAAAGAATGGAATAACAACCCTTACGAGTATTGAAAGAAAATAACTCTCTTCATGAATACGAAAGAATAATACCCCTTACCTCAAAAGAACACTGGTTACTGGAATAGTGAGGTAGCAGACTTCTCTTCTTCTTTCTCTCTATAATTTCTCTCTATAATAATTGTTCTATAGCTTTAGTGAATTGGTGAGAAATGAAGGAAGAATGAGCTTCTATTTATAGGAAAATATAGTTTCAATAATTGCACATTTTGGGGCTCAAAATATTTCAGTATAATACCTTCCTCTTTTTCTTCATTTTTAATTTAGTCCTGCAAGTATTATCAAACTTGCACCATCTCCCCTAATAGTAAATCATATGAATCAATAGTTCTAGACATGTGAAAAATATGAATTACAGTATAGTACCTCCATTTTTAACTTAGTCATGCAAGTATTATCAATCTTGCACCAACTCCCCTAATAGTAAATGAATGTGAATCAATAGTACACACATGTGAACAAATAGTTATAATCATGTGAATCAATAGCAATTAATTACTCATTTATCCTAAGCATTACACGATTGGTCAATATAACCTCTAGACATCAATTATTATCGAAATAAATGTCGATTTTCACTAACACTAATAATTCCAACACAATGGAACTATCAATTTCATCTTTAATCAACACGAACTTATTCATCATTAATATTATAATTCACAATATTTAACAACCGTGTCGCTCCTGTGGAAGAGGGGCTTTCGATAAGGATTTCTCCTTATTGGTAGCCAATGATTAGGTGACCAAACCTCTCCTCGATGTAACTTCTGCACATTGTCAATATTGCAAATAATAATATGAATAACTTTGCTTCCTCAATTATTGATTTAATAATATAACATATTATGCAGATGATACCGTGACAATAATTGAATCAATAATATGATAGATATGATGCAAACAATTATCGTAGCAATAATTGAGTATAACCGAGTGACTTTTTACGTAAGCATCAATAATCAATACCGGTGTGCTACTACTATGCAACCACGCGTATTCTTCGTACTTTTACTATCGGGTAGTTCAACGGCTTTTAACGGTAACACTTTCGCCGTTATTTTTATTAAAAGATAATTACATCATTTTCTAACTACGACAATACTTCCATTGTGGGGTCCACTAATGATTGTGCCGTCGTCATTTAATATTCCCCTGATTAAAACGAATATTCCCAGAGCCAATCGAATATTATATAACAACTTGCTTACTTTGCAAAATTTATAAATATTACCCACAACTATAACATTATATCAAATCCACACCATAATATTCAAAAAAATATTTCGAGAAATTTAAATCTTTATTCATAAAATTTGGGGTCTCACACATAGTCTCATCAAAATGACAGTCAGCAAATCGTGTTGTAAATAAATCACCTGTTAAAGGTTCAAGATATTTAATTATTGATGGGGACTCAAACCCAATATATATTCTCAGTCTTCTTTGAGGACCCATCTTTGTGCATTGTGGGGGATAAATTGGAACATATACCGCACAACCAAATATTCTTAGATGGAAAATATCTGGCTCATGACCAAAAACCAATTGTAATGGGGAGAATTTATAATATGATGTTGGCCTAATGCCAATAAGTGTTGTTGCATGTAAAATAGCGTGCCCCTAAACAGAGGCAGAAAGTTTTGTTCTCACGAGCAATGGTCTTGCAATTAACTGGAGGCGTTTAATAAATGATTCAGCAAGACCATTCTGAGTATGAACATGGGCAACATGATGTTCATTATTTATCCCAAGAGATATACAATAATCATTAAATTTTCGGGATGTGAATTCACCAGCATTATCAAGATAAATAGTCTTGATTGTATGATCCGAAAATTGTGCTCGCAATCTAATAATTTGAGCAAGTAATCTCGCAAACCCAGGTTGCGAGTTGATAATAAGCACACATGTGACCATCTTGTAGATGCATTTATTAAAACCATAAAATATCAAAATGGTCCACTTGGTGGGTGAATAGTGTGATGCCCCCAAAACAGGTATACATCACCCATCTTGAGTCGCCAAATATATGGTACACAAATCAAATACAAATTCTTTAATACAACATTCGTGTAAAATACGATAAAACATAGCTGAGAGTTTAAACAAGAATATTGTCATCTAGACAATATCCACACTCAATAAAGTCCTCATTACAATTATTTTCACACTATTTCACAGAATAGTAAGGACTACTAAAGCCACTTATCCTGGACCATCACTCCATTCCCCGACTCGTTCTAGCTATATTCTCATTTCCTGAAGAGAACAATGAAAGAAAAGGGTGATCTCAACTAGCCCAGTAAGAAATATTATGACTATGATAATGCAGAATAAATTATCCTTAGCCTTCAACAGTATAACAACTGATGGAATACAATAGACAACAAGTTTTAGATCAACAACTGAAGCGAAAATAAACAATCCATTAAAAGAGTCAAGTAGAGCATAAAATCTACTATCTTCTATGATTTAAAAAGTTTTTCATCAACTTTATCGCTGAGACTCAGCTTAATAAATAAAATCGAATCATCCTTGCACCACGGCCAAGGATATTCATGTAATCATTAATGGTCATGATTATACAAAATAATCCCTGGTCATAATCATACCAACAACTGTCCATCAATGAACTACAGGCCAATGAGGACTTTTACCACATCATTCGTTACATTACGGTCATGATTATACCGAATAATCCCTGATCATAATCATACCAAGTCCATCTATGCATGTAAGCCAAAGATGATTTTCATCACAATATAAGCATGAGGATGATGACAATGATATAAGAAATAATCAAACGAAATCAAATCCAACGAAATCAAGGATAAATATTAAAGATTTTAAATTTATCCAGAGTTTAAAAATATCTAAATTGTCAACATGATACTGTTTTGTAGAGTAAAATTCAAGAATAATATTCATGTACCAAAATAATTTGGACAAAAAAGAAATATATTTTTGGTAAATAGTACCACAATGAATAGTACTTCGAATAAGTACCGTGAATAGTACCCCAACATGAAAAGTACTCCAAATACCCGAGTGAATAATATTCAATGAATAGTAATTGGGTGAATAGTAACTCGTGAATAGTACTTTCTACATGAAAAGTGTCCCAAATACCCGAAAGTGAATAATACTAGAGTGAATAGTAACTAGGTGAATAAGTAACCCATGAATAATAACTCGTAAAAGAAAATACCAAAGAAAATGATATTTCATGATTTAGTACAAAAGAAATGATATCTCGAGGCAAGTATAATAGAATATACTGAAACCGCAAATGGATTTTCACCGCCATGCGGTAATTCACGTAGATGCATCATTTCCACAATTTAATAAAGAATGAATACGAAGGATCATTCACCATGCATGTGGTAATCCACATGATGCATTATTCAAACATAATAATAAAGAATGGAATAACGTAAGAATTCACCATGCATACGATGATAGATCATATATATAGGTTATTCCAACGAATAATAATAAAGAATGGAACCAGTCATGCGCACTAATCCGCATGCATGTGATATTCCAACGAATAATAATAAAGAATGGAACCAGTCACGCGTAATCCGCATGCATGTGATATTCTAACATAATAATAAAGAACGAAACTGTGTCATGAATCATAATCCGCATGCATGTGATATTCCAACAGTAATAATAAAGAATGGAATAACAACAGAATTCACCGTGCATGCGATAGATCAAGATGAAAAAGGTTATTCCAATAGAATAATAAAAAATGGAATAATGTAAGAATTTCACCACGATGTATGCGGATTGGCATGATGTGTTATTCCAACATAATAATAAAGAATGGAATAACAACCCTTATGACTATTGAAAGAAAATAACTCTCTTCATGAATACGAAAGAATAATACCCCTTACCTCAAAAGAAAACTAGATACTGGAATAGTGAGGTAGCAGATTTCTCTTCTTCTTTCTCTCTATAATTTCTCTCTATAATAACTGCTCTATAGCTTTAGTGAATTGGTAAGAAATGAAGGAAGAATGAGCTTATATTTATAGAAAAATATAGTTTCGATAATTGCACGTTTTGGGGCTCAAAATATTACAATATAATACCTTCCTCTTTTCCTTCATTTTTAATTTAGTCATGCAAGTATTATCAAACTTGCACCATCTCCCCTAATAGTAAATCATGTGAATCAATAGTATATCATGTGAATCAATAGTTCTAGACATGTGAAAATATGAATTACAGTATAGTACCTTCAACTATACCTCCATTTTTAACTTAGTCATGCAAGTATTATCAATCTTGCATCACCTCCCCTAATAGTACAAGAATGTGAATCAATAGTACACACATGTGAACAAATAGTTATAATTATATGAATTAATTGCAATTAATTGCTCATTTATCTGGTTAATTACCTGATTGGTCAATATAACCTCCAGACATCAATTATTATCGAAATAAATGTTAATTTTCACTAACAATAATAATTCTAACACAATGGAACTATCAATTTCATCTTTAATCAACACGAACTTATTCATCATTAATATTATAACTCACAATATTTAACAACCAGGTCGTTCCCAGGAAAGAGGGGGCTTTCCGATAAGGATTTTTCCTTATCAAGCCGCAATTAGGTGACCAAACCTCTCATCGATGTAACTTCTGACATTGTCAATATTGCAAATAATAATATGAATAACTTTGTCATCTCAATTATTGATTTAAGAATATAACATATTATACGTATGATACTTATGACAATAATTGAATCAATAATACGAGATATGATGCAACAATTATCAGTAGTAATAATTGAGTATAATCGAGTGACTTCTTACGTAAGCATCAATAATCAATACCGTAGCTACTACTATGCAACCACACGTGATTCATCGTACTTTTACTACTTAGGTAGTTCAACAGTTTTAACGATAACACTTTCGCCGTTTATAAAATGACAATTCTGTCATTTTTTAACTACGACAATACTTCTGTTGTGGGGTCCACCAATAATTGTGCCGTCGTACGGATATTTCCCGACAAAAAGAATATTCTCCGACCAAACGAATATTTTATAATAACTTGCATACTTTGCAAAATTTATAAATATTACCCACAACTATAACATTATATCAAATCTATACCATAATATTCAAAAAAATATTTCGAAAAATTTAAATCTTTATTCATAAAATTTGGGGTCTCACAATCTCCCCTCCTTATGAAATTTTGCCCTTGAAATTTACGTACGTACCTGGTATGATGGGGATACCTTGACTTCATTTCAGATTCTAACTCTTGAAGTATAACCTTTGAGTGTTGAATACGATCCTTCTTATCCAAGATTTTAACATGTATCTCCTCATACGTTAAATCTTCTGCTATATCTTCTAGTTCTAATTTAATAATGTGGTTCGGGTCATCCACATATTTACGTAACATAAATACGTGAAAAATGTTATGAACGCGCGATATACTTGGCGTTAAAACGATTCTATAGGCCACAGTTCCTACTCGATCGAGGATTTCAAATGGGCCAATTAAATCGAGGGTTGAGATTTCATCTCTTCGTCGATTCTTGCTTCTAGAATAATGCCCTCTTGAACCTTCTTCTTCACATTCATCAGCTTTGAGTGTGTAGTTTGAGCGGCTTTAACTTTATCGATTACAGTCGATTCTACTCGTATATTTGATATCACCAGATGGGTCCTTAGAGTCTTTAACTCTATCTTCATCATTTGTAAGTTATACGAAATGGGTTTTTGTGTTAACAACATCGCACTCGTAAGCGCATACGATCTTCTAGTCAATGCGTTAGCTACCACGTTCTCTCTTCCACAATGATATTGAATGGTATGATCGTAATCTTCAACAGCTCGAGCCAACGTCTTTGGCGCATAATACATTCGTTCTAGGTGAAGAAATATTTAAGGGTTTTAGAAATGGGTTTTGTACTGGGTCAATACAAAATTTGATTTCACGCTCTAGGGGTAGGCTAGGAAGTTCTTCAAGAATACGTCAGGAAATTTATTAACAATAGAAATATCACTAAAAACTGTGACTCTCATCCAAGACTTGGATAGTACGTCACATTGATACCTATCAACTTGCCATTGTCATTCACAACGTCCCCTATGGATAGTCTGGCTTCGGTGCCTTCCACACAAGGAAGTCACCAGCGAAAGGCTCGAGACTCTTTACTTATGGCTTGATATGACAGTGATTGACTTTAGGGTTTGGTTGCTTGAATTCGCATAATAGGTTGGTTATGAATATGAAAGCTAACAACCTTACGAAAATCTTGATGAGTAGTTAACCAATCGATTCCTAAAATCACATCAAAGGCAAGTATTTTCAAAGAGATAAGATCGACAGGTAACGTGAAAGTGTCGATTTGAATCAAAAAAGATTTATAAATAGTGGAGGTAACGAAGGTTTCTGCTAACGAAGTTTCAATCGATAAGTCAAAGTCTAACTTCTCTAGAGTTAAATTTAAACGTTGAGCGCAAGTAAGAGAGATAAAAGAATGGGTAGAAGCAGTATCTAATAAGGTATAGACTTCAGAAGAATTTATAATTAACTAACCCGTGTTAACTTCGTTCGGGTTACTCACTTTTTGAGAAGTCACAAAAACGCCTCCCCGAGACCACCGACTTTGTTTTATCCCCATCCGCTTTGGTGCCACCATCCTCCCTGTGGACTTGACTTTGGTGTACGACAAAAATCGGGCTAGGTGACATTCTTTTCCACAGTTGTAACATGCTTTGACCGCATCACGCAGCTTTGGACGATATGTCCCTCCTCCTCGCATTTGAAGCATACAATTGGTGGTCGTTCTCCTCCTTCCTTGAAAACGGGTGTTGGTGCTGCTGTCTTTCCATCATTGTTGAACCTTCTTTTCTTGAAATTTCCACTCCTATTATCTTGGCCATGATTACCACCGAAGTGGTTACCATTCTTGGCATGATAATTTCCTCTACGATGGTTATCATTATTCCGATGGCCATTGCCACCGGTAAGATTATTATCGTGTTGTTGGTCGTTGCCTTTTAGTTGTGCTGACTCATTATCGCGCTCCAATAACTGAGCCCTATTCACAACATCTGAATATAAAGAAAGTTTGTGAGAAATGAGGTATTGACGTATATTGAGTTTCAAACCTCTTAGAAACATTCAGGTTATTCGCTCCTCATTATCGACCAAATGGGATGCAAACCGGGATAACTCCGCAAATTTAGACTCGTATTGCGACACGGTCATATTGTTTTGCTCCAACTTGATGAACTCCACCTCCTTCATGTGAAGAATACTTTCGGGAAAGTACTTGGCGTTGAACAACTCTTGGAATTTCTCCCAAGACATCTTGAGTGCATCAGGTTGGGTACGTTTTATAGATTCCCACCAGTAATCTGCCTCTTCACGCAACATAAAGGTGGCAAAGGGAACCTTTTGCTCCTCGGAGCATCCCAAGACATCAAATATCTTGGTGATCTGCTTTAACCACGTCTCTGCCTTAAGTGGTTCTGGCTTTCCCAAAAACTCCGGTGGTCCCAGCTCTTTGAACTGCTTAGTGGTGACCGACCATGGGTTGCCATTATTTCCACCGATATTTTAAACAGAAGTCTCTCTTACCTGATGTTGCATGAATTGCATAAAGCCTCTGAACATCCCATCGTTCATCATTTGATCGGTGTTGTTATTTACCTGAGGATTATTGTCTTCCTGTTGCACATTATCCTGGATAATGATCGTTGGTGACTCAACGGTCTCATGTGCTTCATTGTTGATCTCAACATTTTCAGATGGCATTTTTAAACACTGTCACAAAACAAGGGTTAATTAACATATCACATATTATCAATATACTCTGACCAATCAATTAAATACCAAATAAACTTAGGTAGGTCATACTAGCGAAGGAATTCCCCGTCTCATCCCTCTTAGTTCTTATCTCACATCTTAGCCATGGATCATATCCCTAAGCGTTGATACCAACTGTGACGCCCCCAAAACAGGAATACATCACCCATCTTGAGTCGCTAAATACATGGTACATAAATCAAATACAACTTCTTTAATACAACAGTTGTGTAAAATACGACAAAACATAGCTGAGAGTTTAAACAAGAATATTGTCATCTAGACAATATCAACACTCAATGGAATCCTCAGTACAATAATTATCACACTATTTCACAGAATAGTGAGGACTACTAAAGCCACTTATCCTGGACCATCACTCCATTCCCCGACTCGTCCCAGCTATATTCTCATTTCCTGAAGAGAACAATGAAAGAAAAGGGTGAGCTCAACTAGCCCAGTAAGAAATATTATGACTATGATAATGCAGCATAAATTATCCTTAGCCTTCAACAGTATAACAACTGATAGAATACAATAGACAACAAGTTTTAGATCAACAACTGCAGCGAAAATAAGAAATCCATTAGAAGAGTCAAGTAGAGCATAAAATCTACTATCTTCTTTGATTTAAAAAGTTTTTCATCAACTTTATCGCTGAGACTCAGCTTAATAAATAAAATCGAATCATCCCTGCACCATGGCCAAGGATATTCATGTAATCATCAATGGTCATGATTATATCGAATAATCCCCGGTCATAATCATACCAACAACTGTCCATCAATGAACTACAGGCCAAGACTTTTACCACATCATTCGTTACATTACAGTCATTATTATACCGAATAATCCCTGATCATAATCATACCAAGTCCATCTATGCACGTAAGCCAAAGATGACTTTCATCATAATATAAGCATGAGGATGATGACAATGATATAAGCAATAATCAAACGAAATCAAATCCAACGAAATCAAGGATAAATATTAAAGACTTTAAATTTATCCAGAGTTTAAAAATATCTAAATTGTCAACACGATACTGCTTTGTAGAGTAAAATTCAAGAATAATATCCATGTAGCAAAAATAATTTGGATAGAAAAGAAATATATTTTTTTGGGTAAATAGTACCCCATGAATAGTACTTCGAATAGTACCGTGAATAAGACTTCTGAATATCCCCCGTGAATAAGTACCACATGAATAGTACCCCGACATGAAAAGTACTCCAAATACCCGAGTGAATAATATTCAGGTGAATAGTAATTGGGTGAATAGTAACTCGTGAATAGTACTCCGGCATGAAAAGTGCCCCGAATACCCGAGTGAATAATACTAGAGTGAATAGTAACTGGGTGAATAGTAACATATGAATAGTAACTCGTAAAAGAAAAATACTAAAGAAAATGATATTTCATGACGAGTACAAAAGAAATGATATCTCAGACGAGTATAATAGAATATACGAAATTGCAAATGGATTTTCACCCGCCATGTGGTAATCCACATAGACAGATCATTTCCACAATTTAATAAAGAATGAATACGAAAGATCATTCACCATACATGCGGTATTCCACATAGACAGGTTATATAACAGAATAATAAAGAATGGAATAACAGAAGAATTCACCATGCATGCGATAGACCACACGAATGAGTTATTCCAATAGAATAATGTTAGGTTTGTAATATTCATAACGCAATCAAATTGCATAAAAAATTGCATAAGCGCTAAGCGTAAAAATCGAGTTTAAAAATTTACAAACCATATACCCGGATCATCCTTTATGCATAATTATTAATTAAACGAAAAGATAAAGAATAAAATCATACCCTTGAAGATCGAGCTTCCTCGTGTACAAGTTCACCTCCAAATCCTTTCGCTCAATCTTGAATCCACCGGGTTTGGTTCCTTCCTTCGATCAACGTTAGCCACCCAAATGTTTGGCCTCTGTGAGGTGATCCACCAAGGAAGAATAAAATTCAAGAAGATGGGTGTTATGGCTAACCCTAGTTTTTCTATCTCTATAGAAAAGGCATACTCCCAACAAATTGGAATTATTACGTACTTTGTTAAAAGTCAACAACCCATACCACCCATAATAAGACTCTCTTATTTATAGATGTGGGCAACCCACCTTAACAATTAAGGAATTGGGTTTTAATTAATTAAATTCTTTTAATTAATTAAGCTCCCTAATCTTATTAGGGATAATTAATTAAACTCCTTTAACTAATTTTCCTTCCTAATCCAATTAGGAATAAATGAGAGTACTTATATTAAATTAATTCCTAAACTCTTTTAGAAATTAAAATAATAATAATTGTAATAATATTAATAAGACTCCTCTTATTAATTTATATTTAATATTTCTAAAATATTAAATAATAATATTAAGCTATTTAATTTATTCTATCACCATAGATTAAATTAAATATACTTAACATATTATTACGATTATGCCATTAACTTCTTAAATAATTATTCTTCCTTTTATGGTGTGACCTTTAGGTTCTCCATATTAAACCTATTGTTGTGAATAAATCAATTAGAACAATTCTAATCTTATTTAAATAAATAAATTAAACAATTAATTTATTTAAATAATATTTATTCTACAATAGGATAAGCCTCCCCCAAATATCAAATCGACTTTCCGTATAATATAGATTTCAACATTAATCATTAAAGAACCTTTGAGTAAATAGTTACCGCACAATTCAATCCTTCCACCATACAATGTCCCAATTAAATATAAGATATGGAATTACCACAAAGTCTTATTTTATTTAATTATATGTATTTCGATCCTTAAATGCACAACTCAAATAATGCAAATTAGAAACTCCTTTCTAATTTCATTCTTCCTTGCCAAGGACTACCGGGTTGTCATTTATCGAATCACATAGACATTTCTCTTTTTTATTAGAAGTGGTAGATTCTTTATCGATCATACATTATCTCCATGTACAACTTATTATACCCAAGCATACCCTTTGATATACCCTAAGGGTCTTAAGGAATAAGTCAAAGTATAACTCATCATACACAAGATACTATGATGATCTCAAGTCCAAGGATTACTTGTACTATCACTATCACTACAGAATTCCTATCGACAGCAAATAAAACTCCATTAGGTATTCCTTAGCGAGCCACGCTCAAAGAACTTATTCTCTAATAAGCACCTACATACTTGCTTTAGTGTTCCACACAAATGATCATGAGATCAATCATCCTCATCCAATGAGCAAGAACGACGTGTGTACCAATCTATCCTGGATTCACTAATCCCCAATTTAGTAATCCAATGATTGGGAACTATTTTAGTTTTAAGCTTTCTAAGAATTTAGATCTCATTAGAATGATCATCATCATTATTCTAAAAGCATTGCTTAAAACTATGGGTTTATCACATATTATAAAACAAAGATCATGTAGATAATTAAAAGCCTTTAATAAATTAATACTTTTTATTAATAAATGAATAAGATTGTTACAAAGTATATGCTTTATCATCAAACATGATCGGCTTGTGTGCATACTACTTTCAATCTCCCACTTGCACTAAAGCCAATCGTCATGGTATCTCATACTCTTCTTCTCTAAGTGACGATTATCCCGCCGTTGGATAAGCTTTAGTTAATGGATATGTAATGTTGTTCTTGAGAGTCCACTATCTCTATAGTGATTTCCCATCTTTCAATGATTCTAATAATCAAATGAAAGTGCCACAACACATGTTTAGATCCAAGATGAGACTTAGGAACTATTCCTAGTTCTCAATGAACTTTTAATCCAAACAATCAACTCATAGCCTTTCATTTATAGCTATATACTTTGTCTTTATCACTAAACCAAAGAACTCTTTTCGTTGTTTGGAACCTTTCCAATTCACTGCACCACTTGCTCAAGGTAACCCTTTACCTTAAAGTGGATTTTTTCATCATCTTGGTCTCGTCTCGAAAACTTGAGTCCGTTAAGCCCTCTAGTTTTAATTAAGACCCACCATGAATATGATCACATCCTTAGTGCTTAAGTTAAGAACTTTAAGATGTTTTTCACCGACTTACATAGTGATCTTCTCCGTATATGACCGATCAACATCGTGTCTCGTATATTTCATTGCATACATGATTGTCACTCATGCAATCTCTCTTCTTTGGAGTCTATGGGGACTATTAAGAGAGATACACTCCATAGCTCATCAACATGAGACATCTCTTGAGTTTGCCATGCTAAACGACTTTAGCATCAAATGAATATACGCTCTCAAGTTAAGTCGAGCATCCTCTTAAATCTATCTATATAGATTTATATCCCCAATTAAGATACTACTCTTCCAAATCATTCATGGAGGAATGTTTAGACAACTTTATCTTTACTCGATTGTAGCATTGGTATGTTCCTTCCTTATCCGTAGTATATCAACATATAATACTAGGAATGTCACGACGCCCCCAATCGACCCTTTTTGTATACACACTAGAAGTCTTACCTCATCGAATGTAACTCGATCATCATCTTCTATGATGTGTACCTCATCATCATCATCCATGATGAATCCATACCTCCTAGGTATCTTCTTCCTAGTACTATTCCGCATTTACGATTGGCCAGGTACAATAGGTCTATCTACAGTGTTCCTCTTATTCGACTTATAGTGTTTTGTGGTTCTTGAACTCTTCAAGATCTATTATCCTCCCACTAGCCCTTTCAATGATAAACACCTTTATCTTAGTATGCAGCGTGTTTCGCAATAAACACCTTTTGCTAAGTAGATTTATAGAACATATACCCTAAACTTACTTTAGGATGTCCCACAAATCATTATTTGTCAAATCTTGTCCCAAGCTTATCCTTTTGAAACCTTTTCACATAAGTTGACAACCCCTTATCTTAACATACTTAAGATTAGAATCCTCCCCGCCCATAACTTTTATGGAGTCTTGGGGCCGGATTTTGAGGTTACCATTTTCGTAGATATGCAAACCATTTCTAGGACATAATCCTGTAAGGATACCGGAATGTCGGTAAAATCATTATGGACCGCACTATGTCCAACAAGGTACGATTTTTCCTTTCGTATACATCAATCAATTATTATGTATCGAGAGGTGTCCATTATGAGAAAACCATTTGAGATGATCTAAAACTTATCAGACAAGTATTTATTCCTCGATCTAATCAAAGAATCTTAATACTTTGCCAATTTGTTTCACTCAAATTCTTTGAACCTTTCAAATAATTCACACTTGTATTTCAAAGAAATACACACATTCAACTCTTTGAATGATCATCTCCTTTTCTTATACTAGTTTGTTCAATTTGCAAAATAATTTTCATGTAAGTCAAGTATACAAAATTTATTAAGTAATATTCCATTCTATACAAAACATTATTATTATAAATAGAACAACAATTGTTCTTAATTATAATACCAAAGATTTCATTGTCCAACAATAAAATGGAAATAATATTTTTAACAAGAACTGGAATACAATAACAACTTATCGACTTAATAGATTTGCCAGTAGGCATTGCTAAACTATAAGTTTCTATGGCTAATGCAAAGCAACCTTTGCTTCATTTTCCACACATAGATTACTTATATTTGTTTAGCTTTCTACTTCTTTTGGTCCCTTCATAAATCTATATTTATGATAACCAAAGTCGGTATCCAATACCCAAGTAGAACCTCGACTTAAAGAAAAATTTATTTCAATCATGAACAAAATCAGATTGTAAACCTAAACTTCACTAAGCTTCTTTTGTTAGCCTCTGCAAAGATGCTTCTCGCAGCTTTCTTTCCAAAGTCCCCAAAGCTTATTGGTAAGGAAGCAAACTCCTTTGCTATCCGTATCGCTTTTGTTCTTATTATCCTTTGTTTATGCCTTTCTATATACCTTCTTTGAATCGCTCTTCTTTTCGTAAGATCCTTTGGCCCCTACCAAGAAGACTTGATCTTTCTTGGTTGAAAGTGACTCTCAACATTTTTCAATATGTTAAGCAAATCAAATGAAGTCGATATCTAGCTTGTTCATATGAAAAATTCACAACAATTGTGAAAGGAGTCCGGAGTGAGTGCAAGATCAAATCTTGCTCAACTCTCCATCCATGACAAAACCAGTTGTCCTAATCGATCAATCAAATTGATTATGTTAAGAACTTTTTCTCTCATCTTATAGTGCCATTGGCCATTCTAGATCGGAAGAGCTCCTTAGATATCTCGATATCTATCGGCCCCCATACTTTCCTCACCATCAACTACTTGATGTGCGGGAATATAGTAGAGCATCCATAGTTTCATGACGCCGGCTCAAGCTCAACTTACTCATGGATGCGAGCATGATGCATCGAGCCAACTGTGCATCATCTTGCCACTTTCTAAAAGTAGCAATCTCTTCCTCGAGGCATTGTTCGCAACCATTGCAGGATAGGCGATAGGCGATAAGACATAAGATAGCTTTTCACCATGAGAACTATTCTCAAATTCCTTAACCAATCCGCTTAATTCTGGCCCGTTAATTTAGCATCTAATATGCTTCGCAGATGATAGTAATTTTAGACATTGTAAAATTTCAGAATGAAATTTGTAATTAACAACATTTTAACATACATTCTTTTATTAATTACCAAAATAAATTAGGTCTTGTTTTAAATTGGTATCTCCCACTATTTTCTTCAAACTATATTACCTCACTTATATAGTTCGGCAAAAATCTAATTAAAGATTTGCTAGTGAGAATAAGGATCCCATTTCAAATGTATATAGCCTTGTGGTGACACAACAAACTATATATAAATAAATAGGTAGACAACTTTTGTCAATTACATCAACTATGCAACTCCTTGTATTTTGCCTCTTAGATTATTTTGATCAAGTGGTGGCACATCCAATCAAAATTATCCAAGTTAAGTCCGACCTAGCACTCCATATATTCAAAAAGAAAAATATCATCCTTGTGGTGACACAACAAAACAATATTGTTCAATTTTCTTTATAAGCATCAAATGTGATAAATTAACATCTTAAATACTTAATACTTGCCTTGTGGTGACACAACAAACTCATATTAAATATTTAATACTCTATTAATTTTATCATGCTAGAAGGCTTAACGCTCGATATTCCAAATATCTTTGAACGCTTAGACTTAATATAAAAATTGAGGGTTTGTTATTAATTTGTCTCATCTTGTTTAGCTACAGCATGCATATATATATATAAAATACGCCATATATTAATGAACATGCGAAGCATGTTTGCATAATATATAATATATATATAATAAGCATGCACATATAGAATACTATATTCTACCCTGGATTGATTATGGACTTTTATTCTAGTTTGTTCACTAGAGCCACCAAGTGAACCAAAAGGTCAAACCCTAAGGGTGCAAGAAATAATATTTAAATATAACTATTACATTTAAACCCTGGTTTCCATTACAAACGGGTCTTCAAGCGCTCCTTTCCTTGATCTCTAATTTTCAAAATTAATTCTAACTATTCCTATTACAAAACTATTTAAAATAAATAGAAACCTTGATCGCCAAATAAGGAAAGTACATAGGAGGAGATAGAATTTACATTAAGAAAAAATTAGAGAAGACGAGGTACGCAGTAATCTCCCATTTAATAAAACCCATACATTCATGCATCCAACTAAAATAAAATCCAATCACATCGGTCAATAGTCCATAATCAATCCCATTTATTATCATACACATCACCATACGCATCAATAAATAACATTCATCTATGAATAATAAACATTTAATATATATATCGATATCATTTAATGGGCAAATTTAGTTAGTATAAAATCTAATTTTGAATCAAAATAAACTCCTTTATTTTAATCCAAATTTAAATCAAAATAAAACTATTTTATTTTAATTTATCCTATTTTGAATAAAATAAACTATTTTATTTTAATCAAAATCTTTAATCAAAATAAACTCCTTTTTATTTTAATTAATTATGGAATCCAATTCCATATATAAAAAAAAATCTTTAATTAAAAAATAAACTCTTTTATTTTAATTAATTATGGAATCCAATTCCATGTAAAAAAAAATCTTTATTTAAAGGAAACACTTGATATTCTTTTTCTATTCACAAATAAACTCCTTTATTTTTGAATAATATGAAATCTTATTTCATATTTAAATAAACTCCTTTATTTAAGGAAAATACTGGATTTTCTTTCCTATTCACAAATAAACTCTTTATTTTGAATAATATGAAATCTTATTTCATATCTAAACAAACTCCTTTATTTAAGGAAAGATGGATTTACTTCCTATTCACAAATAAACTCCTTTATTTTAGGAAAAATAAAATCCAATTTCAACTCCAATTAGTTATTATGGAATCCAATTCCAACTCTAATTAGTTAAGATGAAATTTAATTTTAAAATTAAAATAAATCTTTTATTTTAATATTAAAATAAACCTTTATTTTAAGATTAAAATAAACCTTTTATTTTAATTATAAAATTATTAAAATTAAAATAAAACTTTATATTTTAATATTAAAATAAACCTTTTATTTTAAAATTAAAATAAACTTTTATTTTAATTATATAATAATTAAGAATATATATATATATATATATATATATATATATATATATATATATATATATATATATATATATATATATATATATATATATATATATATATATATATATATATTATTTTAAAAAAAAATGATCTTGCCATATTATTTTAAATGGGCCACATTTTTTTTTTTATAAATCCTTTTTTAAAAAAAAAAAATTACGTGTATGTAAAGATTAATTAATTCCATGCTAAGATTTTCATTTTTAAAATTAATCAATATCCTTTTTTTTTTTTTTTTTTTTTTGCATTTTTTTATTCATTTATCTTTGAATTCTTGATATAATTGCTTATCAAAATTCCTTAAAACATGAATCATCTTTATCTTTATAACATATCTCGATTTCCGTGGGTATTTTCCTTTTTTTTTCTTTTTTTTTATTTGCAATTTTTTTTTTTTTTTTTTTTTTTTTTTTTTTTTTTAAAATTTTATACAATAAAATTATGCCCAATTAAATTGTTCTAAACACATATCAATATACATATCAAATTAAAATAATTAATAATTCGTGATAAAGGTTTGGCTCGATGCCACCGTTAGGTTTTGTAATATTCATAACGCAATCAAATTGCATAAAAAATGCTAAGCGTGTAAAAAATCGTAGTTTAAAAAAATTTTACAAACCATATACCCGGATCATCCTTTATGCATAATTATTAATTAAACGAAAAGATAAAGAATAAAATCATACCTGAAGATCGAGCTTCCTCGTGTACAAGTTCACCTCCAAATCCTTTCGCTCTCAATCTTGAATCCACCGGTTTGGTTCCTTCCTTTGATCAACGTTAGCCACCCAAATGTTTGGCCTCTGAGGTGATCCACCAAGGAAGAATAAAATTCAAGAAGATGGGTGTTATGGCTAAACCCTAGTTTTCTATCTCTATAGAAAAGGCATACTCCCAACAACTTGAATTATTACGTACTTTGTTAAAGTCAACAACCCATA
The DNA here is from genome assembly GCA_020205615.1 of Panax quinquefolius. Taxonomy (NCBI): domain Eukaryota; kingdom Viridiplantae; phylum Streptophyta; class Magnoliopsida; order Apiales; family Araliaceae; genus Panax; species Panax quinquefolius. The sequence goes on along the minus strand of CM035163.1, from coordinate 131,357,008 downwards.
CCACCCATAATAAGACTCTTCTTATTTATAGATGTGGGCAACCCACCTTAACAATTAAGGAATTGGTTTTAATTAATTAATTAAATTTTTTTAATTAATTAAGCTCCCTAATCTTATTAGGATAATTAATTAAACTCCTTTAACTAATTTTCCTTCCTAATCCAATTAGGAATAAATGAGAGTACTTATATTAAATTAATTCCTAAACTCTTTTAGAAATTAAAATAATAATAATTGTAATAATATTAATAAGACTCTCTTATTAATTTATATTTAATATTTCTAAAATATTAAATAATAATATTAAGCTATTTAATTTATTCTATCACCATAGATTAAATTAAATATACTTAACATATTATTACGATTATGCCATTAACTTCTTAAATAATTATTCTTCCTTTTATGGTGTGACCCTTTAGGTTCTCCATATTAAACCTTGTGAATAAATCAATTAGAACAATTCTAATCTTATTTAAATAAATAAATTAAACAATTAATTTATTTAAATAATAATATTCTTCAATAATGATAAGCCTCCCTAAATGATCAACGACTTTCCGTATAATATAGATTTCAACATTAATCATTAAAGAACCTTTGAGTAAATAGTTACCGCATAATTCAATCCTTCCACCATACAATGTCCCAATTAAATATAAGACATGGAATTATCACAAGTCTTATTTTATTTAATTATATGTATTTCGATCCTTAAATGCACAACTCAAATAATGCAAATTAGAAACTCCTTTCTAATTTCATTCTCGCCGCCAAGGACTCACTGGGTTGTCATTTATCGAATCACATAGACATTTCTCTTCTTTTATTAGAAGTGGTAGATTCTTTATCGATCATACATTATCTCCATGTACAACTTATTATACCCAAGCATACCCTTTGATATACCCTAAGGGTCTTAAGGAATAAGTCAAAGTATAACTCATCATACACAAGATACTATGATGATCTCAAGTCCAAGGATTACTTGTACTACTATCACTACAGAAATTCCTATCGACAGCAAATAAAACTCCATTAGGTATTCCTTAGCGAGCCACGCTCAAAGAACTTATTCTCTAATAAGCACCTACATACTTGCTTTTAGTGTTCCCACAAATGATCATGAGATCAATCATCCTCATCCAATGAGCAAGTTACGATGTACCAATCTATCCTGATTCACTAATCCCCAATTTAGTAATCCAATGATTGGGAACTATTTTAGTTTTAAGCTTTCTAAGAATTTAGATCTCATTAGAATGATCATCATCATTATTCTAAAAGCATTGCTTAAAACTATGGGTTTATCACATATTATAAAAACAAAGATCATGTAGATAATTAAAAGCCTTTAATAAATTAATACTTTTTATTAATAAATGAATAAGATTGTTACAAAGTATATGCTTTATCATCAAACATGATCGGCTTTGTGTGCATACTACTTTCAGATATACTCTTATGACAATAATTGAATCAATAATATGAGAGATATGATGCATCAATTCTTCAGTAGCAATAATTGAGTATAACCGAGTGACTTCTTACATAATCATCAATAATCAATACCATGTGCTACTATGCAACCACGCCAGACATTCTTTGTTTCTTTTACTACACGGTAGTTCAACAGCTTTAATTCGGTAACACTTTCATGGTTTATAAAATGATAATTCTGTCATTTTCTAACTACGACAATACTTCCGTTGTGGGGTCCACCAATGATTGTGTCGTCGTATGGATATTCCCCAACCAAACAAATATTTTATAACAACTTGCATACTTTGCAAAATTTATAAATATTACCCACAACTATAATATTATATTAAATCCACACCATAATATTCAAAAAAATATTTCGAGAAATTTAAATCTTTATTCATAAAATTTGGGGTCTCACAAATAGTCCCACAAATATCTCCTTGAATACGTTCTAGAAACCTTGGGGATTCATTCCCAACTTTAGCTGGTGATGGTCTAATGACCAATTTGCCTTGAGAACAAGCAGCACATGAGAATTCCTTAAATTGAAGAATCTTCTGGTTCTTTAATGGATGGCCATGTGAATTCTCAATAATTCTTCGCATCATTATTGATCCAGGATGACCCAATCGTTTATGCCAAATAATAAAATTATTTGGTTCTTTGAACTTCTGGTTCATTATTGCATTGACTTCAATTGTACTAATACTTGTATAGTACAAACTTGAAGATAAAACGGGTAATTTTTCCAATATTTGTTTTCCTGTAGAGACATTTGATATAATGTAACGATATTCAACACCATTTTCATTGGCTATCTCAATATGGTACCCGTTAAGTCGTATATCTTTAAAACTTAGCAGATTCCTCATTAATTTAGTGGAATATAAAACATTATCAATAATAAATTTTGTTCCACTAGGAAGCATTATATTGGCTCTTCTAGAGCCTTCAATCAAGTCTGCTGAACCTGATATTGTATTCACTTTTGCTTTCGTCATTCTTAGATTTGAAAAATATTGCTTATGTCTGAGAATGGTATGTGTCGTTGCACTATCTGCTAAGCATATATCTCTACCATTGATATTAGGCTCATGTATAGCATGACACATATCCATATTTTTTTCATAAAAGGAATAAATATATAATAAGTTCATAATAAGGCATAATATTATATATATTTAATAACACGATTCTTTACAAAACAAAGAAAACAAAATACATTAAATAAGCCAACATGAAAGGAAGAAATGAAAATACATTAGCATAAAATAAACACACTTAAAAGGACTAACATAATTCTGAACTAATTATTTTCATTACAAGAAATATTAACTTGCTCATTATTAAAGAAATCTGCAACGTCAAGGTGTGTCATATCCATAGGATCAAAATAGATATCATCGTTATCTTGATGTGGATGAGAAAATTTTATTTCTATGTTCTTCTCCTTTACTTTCAATGAGGACTGATATAAATCAACAAGATGTTTGGCTGTACGACAGGTACGAGACCAATGTCCTTTCATTCCACATCGATAACAAATATTTTCTTCCTTCTTGGTATCTTTGTTATTTATATTCTTCCCCTTTTCTTGTTTCTCCTCATTCTTTGAAGGTTTGGTATCATGATTGCGGTAATTAAAACTTCCTCGCTCGTGGCCACGACTACAACCATAATTATTATTATATCTTGTAACATTCACTTCAGGGAATGGAGCTGAACCAGTTGGTCGAGATTCATGATTTTTCATTAAAAGCTCATTATTTTGTTCAGCCACAAGGAGACATGAAATCAGTTTAAAATATTTCTTAAAACCTCGTTCTCTATATTGATGCTGCAGGAGCACATTCGAGGCATGAAAAGTAGAGAATGTTTTTTCTAACATATCTCCACCAGTGATATTATCTTCACATAATTTCAATTTAGAACTGATTTTAAACATTGCAGAGTTATATTCACTTACTGATTTAAAATCCTACAATCGTAAATGTATCCAATCATAACGAGCTTTCGGGAGAATAACTGTCTTTTGATGGTCATATCTTTCTTTCAAATTTTTCCAAAGAATAAGAGGATCTTTATTGTGAGATACTCTAATTTCAACTCCTCATGGAGATGATGGCGTAAGAAAATCATGGCCTTTGCCTTGTTTTGACTAGGTGTTTCATTACCATCTTTAATGGTGTCTCTAAGGCCCATGGCATCAAGATGAATTTTGGCATCAAGGATCCATGACAAATAATTCTTATCTGTAATATCAAGTTCCAAAAATTCAAGTTTGGCAAGATTTATCATTGTAACTTCATACAAAAAAATATCAAAAACATTAGAAATTTAATTTATTAAAATTATTAGAAGAAAATATAACAATTTAACAATACACAATTTAACAATTTAACCAACATTTTTTTAAAGAAATGAACATATTATAGTGGCTAAGGGCAAGACTACATTTTGAACATCGTAAAGATGTTCATGCTATATTAGTATATTACAATTAAGATAAAGAAACTAGTAAACCTAACAGGTGCCAAGTAAATCAAGTTGCTAAAACAGAATCATTGAAACACGTTTGTAATTTAAGGATTTTGAAACTAATTTTTCATACTTTATATATAGTGAATCAACAATTATGACAAATTTCGTTGGACGGAACTACATGATTGAACGTTAAAAATTGGACACGGTTAATTCATCATATATATATATATATATATATATAACAGACTTACAGAAGAACTTTCATACTCATATATAGAAGTATATATTATGGTTGATAGAGTAACCATACACCTAAAGCATTTTAGTTGCTTTTTTTGCCAATGGATTTTGTTACCTTTTCATGATAATGTAATAGTCTCATGAACCCATGTAACAGTTTACACTGAAAACTATTAATATAACGTAATTCCTATTAATATTCATATAATATTACACACACACACATACTCACACACACACACATATATATATATATATATATATATATATATATATATATATATATATATGCCTCAAGAAAATCCATAACTAATTTGGCAAAAGAAAATTACCTGAAAATTGGATTTTTGAGTATCATAACTTGAAAGATTAGAGATTCGTGCTGATAACGTGTTATAAAATATAACTAAAATAAGGATCAAAGATAATTAGAGAAAAGAGTGTATTTGCATAATATTTTGCATTTGGTATATCACTTGATCACTTTACAATGGTCTTATTTATAGAAGATAAGAACATCAATACTACTAGGAAGTTACAAAACTCAAAAGTCATGAGTTTCAAAAACTCAATGGACATGGGAGTTACATGTATCTAGACATCCATAATATTATGAATCTAGACATACATAATTTTATAACACTATGATTTTTTGAGAAGTCTTCATTTTAAGAGCTTATATATCTTTTTATTTTATTTTTAAGAGTGGAGCCCTCGTTAATAAAGTGATTAATTTAACTGTTTTCACTTTTTTTAATTAAAACAAAAGGCTATATTCACATTATAAGAATTATATTTTAAAGTATTAATAGTTTTGATAGAACTTTTTTAGACTCAATAATGTTTCGACAATATCTGAGCATTGAACTTGCCTAATGGGTATGGGCTTAATTTTGCTACGTGAAGGTTTAGGTGGCTGAAGTTTGTGAGTTACTGGGTTGAGTATTTGGTGATTTTCTTTCTTAGTTTCTGTGTCGGATTTGTTTTTGTCTGATTTGGTTAGGTGTATTGTTTAAGTCCGGTGTAAGACCCCAACTTTTATGAATAAAGATGAATTTCTCTATAAAAATCGTTTTTGAATATTATGGTGTGGATTTGTTATAATATTATAGTTGTGGGTAATATTTATCAATTTTGAAAAGTATGCAAGTGGTTATAAAATATTCGATTGGTCGGGGAATATTCGTTTTATCAGGGAATATTCATACGACGATATTAATCATTAGTGGACCCTACAAACGAAATTCTTGCATTTGAGTTAAAAAAACAAAAATATCTTTTATGAAAATAACGGCGAAAATTTTACCGTTAAGCTGTTGAAATACCCGGTAGTAAAAAATACGATGTCTGGCGTGGTTGCATAGTAGCTACCGGTATTGATTATTGATACTCACGTGAGAAGTCACTCAGTTTTATTCAATTATTGCTACAGTAATTGTTGCATAGTATCTCACGTTATTTGATTCAATTATTGTCACAATATTTTATATTATTAAATAAATAATTGAAATGACAAGTTATTCATATTATTATTTGCATTATTAACAATGCCTAGAAAGTTCTGTCAAGGAAAGGGGTTTGGTCACCTAATTAAGGCGCTAATAGGAGAAATCCTTATCGAAAAGCCCCTCTTTCACAGGAATGATCTGGTTGTTAAATATTGCGAGTTATATTAATGATGATAAATGTTGTTAAAAATATTGAGGGAATTTTTATGAAGTATTTGTTGTAAATTTTTCTTATGATATGGACCCCCACTTACTCATTTTTCAAAATAATGTGTTGTGAGTATGATAATATATATATATATATATATATATATATATATATATATATATATATGATGAAAGTGACATTGGGGGAGTGGGGAAATGATGTTAGTCACGGGGAGGTTTAGTATGATTATATATATTATATATATATATATATATATTAATGTGTGTGGGGTGTGTGTGTGTGTGAGTGGAGAAAAAAGTGGTGGTGGTGGGAGAAAATTTTGACTGATTATATATATATATATATTATAAATTTTTGTTTTATTTAATTATAAATAGAATATATTATATTTTATTTAAATTTTTGTTTTATTAGAATATTTTATTGTACATTAATGAATAGTAAAATCAAATTTTCAAAAAAATTCAACAGAACATCGCACGTGATTTTTCTTTACTGTGCAGTCTGTGATTTCTAAATTCAAATAGTATCCTTTCCATTCTCCTATAAATAGGATGCTTAGTTTAGAATTGAAAATCACACCAGAATCAGAGAATTCTTCGTTTATAATATTGAGCGTATTTCTTTTGAGTTTAAGGAAGCTTTGTGTGTAAAAAATAGTGAAAATTTTCTTCAAGAATATATCCGCTATACCAATCAGAATTGCTCTCTTTTTGAGGTAAGAGGTATTATTTATTTCATATTCTCTTACGATATTATTTTTCGTATTCGTAAGAAATTTTGTTTTCGTTCAATATTCGTAAGGAATATTATTTTCGTTCAATATTCGTAGGGATATTGTCTTCATTTAATATTCGTAAGGAATTTTATTTTCGTTCAATTTTTGTAAGGAATATTATTTTCGTTCAATATTCGTAGGGATTTGTTTTCGTTTAATATTTGTAAGGAATATTATTTTCGTTTAATATTCGTAAGGGATATTATTTTTGTTCAGTATTCGTCAGAAATAATATTTTCTTCCATACTCTGTAGCATGTGAGTAATGTTATTTCGTTTCAGATTCCAAATTCTACACTCATTTTGTTAAAGTTTTGGCTTCTATACTCCATGAAATTAGTAGAATATCCTTGAAATTTGCGCTTCATACAATATCTTTTCATGAAAATATTATCCTGAGCATTCTTGATAAGTTTTAACTTTTTTATTCCAGATTACTATTCACTAGGTACTATTCATGGGGTAATATTCACTCGGTTACTATTCACCTAGGGTACTATTAATGACAAAAATTGATTTCTTTTCAGCCCAAATCATTTTTGATACAATATTATTCTTGAATTTTACTCCACAAAGTAGTATCATGTTGATAATTTGGACATTATTGAATTTTGGATAAATTAAATTATAAATCTTTAAAAATTTATCATTTGCTTTCTTTTAATTGAATTCTTATATCATTGTCATCATCCTCATGCTTATATTGTGATGAAAGTCATCTGTGGCTTACGTACATAGATGGACTATTGATTGGTATGATTATGATCAGGGATTATTCGGTATAATCATGATCGTAATGTTATAAATGATGTGGTAAAAGTCCTCATTGGCCCGTAGTGCATTGATGGACAGTGGTTGACATGATCATGACCATTAGTGAAAACACGAATATCCTTGGCCCGTAGAGCATGGATAATTCGTGGTTGTGATACTAATGAATATCCTTGGCCCGTAGTGTAGGGATGATTCGATGATGTGGATTATTTATTAAGTCGAGTCTCAGCGATAAAATTGATGATAAACTTTTTAAATCATAGAAAATAGTTGATATCATGCTCTACTTGACTCTTCTAATGGATTGCTAGTTCCGCTGCAGTTAAACTTGATGTCTATTGTATTTTATCAGTTTAACACTGTTGAAGGCTAACGATAATTTATTCTGCATTATCTTAGTCATAATATTTCTTACTGGGCTAGTTGAGCTCACCCTTTGCTTTCATTGTTCTCTTCAGGAAATGAGAACATAGCCGGGACTAATCGGGGAACGGAGTGATGGTCTGAGATGGTGCATTAGTAGTCCTCACTATTCTGTGATATAGTGTGATAATAATTGTAATAATATTGAATTTGAGTATGGATATTGTCTAGAAGACAATATTCGTGTTGAAACTCCCATCTTATGTTTTGTCCTACTTTACACGATAGTTGTATAATTAAGTTGCATTTGAATTTTGTACCATGTATTTAGAGACCCAAGATGGGTGATGTATACCTATTTTGGGGGCGTCACAGTTGTTATCAAAGCTTAGGGATATGATCCCTGGCTGAGATGTGAGACTAGAACTAGGAGAGGAGAGACGGGTAATTCCTTCGCTAGTATGACCTACCTAAGTTTATTTGTTATTTAATTGGTCGGTCAGAATATAGGGATAATATGTGGCATGTCAAATAACCCTTGTTTTGTGGCAGTGTTTGAAAATGACATCCGAGAATGTTGAGAATAGCTATGGAGCAAATGAGACCATTGAGTCATCGCTGATTAATAGACAAGATAATGTGCATCAGGAAGAAAATAATCCTCCTGTAAACAACAACACCGATCAAATGACGAACGACGATATGACTTTCTAGAATTTATACAAAACCAAACGAGAGAGACTCCTATTCAAAATATAGGTGGAAACACTGGAAACTCACGGCTAGTCACCGCTAAGCAGTTCAAGGAGCTGGGACCACCGGAGTTTTTGGGAAAGCCAGAACCACTTAAGATGGAGACGTGGATAAAGCAAATTACCAATATATTTGATGTCTTGGAATGCTCGGAGGAGCAAAAGGTTCCCTTCGCCACCTTTATATTGCGTGAAGAGGTAGATTACTGGTGGAAATCTGTAAAACTTACCTAGCCTACCACACTCAAGATGTCTTGGGAGAAGTTCCAAGAATTGTTCAATGACAAGTAATTTCCTAAAAGTATTCGTCACGTGAAGGAGGTGGAATTCATCAAGTTGGAGAAAAACAATATGATCGTATCGCAGTACGAGGCTAAGTTTGCCGAGTTATCCCAATTTGCATCCCATTTGGTTGATAATGAGGAGCGTATGATGCGAATGTTTCTGAGAGGTTTGAAACCCGAAATACGTCAATACCTCATTTCTTAGAAACTTTGTTTATATTCAGATGTTGTGAATATGGCTCAGTTAGTGGAGCGCAATAATGAGTCAGCTCAACCAAAAGGTAACCACCAACAATGCGATAATAATCATACCGGTGGCAACGACCATCTGAACAATGATAACCATCGTGGAGGAAATTATCATGCTAAGAATGGTAGCCACTTTGGTGGTAATCATGGCCAAGATAATCGAAGTGGAAATTTCAAGAAGAGAAGGTTCAATAATAATGGAAAGATAGCAGCACCAACACCCGTTTCCAAGGAAGAAGAACGACCACCGGTCGTATGTTACAAATGCGGACAGGAGGGACACATCCGTCCAAACTGTACGCAGCAAACCAAAATGTGTTACAATTATAGAAAAGAAGGTCACCTAGCTCGATTTTATCGTACAATGAAGCCAAGTCCAGTTGGGACAGTGACACCAAGTGTCGTCCTAGACAAGTCAAAACCAGTGGTTCAAGGGAGAGTATTTGTTGTGACCTCCCAGAAAGCAAGGAACTCGAACGAGGTCATCACAGGTAAGATATTCATAAACTCTAGCGAAGTCTATACCTTATTTAATACCAGTTTTACCCATTCTTTTATTTCTCCTACTTGCGCTCAACGTTTAAATTTAACTCCGGAGAAATTAGACTTTGACTTGTTTGTTAAAACTCCGTTGGGAGAACAATTTATTACATTCACTATTTATAAGTCTTGTTTGATTCAAATCAGCTTTCGCACGTTACCTGTCGATCTTATTTCTTTGAAAATACTTGCATTTGACGTGATTCTAGGGGTTGATTGGTTAACTATTTATCATACAAAAATTAATTATTTTCGTAAGGTTGTTAGCTTTCATATTCCTAACCAACCTATTATGCGAATTCAAGCGACCAAACCACTAAAGTCAATCACTGTCATATCAAGCCATAAAGCTATTCGTTTATTAAAAACGGATGTCAAGCTTTCTTAGCTCATGTCACGAATTTAAATAAAAATACATAAAATTTGAATGTTATTTCTATTGTTAATAAATTTTGTGACGTATTCCCTGAAGAACTTCCTGGCCTACCCCCAGAGTGTGAAATTGAATTTTGTATCGACCTTGAACCAGGTACAAAACCCTCAAAAAAAAATTTCACCCAAAACGAACGTAACATGAGCCAAAGACGTTGGCTCGAGCTGTTGAAAGATTACGACCATACCATTCAGTACCATCCTAGAAAATCAAACGTGGTAGCTGACGCGTTGAGTAGAAGATTGTATGCGGTTACGAGTGCGACGTTGTTAACAGAAAGACCCATTTCGTATAACTTATAAATAATGGAGATAGAGTTAAAGACCGACGTGATGATGTAAAATATACGTGTAGAACCGACATTAATTGATAAAGTTAAAGTTGATCAAGCTACAGACTCGGAGCTGATAAATATAAAGAAGAAGGTTCAAGAAGGCATTATTCTAGAAGCAAGAATCGATGAAGAAGGAATAATACGAGTAAACTCTAGACTTTGTGTTCCTAATGACCTTGATTTAAAGTATAAAATCATGATGAAGGCGCACAACACACCATTTGCAATCCATCCTGGGAGTACCAAAATGTATCGTGATCTTTGCCATAAATTTTGGTGGAGCAATATGAAAAGAGAGATCGCGGAGTTTATCTCAAGGTGTTTAACTTGTCAACATGTCAAGGCGGAGCATCAAGTGCCAAAAGGTCCATTGCAACCACTTGAAATTCCAGAATGGAAGTGGGAGCACATTACCATGGACTTCGTTACTGGTCTTCCCAAGGTTTTCTCAAGGCATAGATACTATTTGGGTCATTGTTGATAGATTGACAAAGTTTGCTCATTTTTTACCTATACAAGAAACTTATTCACTTGAATGTCTTGCTTGTATGTACATAAACGAGATTGTAAGACTGCATGGTATGCTAGTATCTATAGTTTCTGATCGAGACCCAAGATTCACTTCACGATTTTGGGTTAGTTTGCAAAAATCTATGGGCATGAATTTACGATTTAGTTCGGCATATCATCCTCGGACGGACGGGCAGTCAGAGAGGACTATTCAAACTCTAGAGGATCTATTAAGACTCCGTGTCCTTGACTTCAAAGGAAGTTGGGACAAGTTTTTGTCATTGGTGAAATTTTTCTACAACAACAGTTATCAAGCAAGTATTGGCATGGCTCCATTCGAGGCGTTATATAGACGCAAGTGTCGTTCTCTAGTATGCTAGGACGAGGTGGGTGAAGCAACGTTGTTGGGACCGGAGTTGGTACGTATGACTACGGAAAAGATTCAAATGATCCGAAAATGTATAAAAACCTCATAAGATCGATAAAAGAGTTATGTTGATCTTCATCAGAAGGACGTGGAATTCAATGTTAGAGAACATAAGTTGTTACGTGTTGCTCCATGGAAGGGAGTTACGAGATTTCAAAAGAGAGAAAAGCTCAATCCTCGATTCATTAGCCCATTTAAAATCCTTGACTGATTAGGAACTTTGGCCTATAGACTCGCTTTACCGCCAAGTATGTCTCGTGTTCATAATATTTTTCACATATCTATGTTACGTAAATATGTGGAAGACCCGAACCATATTATTGAGTTAGAACCGGATGAAATAGCGGAAGATTTAATGTATGAAGAGGTACCTGTTAAAATCTTGGATAAGAAGGAACATATTCTACGCTCCAAGGTCATACCTCAAGTCAAAGTTTTGTGGAAAAACCACGATGTTGAGGAAATAACCTGGGAGTTAGAATCCAAAATGAAATCAAGGTATCCTCACCTCTTCGACTTACCAGGTACGTTGAAAGTAGTATGCACACAAGCCAATCATGTTTGATGATAAAGCATATACTTTGTAACAATCTTATTCATTTATTAATAAAAAGTATTAATTTATTAAAGGCTTTTAATTATCTACATGATCTTTGTTTTTATAATATGTGATAAACCCCTAGTTTTAAGCAATGCTTTTAGAATAATGATGATGATCATTCTAATGAGATCTAAATTCTTAGAAAGCTTAAAACTAAAATAGTTCCCAATCGTTGGATTACTAAATTGGGGATTAGTGAATCCGGATAGATTGGTACATACATTGCTTTGCTCATTGGATGGGGATGATTGATCTCATGATCATTTGTGTGGAGACACTAAAGCAAGTATGTAGGTGCTTATTAGAGAATAAGTTCAATCGAACGTGGCTCGCTAAGGAATACCTAATGGAGTTTTATTTGCTGTCGATAGGAATTCCTGTAGTGATAGTAGTCTGAAGTAATCCTTGGACTTGAGATCATCATAGTATCTTGTGTATGATGAGTTATACTTTGACTTATTCCTTAAGACCCTTAGGGTATATCAAAGGGTATGCTTGGGTATAATAAGTTGTACATGGAGATAATGTATGATCAATAAAGAATCAACCACTTCAATAAAAGAAGAAATGTCTATGTGATTCGATAAATGACAACCCAAAGAGTCCTTGGCAAAGCGAAATGAAATTAGAAAGGAGTTTCTAATTTGCATTATTTGAGTTGTGCATTTAAGAGTCGAAATACATATAATTAAATAAAATAAGACTTGACAATAATTCCATGTCTTATATTTAATTGGGACATTGTATGGTGGAAGGATTGAATTATGCGGTAACTATTTACTCAAAGGTTCTTTTATGATTAATGTTGAAATCTATATTATATGGAAAGTCGTTGATCGTTAGGAGGCTTATCCCTATTGTAGAATAAATATTATTTATTTAAATAAATTAATTATTTAATTTATTTATTTAAATAAGATTAGAATTGTTCTAATTGATTTATTCACAACCGGTTTAATATGGAGAACCTAAAGGGTCACACCATAAAAGGAAGAATAATTATTTAAGAAGTTAATGGCATAATCGTAATAATATGTTATGTATATTTAATTTAATCTTCAAGGGTATGATTTTATTCTTTATCTTTTCGTTTAATTAATAATTGTGCATAAAGGGTGATCCGGGTATATGGTTTGTAAATTTTTTAAACTCTGATTTTACACGCTTCCGCATTAATTTTGCAATTTGATTGCTTTCATGAATATTACAAACCTAACATACGTACCCTAATTTTGAGGGTGAAATTTCATAAGAAGGGAAGGTTGTAAGACCCTAACTTTTATGAATAAAGATGAATTTTTCTATAAATATCATTTTTGAATATTATGGTGTGAATTTGTTATAATATTATAGTTGTGGGTAATATTTATCAATTTTGTAAAGTAAGCAAGTGGTTGTAAAATATTCGTTTGGTCGGGGAATATTCGTTTTATCAGGGAATATTCGTACAATGGCGCAATCATTGGTGGACCCCACAACGGAATTACTATCAGAGTTAGAAAATGACAGAAATATGTTTTTATGAAAATAACGGCAAAAGTTTTACCGTTAATTGTTGAAATACCTGGTGGTAAAAGTACAGTAATACGCGTGGTTGCATAGTAGCACACAGTATTGATTATTGATGCTTACGTGAGAAGTCACTTAGTTTTATTCAATTATTACTATAGTAATTGCTGTATTATATCTCACGTTATTTGATTCAATTATTGTCATAATATTTTATATTATTAAATCAATAATTGAGATAACAAGTTATTCATATTATTATTTGCATTATTGACAATGTCTAGAAAGTTCTGTCAAGAAAAGTAGTTTAGTCACCTAATTACTTGCCAATAGGGAGAAATTCTTATTGAAAAGCCCCCTCTTTCTTGGGAATGATTTGGTTATTAAATATTGCGAGTTATAATAATGATAATAAATGTTGTTAAAAATATTGAAGAGATTTTTATGAAGTATTTTTTGTAAATTTTGTTTATGATATGGACCCCCACTTACTTATTTTTTAAAATAGTGTGTTGTGAGTATGATAATATATATATATATATATATATATATATATATATATATATATATAATAAATATGATGATGAAAGTGACATTGGGAAAATGGGGAAATGATGTTAGTCACGGGGAGGTTTAGTATGATTATATATATTATATATATTAATGTGTGTGGGGGTGTGTGTGTGTGTGTGAGTGGATAAAAAAGTGGTGGTGGAGGGAGAAAATTTTGACTGATGTGTGTGGTATGGTGGAAGATATATAAGGTGTATATATATATAATATGAAATGTGTGTGTTGTGTTTGCTGTATGGTGGAAGGAGTATATATTTATATATATATAAATATATATTATATAAAGTTTTATTTTATTTGATTATAAATAGAATATATTATATTTTATTTAAAGTTTTTGTTTTATTAGAATATTTTATTTCACAGTAATGAATAGTAAAATCAAATTTTTAGAAAATTTCAACCTAAACGTCACTTAGTGATTTTTCTTTCTTTATGCGATCAAGTGATTTATAAATTCAAATAGTATCTTTTTCATTCTCCTATAAATAGGATGCTTAGTTTAGAATTGAAAATCACACCAGAATCAGAGAATTCTTCTTCTATAATATTGAGCGTATTTCTTTTTAGTTCAAGGAAGCTTTGTGTGTAGAAAATAGTGAAAGTTTTCTTCAACAATATATTCGCTATACCAGTCGGAATTGCTCTCTTTTTGAGGTAAGGGGTATTATTTATTTCATATTTGCTTACGATATTATTTTTCGTATTCGTAAGAAATTTTATTTTCGGTCAATATTCGTAAGGAATATTATTTTCATTCAATATTCGTAGGGATATTGTCTTCGTTTAATATTCGTAAGAAATTTTATTTTCGTTCAATATTCGTAAGGAATATTATTTTTGTTCAATATTCATAGGGATATTGTCTTCGTTTAATATTCGTAAGGAATATTATTTTCGTTCAATATTCGTAAGGGATATTTTTTTTTCAGTATTCGTAAGAAATAATATTTTCTTCCATACTCTGTAGTATGTGAGTAATATTATTTCGTTTCAGATTCCAAATTCTACACTCATTTTGTTAAAGTTTTGGTTTCTATACTCTATGAAATTAGTAGAATATCCTTGAAATTTGCGCTTCATCCAATATCTTTTCATGGAAATATTATTCTGAGCATTCTTGATAAGTTTTAACTTTTTCATGCCGGAGTACTATTCACGGGGTACTATTCCCGAAGTACTATTTATGGGGTAATATTCACTCGGTTACTATTCACCTAGGGTACTATTAATGACAAAAATTCATTTCTTTTCGGTCCAAATCATTTTTGATACAATATTATTCTTGAATTTTACTCCACAAAGCAGTATCATATTGACAATTTGGACATTATTGAATTCTGGATAAATTAAATTATAAATCTTTAAAAATTTATCGTTTGCTTTCTTTTAGTTCAATTCTTATATCATTGTCATCATCCTCATGCTTATATTGTGTTGAAAGTCATCTGTGGCTTACGTGCATAGATGGACTATTGATTGGTATGATTATGACTAGGGATTATTCGGTATAATCATGATTGTAATGTTACAAATGATGTGGTAAAAGTCTTCATTGGCCCATAGTGTATTGATGGATAGTGGTTGGCATGATCATGACCATTGGTGAAAACACGAATATCCTTGGCCCGTAGAGCATGGATAATTCGTGGTCGTGATACTAATGAATATCCTTGGTCCGTAGTGCAGGGATGATTCGATGATGTGGATTATTTATTAAGCTGAGTCTCAGCAATAAAATTGATCATAAATTTTTTAAATCATAGAAGATAGTAGATATCATATTCTACTTGACTCTTTTAATGGATTGCTTGTTCTGCTGCAGTTAAACTTGATGTCTATTGTATTTTATCAGTTTAACACTGTTGAAGGCTAATGATAATTTATTTTGCATTATCTTAGTCATAATATTTCTTACTGGGCTAGTTGAGCTCACCCTTTGCTTTCATTGTTCTCTTCAGAAAATGAGAACATAAATAAGGGGACTAGTCGAGAACAGTAGTGATGCGAGATGGTGCATTAGTAGTCCTCACTATTTTATGAAATAATGTGATAATAATTATAATAATATTGAATTTGAGTGTGGATATTGTCTAGAAGACGATATTCGTGTTGAAACTCTCATCTTATGTTTTGTCGTACTTTACACGACAGTTGTATAATTAAGTTGTATTTGAATTATATATCATGTATTTGGCGACCCAAGATGAGTAATGTATACCTATTTTGGGAGTTTCACATCCGACCTGTATGTTTATTTTGTCTGTATATATCTGTATTTATTGTTGTCACGTGTGCTCTTAGAGTCGACAAACGTCCATAATAAAAGTCAATGGTCGTTTTACTTTTGCGACCCATTCTATTATTTTTAGTGTGGGGCCATTTGTGCTTTAAATATTGCGTTTATATTTTTAGGCAAACAAAAGATTCTTAAGTGCGTTTGAAACTCGAGACATACTTAATGCACCAAACTCCTTGTAACAAAACAAGTACTAAATGGAGTGAGGATGTTAGTTTTTCATTGTTTTAGGTTATGGCACTACGACGAAATATGCATTAGTCAGTTGGTTGTTTAATTTCAGATGTTCTTGTACTGAATGTTTAATTTAATGAAAGTATTTAACAATTATAGAAAAAAAACCTCCTAATATACATAAATTCAAAATAATTATAACTATTATTTTTGTTTCTCTTTTGATTTTGAGTACAACTTCTTTGTTTAATTACATTAATGCTGAAATGGTTTAGCAATAATGGCCAAAACTAAAAGAATAAGTTTACTACTACTATAACTCTCATGAAAGTTGCATTGCAAAACAGAAAAAAAAAAATGTTTAGTAAGCAAACAACAAAAAATAGTTTAAATCATGCATGAGAGTAGGATATATTAATAATGTGCAAATTAAAGTGGATTGGATTTCACTGGGCAAAAAGTACTTTTTGGCCACTGTGGTTATAATGTTTTAACTAATTAGTCACTGTGCTTTTAATTTATTCAATTAGCCCACTATACTATTTAAAAATGTGCAATTAACCCATTCCGTCTAATTTTGCAGACGGACGTTAAAAAATATCATACGTGACAGTTCAAAAGTAAAATAAAAATAAAAGAAATGACATGTAAATGCTAATGTGGCTCATCTTCTTCCTTAGTCGGGTCAACCCAACCCGTACAATGAAACCCTAAATCAATCTTCTGATTCGATGCGTCAAGCTGCTGCTTTACTCGCCATCCTTTGTTGGAGGTGAAATCTTGTTGGAGGCGTTGATTTAACAAAAATTCGACCAACTGCTTAGTTAATTAAACTCTGGCATTAGCTTTATTCCCACACAACAGTGGAAAATGTGAAACTCCATAATTCAAAAATCAAAAAAGCACGAGAACAAAAATGAGGTAGCAGCACAACCATTACACACCTTTCTCTCTCTTCCGCAATGCCTTCTGTTAACGCCAGGATCTTTCTCCACGTCCCAATCACCAAGACGCGTCCAATATCACCTTGCAGTTCAACAAAGTCAACACCAAAAGCTTGACGGCCGGCCGAGTGAGGGATAACTCCGTGAGAATCGATCTGAAAGATCACAAGGTCAACAATGGAGAGAAAAAATATTGTCTAGTGTCTGAGCGAGATAGAATAAGAATTCTAATGAGATATATTCTAAAAATGTCTGTGTTACTTACCCTCTTATGTGATCTTAGCCCCATGCATGTTCCACTATCCGGTTTACCGTGCCACCCACCACCTTCTGACACCTTTTTCCCTTACTTCCGGTCACTTCAAATAGAAAAGTAAATGATCTACTTTCATCCCCTCTATTCTTTGTTTATTCTGCATGGGTTATTCGAGTCCCATCCTCATTAATACCATGCAGCTAAGTGGCAGACACAATAGTCAAACGTCATTTGGCATAATGATTACTGGTCAAAACTGGGATTAAGTGATGATTTATATAATGGGCGATATAATGACTAAGCCCAAATAATAAGAATGATCCAGTGACGAGATCCAACCATGACTTAACATAACATGATCCAGGAGGAGCCCAATAATTTGACCCAATAAAGAAAAGGATTATGGCCCAACATTACCCCTAGTCTTATATTAAGCAGGTGTTTAATAAAAGACTATAAAAATTATAGGCCCGGGATGTAACCATCATGAAAAATCATAAGAGATCCAGTGAAACCTATCAAAGCCCAAATTGTCATCAGTACAAAAGTGAGAAACCCAATAGATGCAAGCCCACGAAAGTGAAGATATTTAGGTCTAAAACAGACGAAACCCTTCCCATTCATCATCATTCAGCGAATGAATTAAATGTGCGCCCTTAATTCTGCAGTAAGCTGTCGGTTATAAAAGGTAAACTTTACCAATTAAAGCGGTTTTACCCGCTAATTCAAAATTTGAACCTTAGAGCTTTCTTCTTCTCGCAAATTTCTTTCTCTGCTTCACAAAATCGAAACAATGGTGACTGAAACTTCTAAGCAGAACTCCCCTTTGCGTGCAACTCCCATCAGCATCGTTTCTCCCAATCCAAACCCTAATCAAGAGGGTTCAAGCTCTAACCCTCAATCATCTTCTATGGGAGGAAACCCTTCTTTGACTTCTTCTACTTCTGATTTCTTCAAAGACGGGGAACAATTTCCTAATGCCAACATTCGTTCCTCTGTCACTGAATCGGAAATATGCATGCTCAGGAGTCGTTATCAGATTCCTGACATGTATGCAATAAGGGCTCCTGCTCCTGAAGAGCGTATGTACCAGCGACCAGACGGTTGGGTCGCCATGCCGGTTACTCTTCTGGAGAAGGGGGTTCGACTACCTCTTCATGTCTTCATCATTACCCTTTTAGGGTTTATAGGAGTGGGCTTCGCCCAACTAGTGCCCAACTCCTACATCCACATCCTGGCATTCATTGCCTTCAGTCACGAACTTGGGATTACTCCCTCTGTTGACATCTTCTTCACCCTCTTCTCTGCTGGTAGGTCCCGAGAACGGGGTTTCAAAGTATTGAGTAAGCAATCTCCTCGACCTAATACTAGGTTCGAGAGGAGACCTTTGATGAACACTCCTTCCAGCAATAAAGGTTGGCACGAGAAGTGGTTTTTCATCACGGGGCCTGAGATTTCTTCCCTTCCAGAATGGACCACCTCGACCACCAAGTCTCTGCTGACTTTGGTGATATATCCGAAGAACGGGTGAGGAGATGGCGGACTTCTTGAGGAAAATTCCTCGAAAGGAATGGAGTTTTACACTTCGACCAAACAAGCTTGGTTATATAATCACAAATGTAAGTTTGGATTAATTACGCAATATAATTTTTGAGTACATATAGGTGATACATATTACGATGTGTGGTTTTTGCGGTATCTACGATTAAACCGACTCCTCTGAGGTGAGAGATCTGGAAGATTTTTTGGCGGGGAAAATCTTGATCTGAGTGTAGAGCACCCAGTAGAAGGATCTTCCCAGGTTAACCCTTCTATTGTCGATCCTCCAACTTCTTCCCTTCAAACTGACGAACCTCAAAATGACGAATCTAATATTCCTGAAGAAAACCTTCGACCTCGTCGAAGAAAAAGATCCGCCAAACGAACCAAAACCACCCAACCAGAAGCAAACCCTGATAGTGATCCTGAAACAATCCCGAAGCAACCCCCCAAACAACCTCAACTAATCCCAATCCCCCAACCTCCGAACCTATCCCTGTTAGGAGAAGTCTTCTCGATATTCCTTTGCACGACCAACGGCTAAGGTCCTTCGGTGTAAAGAAAATAAGAACTAAAATAACTCCTTTGATTTCAATGAAGAGCTTGAGTCCCTACTTCTTGGTTGTCACTCCTCCAATCATATCCACGAAACCCCCATTTCACGATAATGAACCAACCGAACCAACCCACACGCCCTTCCAGAAAAAAAACGACCATCGACATTCACCTGGTTCATCTCCCTCTCCTCTCGCCAACTGACTCCACGAGCGCATACGCCTACTCGATCTCCTTCTCCGGCCGTACCGTAAAACCCCTCACCTCTTCATGAAGAACCTCCACCTTCCCCACCAAGAGAACAAACCACCGAGATTGATCGGGAAGCCATGGCCTCCCCAACAATGTGGCCCCGACTTCGATGCTCATTTTCCATTCCAACTATTCAACACCTTTGTTAGTGAAACCGACGATCATCGGTTTGGGAATAGTTCGAATGGAGATCTACTTAGTGAAGGCATGAGCTACTTGGCGAAGAAGTAAATGAGTATCTTCTTTATTTACGAATTTATCTGCATGTTTATATATCCGAAAACTAATCAAATGATATTGGAAATACACGAGCCCGGTCACGGTGTTGGACGTCTTACGTCCAAGATCTCTTGAAGTCAAGCGAAGAAGAGATCTTGAGGAAGGAAAATGCTATATCTTTGAAATGCCTTTGGCGAAGGAGAAACTCAACATGAATGCCTTCTTCATACAAACGAAGGTCTTCAACGAGAGTTAGCCCAAGCCAAAGGAGATGTGAAGGCCTCGAGGAAGAATTAAAAGTCGACCAAAGCTCAAAGCCGAGGAAATCGTGAAAATGAGCGTTGACTTGGTTCGGAGGAAGCGAGATAAGGATGGAAAAGATCGAGGAGCTAAAGGTCGATGCAAAGATCTTGACCAAGACCATCCATAAGTTGGAGGCGTGAAAAAATCGTCACATGAGTAAGCGGCTCAAACTTGAGGAGGAAATCAAGAGCTCAAGGCTCTTGGGACCTTGGGCCTCCGATTAACCGACGACCTTCATAAACAAATATGTGAAGAGTACCGGAACTCGGACGAGATTAATGGAGAAATAATGAAGATATACTCAAGAGAGTTATGAGCTTTCTTAGAAGTCGTGGCAAGGAGAAGTCATCTGCGCAGACCAATCTGGATCCATCCTTACTCGATTCTTCAGACGAAGATGGAGTCTGAAGCTGATGTTTGCTGTTTATGTTTTTTCTGTCTTTAATTTACAATATCTGTAAAAATTGTCAATAGTGTAATTAAATTAAATATTTAATGAAAATAGTTTCATTCCTTATGACTTCGGTTTATTATCTGCCAATACTCCAACATTTCATTAAGTGAAAAAATGCACCAACCCCTTCATGTGCTGAACCTGAACTGTTAGATAACAACTAAACATGCCATATAACAGATGAAGTGTAAGAATGAAGCTTTCTGAACTCAACACTTAGAAAAATTATAGGTAATAAAATAAAGGAATACTTATTAGTTACCGAAGTGTGAGACATATCTGCTTCATTAGGAATTTGTTTACCCCTAAAGGCCTAACAAAACCAAAAGATGACATTTGCCTTACCTACCGAAGGCTTGACAAAGTCTGAAGATGACACTTGCCTACCACGAAGGGCTCACGACAAGGTCTAAGTGACCACTATAGAAGAGGTTTGCCATCGAATGGCCAGTGAGTCCACCCGAACCTCCTAACACCAATGGCGTTTGCCTACCACGAAGGGCACGACAAACTCATAAGGACCACTACGCCAAAAAGGTACGCCATCGAATGGCCAAATGAGTCCACCCGAACCTCCTAACACCAATGACGTTTGCCTACCACGAAGGGCCTGACAAAGTCTGAAAGATGACACTTGCCTACCACGAAGGGCCTGACAAGGTCTAAGTGACCACCTGCCGAAGAGGCTGCCATCGAATGGCCAGCGAGTCCACCCGAACCTCCTAACACCAATGACGTTTGCCTACCACGAAGGGCCTGACAAACTCATAAGGACCACCTGCCAAAAAGGCTGCCATCGAATGGCCAGCGAGTCCACCCGAACCTCCTAACACCAATGACGTTTGCCTACCACGAAGGGCCTGACAAACTCATAAGGACCACTGTCAAAAAAGGTCGCCATCGAATGGCCAAATGAGTCCACCGAACCTCCTAACTTCGATGGTCCGATCGAATGAAGACAAAATTTGTTCGAGAAAAAAGGGAATCTTTTATTGATGATGACATAAATATTTACAGCCTTCCCATGTACATACATCATTTTTACTGAAAGTACTTTCTAAGCCTGCCAGCGTGCCAAGTATTCTTAATTGCTGATCCATCTAATGCTTTCAATCGATAAGTTCCCGGCTTCGGCACTTCAGTTATTTCATACGGTCCTTCCCAGTTTGGCATCAGCTTTCCTATATTCTGAGGTGTAGATGCTTCGGCTTCTCTGAGGACAAAATCTCCCACTTCGAACCTTCGACATTTTACTCCTTTATTATAGTGCTTAGCCACTCTTCGCTGATAAGCTGCCAACCTGGTTAAGGCTGTTTCTCTTTCTTCTTCAAGTAAATCTAGGTTGGCCTTAAGCCCTTCCTCATTGTAAATTTCTCTACGAATTGGTGAATTCAAGACCGGAGATCCAATTTCAACTGGAACTAAGGCATCAGTACCATAAGCCAATCTAAAGGGTGAATCTCCTGTTGTAGTCCTTGGAGTAGTTCGATAAGCCCATAACACACTAAGTAGCTCCTCTGGCCATCTGCCCTTGGCTTCATTTAATCTACGCTTGATTCCATTCAACAACGTTCTGTTGGTCACTTCAACTTGTCCATTTGACTGTGGATGAGCTACTGAGGTCTTTCTATGTTGAATCCCCAGTTCTTTCAAGAATGCCTCAAATTTCGATCCCACAAACTGGCGCCCGTTGTCCGATATCAACACCTTAGGAATCCCGAAGCGAAACACCACTGACTCCTTTATAAACTTTAGGCATTCCTGTTCCGTTATTGACCGAAGTGGTTTTGCCTCCACCCACTTAGTCATATAATCAATAGCGACTATGACAAA
Source organism: Panax quinquefolius (assembly GCA_020205615.1). Classification (NCBI taxonomy): domain Eukaryota; kingdom Viridiplantae; phylum Streptophyta; class Magnoliopsida; order Apiales; family Araliaceae; genus Panax; species Panax quinquefolius. The sequence goes on along the minus strand of CM035163.1, from coordinate 131,334,168 downwards.
GCTGACCTGACCTTTAGCTTTCGGTAATGGACCCAGTATATCAACCCCCCAGACAGCGAAGGGTATAGGAGATAAGATCGAGTATAGCTCTTCTGGTGGCTGATGTGGGATCGGACTGTTGATCTGACATTTCTCGCATTTCTTGACATACTCAGTTGCTTCTTTAAAGATGGTAGGCCAATAGTATCCCTGACGAAGTATTTTATAGGCTAATGACTTAGCCGCCATATGGTCACCACAAATACCTTCATGTACTTCCCGAAGAGCATAGTCAGCTTCAGATGGCGTCAAACATTTCAATAATGGAGATGAGAAAGCTCTTCGGAATAGATCTCCATCAATTAGAACAAAATTAGCACTTTTATACTTAATTTTTTTTGCGAGCATCCGATCCGAAGGTAAGACGCCATCTGCCAGATACTCTATATATGGAGTCAACCAGCAGTTGGTTTGGTCAATGCACATTACCGATTCAGAATGGACACTAGGATGTTGCAAAATTTCTAAATAAACCGACCCATCAAAAACGTTAACATCCGTAGTGGCTAATTTGGAGAGTGCATCGGCAATTGAATTGTTATTACGCTCGATCCTTGAAACTCATAAGATTGGAAATACTGAAGTTGCTCTTTCAATTCTGTTAGATATTTGATCATTTTTGGGCCTCGAGCTTCATATTCCCCAGAAATTTGCTTAACGATTAGCTGAGAATCACTAAAGATAATTATTCTTTGCACTTCAAGACTCTTTGCCAACCGTAAACTCCGCAAATACCGCTTCATACTAAACCGTTTGTTTGTTGCTTTGAATCAAATCGATGGCTGTTGTACCTTGAATCCTCCGGACTCGTCGAATAATACCTGCTCCTTCGTCGTCGTGGTAGAAGACCCATCTACATCTGGCGTCCATGAACTTTAGCTTCTGGCGAAGAACGGCAATCGCTTTCGTTCGATCCTTCATCTTCTTCTTTACAACTTCATCGACTTGAGCAGAGCATTCAACAACAAAATCAGCCGAGGCTTGCCCTTTGATGGCGATTCGGGGATGATATTCAATGAAAAATTGTGACAACTCCATCGTCCATGCAATTAATCTCCCCGATACCTCGGGTTTACCCATAATCTTCTTTAAAGGTCGATTCAGATATACTATTACCAATCTACCACCTGAAGTATTGCCTAAGCTTTCGACTAGCGCTTATTAAAGCGAAAAGCAAACTTTTCAATATTCGGTACCTTGTTTCAAAGATCCCAAGGACATGGCTTACATAATAAACCGGGTCTTTGCTTACCCCAACTTCACGCACCAAAACCGCTCCTACCGCCAATGAACTAGTGCTAAGTACAAATATAAAGGTTCAAGAGAACAGGCTTCACCAACAAAGGTGCCAAGATAAATAGGTCTTGATGCTCAAAAAGCGTCCTCACATCCAAAGTCCATTGAAACGCGTTTTGCATTCTTCTACCTTTTCAATGTATCAAAGAACGGTAGACATCTTTCCGCCGACTTGGACATGAACCTCCTTAAAGCTGCAATCCTTCCAGTCAGACGTTGAACATCTTTAAATGACTGAGGAGTCTTCATGTTCAGGATCGCTTGAATCTTCTCAGGATTGGCTTCGATTCCTCTCTGACTGACAAGATATCCCAGAAATTTGCCAGCTCCTAGACCGAAGGTGCATTTAGTGGGATTCAATCTCAAATTGTGTTGACGAATTGTCTGAAAACATTCTTCCAAATCATCCATATGTTTATGTACCAACATACTTTTGACAATCATATCGTCTACATACACCTCCATATTCCTACCCAGCTGATATCTGAAAACATGGTTCATCATTCTCTGATATGTGGCTCCGGCATTAATGAGGCCGAAGGTCATTTTCTTATAAGCATATACTCTAGAGCGATGCGTAATGAACGCCGTCTTCGGTATATCTTCTTTACACATGGAAATTTGATGGTAACCAGAGAATGCATCCATGAAACTTAATAAAGCATACCCCGAAGTGGCATCGATTAGTTGGTCAATGTGGGGTAAAGGGTAGAAATCCTTCGGACAAGCCTTATTTAAATCAGTATAGATCGTCGATGCGCAGACTCGCCATTTACCATTTTGCTTCGTACCAAAGCCACATTCGCCATCCACTGCGGGTAGTCAATCTCGAAGATGAAGTCTGCTGCCAATAATTTTGCAATCTCTTCATCAATTATTCGCTGACGTTCAGGTGCGAAAATCCTCCTCTTCTGTCGGACCGGCTTCTTCGACGGGTCTACCTCCAGCCGATGCTCAGCAATATCCCTGCTTACCCCCGGCATATCCTGAGGCTCCCAGGCGAAAATATCAACATAGCTTTGCAAGAGTTCTATAAGATTCGTCCGGAGAGGTTCCGGCAGATGCGAACCTATTTTCACCGCTTTTGTTTGCTTTGCGGGATGAGATCTATCTCCTCCGTTTCTTCAGCTGGTATGACCAATGGTTCAGAACTACTTTCTGTGAAAGGTTCGATCTCTATTGCCATAGCATGCTTCTGCTTTGATATTCCCACTCCCGAAGTGATCACAGCATTTCTATAACATCTTCCGCGGATCCAAATCCCCTTCACCTCATGAATTCCCATGAGTAGTAGGGAAATTTAATTTTGAAATGAGGAATAGAGGTCACACTTGCAAAGCAATTAGAGCGAGCCTTCCCAAAATAGCATTATAAGCGAATCTACATTTACAACATAAAATTTGCAAATAATTTCTACTGTTGGGGGCTGCTTCAAGAAGATGGGGCGATTCAATAGTTCCAACCACCTTAACCGGTCATTACTAAAACCATATAAAGGAGCTTCTGTCCCAACTCCATCTTTCGACCATCTAGGTGCATTCTCGATAAGCGTGGGCATACGAAATATCTACAAGACCCATTATCCACCATCATCCGTTTACATATCTCTCAACCCACTTGTGCGAAATCAACACCAATGATCCTCGTGCGGTTCGATAATTTCGAAGGGTAATCTTCATCAAGAAAAGAGATTACCGAACTTCGGATAAGGTCTGTCGATCTTGGGAGGGTACCCGCTGTCGTCGCCACGAATCGAATCCAAATAGCTTTACGCTTTTTCCAACGAGTTTGCGCTGTAAGTACCCCGGTGATGACATCTATCACATGCCTTGCAGGCTGTTCGGGAGCAGGTAACACTTGCTGAACTGGTTGAGCTATGGGAACAGGCCCTCTGTCTTGCTGTTGATTGGTTTTGGCAGCCACATACTGAATTAAAGCTCCACCTTGTACTTTCCTTTCAATAAAGTCCTTCAAACTAGCACAGTCGTTTGTATCATGACCCGAAGCTTGATGATAATCACAATACTTACGAGAATTCCCTTTTCCAGGCTTAATGTTATCTCGAGGTGGCTCGAAAATAGGTTGATTCTTAATTTGATCCAAGATAACAGCCCTGTCTGTATTAAGTGTTGTGTACGTTCTATTTACTCGTTGTGTTGGAGCGGACGAACGTCCTCCACCCTGTCTCCAATTATTAAACTTTTTCGATCTGCCCTCATAGCGGTCTTTATTACCCTCATTCTTTCTCTGATCTTTATCATTTCTGTCCCGATCTGTCTCCTTAGGCCGATCTGAAGCAGGACGTTTAAGGCTGTCCATAGCTTCTTCTATCACGATATAACCTTCAGCTTTGTCAAAGGCTTCAGCAAGATTCTTCGGGTGATGAAACATCAACTTCTTCACTAACTTTTCTGATTTGACCAGATCTAATCCATTCTGAAACAATCCAACGGCTTGCAAATCATTCAAATCATCACCGCCCCTCTTGCTTCACTTAAATCTCTTCACATATTGGCCCAAAGACTCATTCAAAACCGTCGAATCGAACTGAGCGATGAACAGATTGGTTTTCCCTTCTTTTGTTCTTTGCCAAAGCGAGCATGAAATTCTTGCACATATACGCCGCCCAAGATGAAATTGAATTTGAGGGCAAAGTCCCCATCCACCGCTTCAGCATCCTTTCTAAGTGTTGTGACAAAAGTATGACACTTAGCAAAAGATCGCTAAAATCATAATAATCCATCAATCGGTCGAACGCCTGACTGTGGTCATAGGGATCCCCTGATCCATCATAACTCTCCATATGGGGCAGCTTCTTGGTGGGGTCAGCTTTTTCTCTAAGAATCTCCGCAGGAAAAAAGGATTCCTTCTTTCCCGAAGTGTCCTTCGTCTTTTCGTACTTGACAAAAGTTTGCTTAAAGTTCTTTTTTAACTCTTTAACCAAATAATCTATTCCTTCCGGTTGAGACGATGCTTCTTTTCCGATGACTCCTTTCTCCCATGAGTAGACCGGTTTCTTCTGGCAGAACCTTCAACTCTGTAAGGACTTCTTCTATGATGGCAGTATCTACAGGCGGTGTACCCTCAAGAGACTCTCTGGAGTACAATCTCTAGATATGCTTCGTCTTTGTGCTTTCGGGCACTAAGGCGAGAATGCAACAACCGTGGCTCTCGTTGTGGTTTCGAAATTACGATCCTTGGACCGACCTCTTCGTTCCTCCGATCCTGCTCCTTAGAATCGATGGTGGTGATGTACCCTCCTCGATCTTTGAGGAGTAAGGCTTCGGGATCTTCTTCTTTCTCGATTTCGGCCTCGAGACTCTCGTCCTGAATGAACAGGTTCTTTTCCGCTTCGGTGTCCTCGCTCTTCGGACTGATTGTAACTGAGTTCTTTATCTCTCAACTCTGTCATTCGGGTCATCTGTTCAGCTATATCTTGTCGTTGCTTCACAAGTACTTCCATAGCTCTATCCGCTTCATCAGCCATCTTGGCTAATCGTGAAGCCTTTTCATCTTGGTCTTCTCGGTATCGAGTTCTAGGCGAAGTGCCTTCTACTCGTTTCCGACCGTGGCCAGATGCTTTATCAGTAGGGTAGACTAACCTACGTTTAACCTTACCCATCTTCTTCAATTGAAAATCTTCAAGGGATCGCTTGGACGCTGTGCTTGCATGAACACTTATTGCTGGTCCCAAACGATCTTTAATGCATACTTTCGAGTGTCGATTCACCGGCGACCCTCTACCGCCTTTCAAGTGTAGGTGTTCTACTCTTCACCATGAATATTGACGTAGAACAAACACAGTTTGTGATTGAAAAATATTCAGGACACTAGAACTAAGCCCTCCTTCTAGCGCCAATGTTAACGCCAGGATCTTTCTCCACGTCCCAATCACCAAGACGCGTCCAATATCCTGCACAGTTCAACAAGTCAACACCAAAAGCTTGACTACCGCCCGGCCAGAGGGATAGCTTTCCGGCGTGAGAATCAGTACAGGCGATCACAAGGTCAACAATGGAGAGAAAAAATATTGTCTAGTGTCCGAGAGAGATAGAATAAGAATTCTAATGAAATATATTCATAAAAAATGTCTGTGTTACTTACCCTCTTATGTGATCTTAGCCCCATGCATGTTCCACTATCCGGTTTACCGTGCCACCCACCACCTTCTGACACCTTTTTCCTTACTTGGGTCACTTCAAATTAAAAGTAAACAGTCTACTTTCATCCCCTCTATTACTGTTTGTTACCGCCGGTTATTCGAGTCCCATCCTCATTAATACCATGCAGCTAAGTGGCAGACACAATAGTCAAACGTCATTTGGCATAATGATTACTGGTCAAAACTGGGATTAAGTGATGATTTATATAATGGGCCAATATAATGACTAAGCCCAAATAATAAGAATGATCCAAGTGACCAGATCCAACCATGACTTAACATAACATGATCCAAGGGAGGAGCCCAATAATTTCGGCCCAATAAAGAAAAGGATTATGGCCCAACACCTTCAAATCTCAATTCCTTACTTCCACTATTATTAGCCATTTCTAACCGGGTTTTGTCTAGGGCTGGAGCTATAGGTGTGAACTGGGGAACCGCCGCCTCCCACCCACTGTCGCCGGAAAAAGTGGTGGACCTCTTGAAGTCCAACAGCGTCACCAAAGTCAAGCTATTCAGTGAGGATGATGCTAGATCTATTCATTTTCAATTCGAATTTGGGTATAATTTAGAGGCTTGATTTTGGCTGGAAAAAATGGGGGAAAAGATTGTAGATTCCTACGAAGTTACCTAGGTCTTATGAATGAATATGAAGATAAATATTATAATATTAATTTTTATTAATATTATAAATATTATAAATATTTAGGTAAAGAAAAAGAAATAAAATAAAATATAAAAATATTTTTATTTTAAAAATTTTATAAGTATTTTAAAAATAAAAGTATTTTATTTTATTTTTCAAAAAAAACATACATATTAATTATAAATATTATAATATTAATTTTTATTAATATTATAAATATTATAAATATTTAGGTAAAAATAAAATAAAATAAAATATAAAAATATTTTTATTTTTAAAATTTTATAAGTATTTTAAAACATAAAAGTATTTTTATTTTATATTTTCAAAAAAAACATACATATTAATTATAAATATTATAATATTAATTTTATTAATAGTATACATATTATAAATATTTAAGTAAAGAAAAAGAAAGAAATTAAAATATAAAATATTTTTATTTTAAAAAATTTATAGGTATTTTAAAATATAAAAAGTATTTTATTTTTATTTTAAATTAAAATATACATATTATATATATATATATATATATATATATATAAAATTTTGATATATTATTTGTATTATTTGGAAAAGAGATAAAAGGAAAAAAAAGCCACGCAGAATATTTATTTTTTTCAAAAAAGCCACGTAATATTTATTTTTTTTCAAAAAAGCCACGTAAACAAAGTCGCCCAGTCAGCAAATACACGTAATATTTATTTTTTTTCAAAAAAGCCACAGGATATTTTTTAACGTCTGTCTGCAAAATTGGACGGAATGAGTTAATTGAACATTTTTAAAAATTACAGTGGGCTAATTGAATATTTTAAAAGCACAGTGACTAATTGCTTAAAACACTATAACCACAGTGACCAAAAAGTGCTTTTTGCCTTTTGCACTTGTTCCAACTAAAACTATTTATCGATTGAACCAACAGTGTTTACCTGCCTCGTCCATACTAAAGATGATGGGGGCATCTCTCACCAATAAGGGTGTAAACGAATCTTGTCGAACCGAGTATTGAGTTGCTCAGATTTGATTCATAAAATTTATCGAGTATAAAATAAAATTTGATTGAGGCTCATTTAGCTACCGAGTCGAGCACGATTTTGAATCGAACTCGAGCAGTTTGAATTTTTTGAACGAATATGATCCGAGTATCAATAGAAAATTATAATTTGAGGAGGTTCGAGTAATTTATTGAACTTTAAAATTTGTTCATATTTGACTCATTTATATTTCGAGTCGAGCTCGAATCGAACTTTTAATCGGCAGAAAACGAATCAAGCCGAACCTGCTTTCTTTCGTTTCTGTACCTTTACTCACCAATTAAATCTTACCATTTGTATTGCACAACTTATTTTCTAAATTCTGCAAAGTTTGGTGGAGTTGGAAGATAAAGAGAATCACAATAACTCCAAATGACTAAAGGAATAGATAAAGGCAATCGGCGTTTGATAAAACAAATCTTAACAAACAAAAAAAATGTGGCTTTAGTGAGTACATAATATATAATGTGTACTTGCCCAATACATGACTATTTTAGTGGGGGTTCTCATTTCACCCACCAGGCCTTGTTTTGCTGGCTTTCACAACACCTATAAATTTGCATGTCATGGCCTTGTATGTGCATGAAAATTGATCAATAACCAGAGAACTAAGAAACATTAATACATGTGTCGGAATCTAGCAAACATTTTACCTGATTGCCAATTTAGTGCTCTTATTTTTTTGGCTTCACTTGTTAATTATCTTGGCACTGTTAGGATTGATTGGAATCTTGAGCAGTTAGCCTCACCCTCTCTCACTTAAAGGTCTGGCTACTCTATTAGTCAAGCTTGGTGAACATATCATAGCGTTACTTTTCAATTACTTTTATAATCCGTCTTTTTTGTTCGTTTAAATTTAATTTCCACGAACTTTAATTAATGATAATAGCTGAACTGTCTCTACATGATTTTAACTAATGATGTTGCTTTACCATGTTGATTTAGTTAAGCTTCTGTAGTTTCTCCCGTTTAATTTGTGTTATGAATCTCATGAGAAGGAAGTAGAGGCAAAATTTGCTTTCTTTGGTCGGAGTCTTTTTGTGAAGTTGAAATTACCTGCCAATTTTTGAAGCAAGCCAACAATACACCAAGGAGGCTTGAAGGAGTTCAACTGCCAAGGGAATGGAATACTAGAGGTGGTGAAGTAAAACTAGGCAGAGTGCCAAATTCTATTTTCATAACTGAAGTTGGTTACTCTGCAACATTGCCTTGCTGACTTACTCTACTACAAAGATGGTCATTTGAGAAGATATAGAAGCTATTCAGTACATTGGGTGACGGGGTCTGGTGTTGCATCCAAGTTCATGGTATATCTATACAAATATATTTGGCAACTTAAATCTAAGCTTTTCAAATTGAAATTGATCATCAAAATTTGGAATGTTGTCTTTCTCCTTTGGGAAAATTCACTCTTCTTGCAGTGCGGGATTAATGGGACTGGCTGGTTTTCTGATTGTTGAGTCTTCCTTATATTTAACTCTTTAAAAAAAAAGGAAACTATTATGGCTGATTGCATGAAGCCATGAAGGTGTATTTGGGATTTGTTTGTTTCATCTAATGTCTTGCATGTGGGAGATGAAGTAATGTAATGCCTGCCAAGGATATGAAACTGAGGTAATCTAATGCTGCCAAGGATGACTCGTGATATTCTGGCAAAATTTGAGACTACTGCCTTATGTAGACATTCAAAATTTTGCATTCCTGTTACTAACATTGCAGGAGGGCAAAATCGTCTTTCAAAGATAGCCCTGGAAGACAAAGTAGTTCCAATTCCGGAGAACCCCGGAATTCTCAATCTTATCATCTCAGAGATAACTCCGAGATACTCAGTTCCAGTCCCGGAAATAACACCAGAAGTTTTCGCCTCAACCTCGGAGATAACCCCGAAGAGTGTAGTTGCAGTCCGAAGATAACCCCGAAAAAGCTCATTTCAACCTTTGCAGTCAGCTTTAACATCGGAGATAACCTCGAGGCACTCAGTCCCAACCCCGGAGACAACTTCGGAAGGTCAGACACACCTCAGAGACAACCATGAGGACATTCAGTACTTGCAGCAGCCCAATCTCAGAGATAACTCTGAGCAACGACTGCTAAATTAGCCCAAATCGGAGATAACCCCGGTGAGGGGCAAAATCGTCATTTTGCCACCTCGATTCCACATTTGCGCCATCTCAACAACATTTCAACATACATTCTACATAGCAATGTCCTACAAGAACCAATAGCTCCAATCCCGAGTTACTACTACACAAGATAACACACCGAATAGAATTTGAAGCTTGAAGACCAAGGGTATGGTCCCATCTTCCAAACTTCGTACAACCTCTAATCCCATGTCATTGTGTAGCTCTCGACAACAGTACTCCGAAAAAAGGTCTTATACACCTCAATCAGATGCCCGGATTGAAGTTCTGAAAGTTCGAGCGGACATCACGTTGTATGCGTGCACGTACGTTGTATGCCCAGAGCACCCCGAGCAGCCGCAGGTGTACCTACGGCTGCCGCAGGTACACCTGTGGCTCCCCCCCCCTCTATAAATAGAGGGCTTGGGGTGGCCATTTGCAAGAGAAGAAAGGCGAAGAAGCCCTGTCCAATTTGCTCTGTACACACTATAAACTGAGTGCTTTCTCATTTTTAAACAATTGTAAGCTTATACTTTGCTATATTTTATCAGTGGGAGCCGAGTGTTCATCCATTTAAAGCTATTGAAGTCTTCTTTGGCAGTCCACTATAAGCCTTCTTACATTTCTTAAAGCCTTTCTCCACTACTGTGCACACACCATTCTTCACGTTGAGAGTCGTGTTGCGTGTGTATGCCCAGACTTCGGTCTGTGGCTTTTTATTTCTTTTTGTATATATATATATATATATATAAATATATATATAAACTGTGGTCGAACTCTGTTCGATGAGCCTGGATTCCCGTCCGGAGCGTTTATTGCTTTTATATATATATACTTATATATAAACAGTTGTCGAACTATGTTCGATGAGCTTGGATTTATATCCGGTAAGTTTACTGCTTTTATATATATATATATATATATATTTATATTTCTGTCAGGCCTGGAGTTTACTTCGTGGCCTTTTACTGCTTTATTTGTATTTCGCCCCGCCTGGAATTTACTTCGTGGCGGTTAATCGTTTTTACTGCTTTATTTACATTTCGTCCTCCCCGGAGTTTAATTCATGGTAGTTGATCGTTTTTACTACTTTATTTATTTTTTCAATCCCCCATGGAGTTGCTTCGTGGTGGTTGATTATCTCTCTATATATATTTACCGCTTTTATATATTTACATTTCTAGTCCCCCATGAAGTTCGCTTCATGGTGGTTGATCGCCTATATATATATATATTTACTACTTTTATATATATAACTGCTTATAACTTTCATATAAATTGCGGCATCATGTGAGCCTAGGAATCATGTGATCACAGATTCAGTCTTCTGAATCTAGATTCGGTTCCCCTGATGGACATTTTCAGCTGTAAATAGCTTATAAATTATTCACGGTGTTTGAATTTCCTTAGATGGCTTTCATGCCCATAAGGAGTTCGACACTGTTATATACATTATTTTCTCGAAGATGCTTCACATCTCAAAAATAAAAGCAATCAAGCCGAACATTTAATAAAATGGAAGTATCAAAGGCCTCAATTACTATTGAGCATAAGGGTTTGAAAAACCTCTTTTACAAAACATCACTGCTATATCTTGTTAAAACTGAACTTTTATACAAATTCAAACCCTTTGTATATAGGTGCGAACGAGGCATACCACTACTTCCAAATAATTGCACATTGACCCCCCCCCACACAGTTATATAACAGTTTAAATGAAAAGTGACAGTCACCGTGGTAACACGGATGTCGGGGGCTGCCTAACACCTTCCCTTCGCATAATCAAGTCCCCGGACCCTAATGAATCTCGGTTTCACAGACCAGTTTAGCAGTGTTACACCACTTGGTCAATGTGCAAACCTTTTCTCAGTTGAGTTGGTGCAACCATTTAAAAATACCAACTGGTGACTCTTACAGTCCAATCGTCGACATATACATGTCGGACCTTTTCATAACTTGTTATTTCAAACAAATCTCACCTAACATGAGAACACCAAAAGACAAGAACAGAAAATGGACAAATAAAAATCCCAAGGTCGATAGGTGGCGACTCTGCTGGGGACTCCAGTAAGAGGACTTAAACCGTTATTGCAAGCTTTTCAAAACTGTTATATGCTTGTATGTGGATCTTGCATTTACATTTGAATGTATGTGTACGAATGCATTTAATTTCTGCACTTAATGCTTTACACTATATTTGCCTGTGATATTAGTGCTTCACACATGTCATCATTTCCATACGGTGAGACACGTTGTATGTAAATGTATGTTGTGTGATCCTTCCATCAGGAGGCTATCCTGTCGGTGTTTGATTACTAGACTCGTAGGGAGACTAATTCCAACGAGGCTCAGGAAAGACACCACCCAGATTCGCTCCAATTGAAAGACCGGATTAAGATCCCGTCGAGTAAATTGCGATGATCTGGGAACCTTCATGCCAAAAAGCCGCGAGAGTAACCTAAGATAGGTCAGCCTCTGATAAACCAAATACGGAGGGAAGTCTCTTCACACTTTCCCATTTTAATTACTCGTAAATGCAATTACTTGTAATTTCATTCCATGTCAAATCTCATTGTAATGGAAAATATGAAGGAATATGTGTACATGCATATTTAAAAACATGACATGCTATCTTGTATTACAAACAACTGACATCCGTTTTGCAGGATAATATTCCTAAAACGGATACATCACATAACATGCAACATTTATACATTCCCTAAAGACTAAACTATGTCAGTTTTTTGTAGGGAAACAATTGGGCCTATTACCCGTTCAAAGTCCAAAAAGGCAACGAGCCTACAGCCAATTATGTCTTCATCTGACCAATCTAATCTTACTCCTGTCTCTCGTGAGGAGTTTAACGGATTAAGCAAACAAATTACAGATTTGGTTGTTCTTCTTAAAGAGCAACACCATTCTGCTCAAGGTTCACGAATACCCATACATACAGAATCCTCTGCACAAGGAGGAACCCAAGGTCCGGACAAAGAAGCTCATATACCCGAGTCTCAGCTGGACAAAACTAATAAAATCCTTGAAATCACCCATCTCAAAGAATATCCAGACACCGGTGATATCAGGAAAAAAGTCCTTCAAATGGAAGAGACCATCCGTTCTATCAAAGGGATTGGCGCGCACTGGAGTGTTTCATATACTAACCTTTGTATTTTCCCTACTGTGCATTATCCAAAGAAGTTCAAAACTCCCGACTTTGAAAAATATGATGGGTTGGGAGATCCTTACACATATTTGAAGGTGTTCATTGGAGAACTCGGATCTTATGCAGAAGATGAAAAGCTCAGAATGCAGCTATTTCAAAAGAGTCTAAATGGAGAAGCCAGGTCATGGTATACCAGGTTAGACAATTCTAAGATTCACAACTGGGAGGAACTAGCTCATGCCTTCCTCAGTCAGTACAGTTTCTAGTCTCAGATGGCTCCAGACCGGTACCAAATTACCAAGGTCAAGAAATAAGCCAATGAGTCTTTCAGAGAGTATGCTCAAAGGTGGAGGCGCCTTGCTGCTCAAGTTATTCCCTCTATGAATGAGTCTAAGATGGTGATGACCTTCATAGACAAAAAAGAAGCTCCTTTTTATGAGAGAGTTTTAGCTGGCATTGGCAAGGTATTTTCTGAAATGATTAAACACGGAGAGATGGCTGAGATGGGATTGAAGTCAGGAAAGATTCAAGACCTTGCCGTTCTCAAAGCTGTTGCTGAACACATCCAGTCCGGAACTTATGGAAACAACCCCCAGAGGGTCCATAAGAAGAAAGAGGAGGATGTTTCCTTGATACTACGAGGTCAGAAAGGCAATCATAACATGCCTATTCAGAGGAGAAATTACTCCCCCTTTTAAACATAGTTTTTAAACCCTCCATTTCCAAAGAGTGGAGAAGTTTAACACAATCGAGTGTTCAAACCCTTAGGGGACTCACTCGAGAATATTTTCAATCTTCTGACAACCCAGAAGAAAATTACTCATCTTCTTCCACCAGCCAACCCGAATGGGAAGGGTTTCAATGCTAATCGAAAGTGTGCTTATCATGCCGGAGCACTATTACATGATACTCAGGATTGCTGGGCCTTGAAACACAAGATCCAGGATTTGTTTGATAATGGTGAGATCGTGGTGACTAAACCTGACCAACCTCATGTGCAAGACAACCCTCTTCCCCAACACAAAGAAGAGGAGGTTAATATGATTAATTGGAGTAGTGGATAGAGTTCTAATTAGGGTGGTGAATCTTCCCAAACTAGCAAGGATAATGCTGATAAGTGGGATTCTGCGCAGTTCCAGTTTATGATGGAACGAAAGATGAAAGCTCTTTGTAAGCAAGTTGTGCAATTGGCAGAACTGGTGATCCATTAGCACCAAGTCACACACCAGTTAGTCAGCCAGGAGCATGCTAGTCTCCTCCCTTTTGTTATGAATACTCCATCATCGTCTCCAAAAAGTGAAACACTAGAAGATAAGATTGCAAAAAGAGCAAGTGCTAAAGCCCGTCGGGATTTTTCCAACAAGAGGGAATACACATACCTTGGCCAACCGATGGAGGAAATATTTCAGATGCTGATTAATGATGGAAGAATCATAGCTCTATTACCTCCAATCAATCCCTGTTCAAGAAGGTTCAACTCTAATGGAGTATGTCAGTATCACTCCCATTCTCGCGGTCACAACACAAAAGAATGCTGGGCACTTCACCATCTTATTCAGAATTTAATTGAAAGCGATGTCCTGCAGATGGAAGACGATGACACTTTGGTACTTGAAAGTGGGAACAAATTTCCTACAAAGTGGAAAGAAGTCGTAGCAGTTATATCTGCTGAGGATGATTTGGCTACCAAACCACTCACAATACAGGCAATTCAACTCAAAGGTGTTGATAATCCTTTGAAAGTGGTTGCACCAAAGCCAATCATTTTTCCATACAGACCACAATATCCTGTTGTCAGCCTACACAAAGTGCCATGGAATTATGGACAGGCTAAAGGATCCACATCTCACATAACTGTTGCAGTGTTGAAAGAGAATCCACTGTATCTTCCCTAACGGGTTATGAAACCTACCATCAAATCAAAGGGAAAAGTTCCCATGGAGAAGATTAAAAAGTTCCTCCGTACTATGGGCCATAATGAAGCCAAGGTGGTTTTAAGCTTGAGAGAAGCTCCACAACAAATTTCCATACTGGACTTGGTCTTCTCTTCCGAAGATCACATGAAGGTCTTGCTAAAGGTTTTGGAAGAAGCCCATTTGCCGAAATAAGTGGATGTTGAAAAATTCCAGCATATGGTTGATCACATTTTTGGCAACAATGTGATATCTTTCACTGATTACTACATACCTCCCGAAGGGACTGGTCATTGCAAACCATTGCACATAGCAGTTGTCCTCCGGATACATGATGGGAGGAGTTCTGATAAATGGAGGTTTATCCTTGAATATCTGTCCCTATACCATTTTGGAGAAGATGAATATCAATCTAAAAAGGATCAAAAGCAGCCATACTACTATTAAAGCTTTTGATGGATCCCGACGAAATGCTGTTGGGGAGATTGAACTGCCAGTGGAGATTGGTCCACATACATTCAGCGTATCCTTTCATGTGCTCAAAATAGCTACAAGATACAACCTGCTCTTGGGAAGACCGTGGATTCATATGACCGGAGCCTTCCCTTCCACCCTTCACCAGCAACTCAAATACATCATTAACAATAGCCTAGTCACTATTAATGTTGAACCTGAATGTCCTGAACAAGGTGACATACCACTCATAAGCTTCAATTCAAAAGTTGAGCTGGTCAGTTTCCATGCCCTAGGGGTGAGCAACACTCACTACCATCCCATTGGGGCGCCACCTCTCACACCCAAGATTTCTGCCGAGGTGATGTCGGCCACTCAAAAAATGATGTCATTGGGTTATTAACCTAGATAGGGGTTGGGTAAAGACCATCAGGGCATCAAGCGCCCAATTCAAGTTCCCAGTCAAATAGGGACAACCGGACTAGGCTATTATGCTAGTTCTAGTCATAGGAATCCTCACAAACACAAATAGGTTCCTTCATCTTCAGCCACACGACGATTGTCTAAACCTGCAGAAGCTGAAGCTGTACAACCTACACTAAAGGTTCCTGCTCATGTGATGATTATGTTATTCCCTAAGCCAATACCGGTTAAAGGAAAAGAGGTCCTGATTCTAGATCTCGAAGTGGAAGAAAAGGAACAGAGACTTAAATAAGACATCGCCAGGAGATTGTCAAATATACGCATCATTGTCCATACTGAGGGCATGAATAGAAACATCCCAGACGATGATTGCCCAGATATCATGGTCCTCATTCGAGAGAAGGAGGATGATAACAGCCCCTTCATCACTACTATCTAACAGGACTTCACTCTTGGCAATTGGAGCAGCATTCCATGCATTTGCCGACAAGGGTAAAAAAGGCAGAAACTTCCTCTGCCTTGTAGATAGCTATAACTACTTACTTTTTTGTACAGTATTAGCAGTTGTTTTGTCATTACGTGCTAACACTTTGTATGATTGAACAGTTTCAGATATTAAGTGAAATCATATTTTGTTTCAGGACTCCGAATTTAGATGTGCCTATACTTGCTAATGAGGTGCCTTTTCTTCACAAGGACTATAACTTTAAAGAAAAATTGGACTCAGACTTGATGGAAATACAAGAGGACACTGAGATACCTCAGGAGATCAAAGAATGGGTCGAAGACAAACCAAAGCCAAATATTGATCAAACTACCTCATTCAATCTCGGAACTTTAGAAAGCCATAGATTAATCCAGATTGGTACAGACCTCGCTCCAAACCAGAGGAATGATATGGTTACACTATTAACTCAATTCTAGGATGTGTTTGCATGGTCTCATGAAGACATGGTGAGTTTGTCCTATGATATCATCATCCATCACCTTCCCATTAAAGAGGGATTCAAGCCAGTCTGGCAGAAGTTCAGGCGATTAAAACTTGAGTGTAGTTTAAAGGTTAAAGAAGAAATTGTGAAACAATTTCAAGCAGACATCATCATGGTGTCTACATGTGACGCCCCCAAAATAGGTATACATCACCCATCTTGAGTCGCCAAATACATGGTACATAAATCAAATACAACTTAATAATACAACTGTCGTGTAAAATACGACAAAACATAAACTGAGAGTTTAAATAAGAATATTGTCATCTAGACAATATCCACACTCAATGGAGTCCTCATTACATTTATTGCCACACTATTTCACAGAATAGTGAGGACTACTAAAGCCATTTATCCTGGACCATCACTCCATTTCCCGACTCGTCCCAGCTATAATCTCATTTCCTGAAGAGAACAATGAAAGAAAAGGGTGAGCTCAACTAGCCCAATAAGAAATATTATGACTAAGATAATGCAGAATAAATTATCCTTAGCCTTCAACAGTATAACAACTGATATAATACAATAAACAACAAGATTTAGATCAACAACTGCAGCGGAATAAGCAATCCATTAGAAGAGTCAAGTAGAGCATAAAATCTACTATCTTCTATGATTTAAAAAAAATTTCATCAACTTTATCGCTGAGACTCAGCTTAATAAATAAAATCGATTCATCCCTGCACCACGGCCAAAGATATTCATGTAATTATCAATGGTCATGATTATACCGAATAATCCCTAGTCATAATCATACCAACAAATATCCATCAATGAACTACAGGCCAATGAGGACTTTTACCACATCATTCGTCACATTATGGTCATGATTATACCGAATAATCCCTGGTTATAATCATACCAATAACTTTCCATCAATGCACTACGGGCCAATGAGGACTTTTACCACATCATCTATAACATTACGGGTCATAGTTATACCGAATGATCCCTGGTCATAATCATACCAACAAACAGTTCATCTATGCACATAAGCCAAAGATACTCATCAATTAATAGTTCATCTTTGCACGTAAGCCAAAGATATACAACTGTAAAACCAATAATCAATAGTCCATCTTTGCACGTAAGCTAAAGATATACAATTATAAAACCAATAATCAACAGTCCATCTTTGCACATAAGCCAAAGATATACAACTGTAAAATCAATAATCAACAGTCTATCTTTGCACGTAAGCCAAAGATATACAATTGTAAAACCAATAATCAACAGTCTATCTTTGCACGTAAGCCAAAGATGACTTTCATCATAATATAAGCATGAGGATGATGACAATGATATAAGCATTAATCAAACGAAATCAAAGATAAATATTAAAGACTTTAAATTTATCCAAAGTTTAAAAATATCCAAATTGTCAACATAATACTGCTTTATGGAGTAAAATTCAAGAATAATATCCATGTACCAAAAATAATTTGGACAGAAAAGAAATATATTTTTTGGGTAAATAGTACCCCGTGAATAGTACCCTGTGAATAGTACTTCGGTAATAGTACCTCGTGAATAGTAACTCGACGTGTAAAGTACCCCAGCATGAAAAGTACCCCAAATACCCGAGTGAATAATATTCGTGTGAATAGTAATTTGGGTGAATAGTAACTCATAAATAGTACTCCGACACGAAAAGTGCCCCGAATACCCGAGTGAATAATACTAAAGTGAATAGTAATCGGGTGAATAGTAACCCGTGAATAGTAACTCGTAAAAAAATACCAAAGAAAATGATATTCTATGACGAGTACAAAAGAAATGATATCTCATACGAGTATAATAGAATATACAAAACTGCAAATGGATTTTCACCCGCCATGCGGTAATCCACGTGGACATATCATTTTCACAATTTAATAAAGAATGAATACAAAGGTTCATTCACCATACATGCGGTAATCCACATAGATAGGTTATTCCAACAGAATAATAAAGAATGGAATAACATAAGAACTCACCATATATGCGATAGACCGCACAGACAGGTTATTCCCAACAGAATAATAAATACTAGAACCAGGTCATGCGTAATCCGCAGAGACAGGATATTCCAACAGAATAATAAAGAATGGAACCAGGTCATGCGTAATCCGCACAGACAAGATATTCCAACATAATAATAAAGAATGGAACCAGGTCATGCGTAATCCGCATAAATAGGATATTCCAACATAATAATAAAGAATGGAATAGCAATGTAATTCACCGTGCATGTGATAGATCAGCATGCATGTGTTATTCCAATGTAATAATAAAGAGTGGAATAACAATGTATTCACCAGGCATGCGATAGATCAAGATGACATGTTATTCCAATGTAATAATAAAGAATAGAATAACGTAAAGAATTTCACCATGTATGCGGTACTTAGCATAAATGTTTATTCCAACATAATAATAAAGAATGGAATAACAACTCTTACGAGAATTGAAAGAAAATAACTCTCTTCATGAATACGAAAGAATAATACCCCTTACTATAATAATAATATCCTTTACTATAATAATAATATCCCTTACCTCAGAAGAAGACTGGATACTGGAATAGTGAATTAGCAGACTTCGCTTCTTCTTTCTCTCTATAGCTTCTCTCTCTATAATTTCTCTATAATAATTGCTCTTGTGAGACTTAATAAATTGGTGAAAAATAATGAAGGAATGAGCTTCTATTTATAGGAAAATATAGTTTTGATAATCGCACGTTTTGGGGTTCGAAATATTATAGTATAATACCCTCATCTTTTAATTCTTTTTTAATTTAGTCATGCAAGTATTATCAAACTTGCACCACCTCCCCTAATAGTAAATCGTGTGAATCAATAGTAAATCATGTGACTCAATGGTTCTAAACATGTGAAAAAATTAATTATAGTATAGTACCTTCATCTATACCTCCATTTTTAACTTAGTCATGCAAGTATTATCAATCTTGCACCAATTTCCCTAATAGTAAATCATGTGAATCAATAGTACACACATGTGAACACATAGTTATAAGCATGTGAATCAATAGCAATTAATTACTCATTTATCCCAAGCATCATTACCCATTAGTCAATATAACCTCCAGACATCAATTATTATCGAAATAAATGTCAATTTTTACTAACACTAATAATTCCAACACAATGGAACTATCAATTTCATCTTTAATCAACACGAACTTATTCATCATTAATATTATAATTCACAATATTTAACAACCAGGTCGTTCCCAGGAAAGAGGGGACTTTCCGATAAGAATTTCTCCTTATTGGCGCGCAATTAGGTGACCAAACCTCTCCTTGACAGAACTTCTAGACATTGTCAATATTATAAATAATAATATGAATAACTTTGTCGTCTCAAGTATTGATTTTATAATATAAAATATTATGATAATAATTGAATAAAACTGAGTGACTTCTCACGTAAGCATCAATAATCAAAGATACTCTACAATACTGTGTGCACGCGTATTACTATACTTTTTCCACCAATTATTTTATGACAACTAGCTTACTTTGAAAAAAAATTCACATATCACCCTTAACTTTAACCCTTTTATCAATTTAACCATTTACTAAATAGAATAATTATAAGAAAATTGAATACTTTCATTTAATAAAATTCGGGATCTCACAATCTCCCCTCCTTATGAAATTTCGCCCTCGAAATTTACGTACGTACCTTGTATTCGAAGAGATGAGAATACCTTGCTTTCTTTTCACATTGTACCTTCCCGGTTATATCCTATGTATCATGATTTTTCCATTGCTCATCTCCTGTATTTCAGATATCATTCTAGAATATATCTTCAAAACAAAGGTCAATTGACATATCACAAATTGTCAATTTATCAAGTAAAAATTTCGGCTTAGGTAAGTCACACACTAGCGAAGTATATTATTCGTCTCTCCCTTCCTAGTTCTAGACTCATATCTCTGCCAGCGACCATATCCCTAAGCTCTTATACCATTTGTGACTCCCCCAAAATAGGTCCACACGACCCATTCTGAGTCGCCAGATATCATACTATAAAAATTAAATATAAACTTCATTTATACAACTGTTGAACTGTCGTGCAGAATACGACCACAGTTAAACTATGAGTTTTAATACAAATGTATGTAACTCTCATGGTGCCTCGACCACAACCTTACAATGGTACTTTACATAAAAGTATAGTAAAAAACTATTTTGGAAATTAAAATCTTTGGGAAGTGCTCAAGAAACCTTCGTATAATGGGAGGCCATGCGTACCAGGTTATGATAGATATCATATGTCCACGTAATTATCCTTGGTTGACCCAATAGACCCCAAAGAAAAATGAGAAGATTACTATCATGCTCTTTCCAATGGTGAGTCTTCTCTTGACATATAACTATCTCCACTGTCTGCAATTAAAAATTATATTTCAACCAAACTCCAAGATCATATAGGTAGTGCTCGTAGATATACTCAGCAAGTGGATGTGCACAACCCTGTCTTATGATAACACGAGGTTGTATGTCATTAGACATCTTGTATGATAGTGGCAAAACACCCTTCCAAAGTTGGGCTCACCTCACCCTATTCGGTTCACCAAAATTAAATATCAAATGACGTATAAAATACGACACAGTTATCTAAAGTTCTCAATAAAATTATTTCCATACTATTTAGGGAGAACCTCAACAGCTATAGACCACCGTTCTATTCTCCTGTTACCCCCACTCGACCCAGCTATACTCTTATTACCTGAAAGGAATTGTGATGCAAAAAGGGTAAGCACAACTAGCCCAGTAAAGAATATCATGACTAAAGATAATTTACATCATCAATAGCCTTCATCAGTAATAAATCAGAGATTTAGAACATATGGTAGATGATAAAACTTTTCAACCATAGTTGCAGCGGAACGAGCAAGCCATTAGAAGAGTCAAATAGACCATCAGATCTATTATCTTCTCCATGTTAAAAGTCCACCAATAATGTTTTATCCCTGTAACATCAATCAACAATTTCTGTCCACTATCATATGAATAACTCATAATCATAATTATGATTCTAAATTCCTCTTCGTACCCAAGACAAAGATAATTTTCATCACCTATCTTCACCTGAAACATCAAAAATCATGGTTATACCAAATCTCAATTCCTGCTCATAATCATACTAATAAATTCATCTTTGCACTACAACCAAAGATATTCATTAACAATTCATCTTTGCACTACATGCCAAAGACATACAACTGTATTTTAGAAGAGTCAAGTAGAGTATGATATCTATTATCTTGTACGAATTAAAAGTGTATAATCAATATTTTATCGCTGAGACTCAACTTAATAAATAATCCATATCATCGAATCATCCCTGCACTACGACCAAGGATATTCATGTAATCATCAATGGTCATGATTATACCGAATAATCACTGGTTATAATCATACTAATAACTTTCCATCAATGCACTACGGGCCAATGAGGACTTTTACCACATCATCTATAACATTACGAGTCATGATTATACCGAATGGTCCCTGGTCATAATCATACCAACAAATAGTTCATCTATGCACATAAGCCAAAGATACTCATCAATCAATAGTTCATCTATGTACGTAAACCAAAAATATACAACTGTAAAACCAATAATCAATAGTCCATCTTTGCACGTAAGCCAAAGATATACAACTGTAAAACCAATAATCATTAATCCATCTTTGCACGTAAGCCAAAGATATACAACTGTAAAACCAATAATCAACAGTCTATCTTTGCACGTAAGCCAAAGATATGCAATTGTAAAACCAATAATCAACGGTCTATCTTTTCACGTAAGCCAAAGATGACTTTCATTATAATATAAGCATGAGGATGATGACAATGATATAAGCATTAATCAAACGAAATCAAGGATAAATATTAAAGACTTTAAATTTATCCAAAGTTTAAAAACATCCAAATTGTCAACATGATACTGCTTTGTGGATTAAAATTAAAGAATAATATTCATGTACCAAAAATAATTTGGACATAAAAGAAATATATTTTTCGGGTAAATAGTACCCCGTGAATAGTACCCCGTGAATAATCCATCTTTGCACGTAAGCCAAAGATATACAACTGTAAAACCAATAATCAACAGTCTATCTTTGCACGTAAGCCAAAGATATGCAATTTTAAAACCAATAATCAACGGTCTATCTTTTCACGTAAGCCAAAGATGACTTTCATCATAATATAAGCATGAGGATGATGACAATGATATAAGCATTAATCAAACGAAATCAAGGATAAATATTAAAGACTTTAAATTTATCCAAAGTTTAAAAACATCCAAATTGTCAACATGATACTGCTTTGTGGATTAAAATTAAAGAATAATATTCATGTACCAAAAATAATTTGGACATAAAAGAAATATATTTTTCGGGTAAATAGTACCTCGTGAATAGTACCCTGTGAATAGTACTTCGGGATTAGTACCTCGTGAATAGTACCCCGGCATGAAAAGTACCCCAAATACCGGAGTGAATAATATTCGGGTGAATAGTAACCCGTGAATAGTAACTCGTGAATAGTACTCCGACGCAAAAAGTTCCCCGAATACCCGAGTGAATAATACTAGAGTGAATAGTAACTGGGTGAATAGTAACTCTTAAAAAAATACCAAAAAAATGATATTCCATGACGAGTACAAAAGAAATGATATCTCATATGAGTATAATATAATATACAAAATCGCAAATGGATTTTCACCACATAAATCAGAATCCACGTAGATGATCATTTTCACAATTTAATAAAGAATGAATACAAAGGATCATTCACCATGCATGCGGAATCCACATAGTATGTTATTCCAATGTAATAATAAAGAATGGAATAAAGAATTCACCATGCATGCGATAGACCGCATACATACATGTTATTCCCAATAGAATAATAAAGAATGGAACCAGGTCATGCGTAATCCGTATAGATAGTATATTCTAACAGAATAATAAAGAATGGAACCAGGTCATGCGTAATCCGCACATATAGGATATTCTAACAAAATAATAAAGAATGAAATAACAACAGAATTCACCAGGCATGCGATAGACCGCACAAACAGGTTATTCCAACAGAATAATAAAAAATGGAATAACAACAGAATTCACCAGGCATGCGATAGACCGTACAGATAAGTTATTCCAACAGAATAATAAAGAATGGAATAATAGAAGAATTTCACTATGTATGCGGTACTTCGCATAGACAGGTTATTCCAACATAATAATAAAGACTGGAATAACAACCCTTACGAGTATTGAAAGAAAATAACTCTCTTCATGAATACAAAAGAATAACACCCCTTACTATAATAATAATATCCCTTACTATAATAATAATATCCCTTACCTCAGAAGAAGACTGGATACTGGAATAGTAAAGTAGCAGACTTCGCTTCTTCTTTCTCTCTATATCTTCTCTCTCTATAATTTCTCTATAATAATTGCTCTTGTGAGACTTAGTGAATTGGTGAAAAATAATGAAGGAATGAGCTTCTATTTATAGGAAAATATAGTTTTGATAATTGCACATTTTGGGGCTCGAAATAATACAGTATAATACCCTCATCTTTTCATTCATTTTTAATTTAGTTATGCAAGTATTATCAAACTTGCACCACCTCCCCTAATAGTAAATCATGTGAATCAATAGTAAATCATGTGACTCAATAGTTCTAAACATGTGAAAAAATTAATTATAGTATAATACCTTCATCTATACCTCTATTTTTAACTTAGTCATGCAAGTATTATAAATCTTGCACCAATTCCCCTAATAGTAAATCATGTGAATCAATAGTACACACATGTGAACACATAGTTATAAGCATGTGAATCAATAGCAATTAATTGCTTATTTATCCGGTTAATTACCCGATTGGTCAATATAACCTCCAGACATAAATTATTATCAAAATAAATGTTGATTTTCACTAACACTAATAATTCCAACACAATAGAACTATCAATTTCATCTTTAATCAACAAGAACTTATTCATCATTAATATTATAATTCACAATATTTAACAACCGTGTCGCTCCCGTGAAAGAGGGGCTTTTCCGATAAGAATTTCTCCTTATCATGCCATGATTAGGTGACCAAACTTCTCCTCGATGTAACTTTTAGACATTGTCAATATTGCAAATAATAATATGAATAACTTTGTCGTCTCAATTATTGATTTAATAATATAAAATATTGTGACAATAATTGAATAAAACTGAGTGACTTCTCACGTAAGCATCAATAATCAAAGATACTCTACAATACCGTGTGCTACTATGCAACCACGCGTATTACTATACTTTTACCATCGATTATTTTATGACAACTAGCCTACTTTGAAAAAATTTCACATATCACCCTTAACTTTAACCCTTTTATCAATTTAACCATTAACTAAATAGAATAATTATAAGAAAATTGAATACTTTCATTTCATAAAATTCGGGGTCTCACATTTAGGAGATTTCAAACCCTTAGAAACATATTTCCCCGATGAAGGGGTAATGATAGTGCAGCAACACCATCAATACAATGCATACCAGATGTGGAAAATATATTTTGATGGAGCTGTGAACATACAAGGTTCTGGGGCTGGAGCAGTTCTAGTATCCAGTACGGGGAGCAATATCCCGTCGCCGTCAAATTGCAGTTTGTCAACACCAACAACACATCTGAGTATGAAGGCTGTATCATGGGGCTAAAACTTGCCCAATCAATGGGTATTAGGTGGTTAACTTTCTTTGGGGATTCTGAATTGGTAATTAGACAAACCATTGGAATCTATCACACAAAAGAGCTACATTTGCTGCCTTACCATCGGTAAGTTTTACAGATGGCTTCGGAGTTTGAAGAAATATCCTTCTCCACATTCCTCGGAATAGGAATGATTTTGCGGATGCGCTAGTAACATTGGCTTCCTTGATCAACATACCTGACAAGGAAAACATGCCAAGCATTACACTTGCCCTGCAAAAGGCTCCAGCCCATGGGAACTACATTGGAGAAGTATCGGATGCGCTACCTCCCATCCAACACCCTTGGTATCAGCATATCAAGGAATACTTATGAGATAGATCTACACCCGCTGAGGCGAGCCCGACTGAAAGAAGGTGGATCCATCGACTGGCTATGAAATTCTACTTGAGCGGAGATGCACTCTACAAACGAGATGCAGGACTAGGTCTCCTTAGATGTCTAGACAAGGACCAAGCTCAGAGGCTCATAGATGAAATCCATGGTGGAGTATGTGTCCCACGCATGAGCGGCCCTCTACTTTTTAAGAAGATCCTGAGAACAGGGCATTACTGGATCTCTCTTAAAATTGACTGTGATGATTACGTCAAGAGATGTTACCAATTCCAAATTCATGGGAATATTATCCATGCCCCTCCGAGGGAGCTCCATAATATGAGTTTGCCTTAGCCCTTCTCAATGTGGGGAATGGACGTGATCAGGCCCATTGAGCCCAAAGCCAGTAATAGGCATTAGTTTATTTTCACCATGATCAACTACTTCACCAAGTGGGTAGAAGCAGCCTCCTTCCTCAGGGTTACCAAAGAATTTATCATTGGTTTCATCAGAAACAATGTCATTTTTTGATATGGACAACCAGAGGTGATTGTGTCAGACAATGCTAAGAACCTCAACAACAAAATGATGGCGGAGTTATGCAGTAAATTCCACATCAAACATCTAAACTCCATTATCTACCATCTAAAGATGAATGGTGCTGTTGAAGCGGCTAATAAAAACATTAAGAAGATTATGCAAAAGATGTCCGCCAACCACAAAGGATGACCTGACTTGTTGCCTCTAACTTTATTAGCCTAAAGAACATCAATGCGCACTTCTACTAGGGCAACCCCCTACTCATTAGCCTATGGGATGGAAGCAGTGCTCCCTATAGAGGTGGAAATAGAATCCCTCAGAATGTTGATAGACACTCAGCTGGATGAAGACCAATGGGTACAAGATATGTATCACCAATTGTCTCTAATAGATGAAAGGTGAAGTGATGTTATCTTCCATGGTCAGTTATACCATCAGAGGATCGCCAGATCCTACAATAGAAAAGTTCGGCTCCGGAAGTTTAAGCAACATGACTTGGTTTTGAAGATCATTGACAACCAAGATCAGTCTAAGGGAAAATTCTCCCTAAACTGGGAAGGCCTGTTTATTGTCAAGGAGGTATTGACAAGAGGTGCTCTTAGACTATAGAAAATGGATGACGACAAATTTCCACAGCTCATCAACTCGGACACCGTGAAACGATACTATGTCTGAAGTTACCATCAAACAAATATTTTGGTTTTGGATCATCAGATCCCCAGTCATTTTAGGTTTTCTAACCCTTACTAAAACCTTTCTTCATACCCATCTGCCCCATCAGGGAAACACACTTTTCAAGCCAGCAGCCTGGTTTCGGATCAGCATATCCTTCACTTTACTTTATTTCAAAACCTCTCACACAACTTTGGTTATCCCACCAGGGATTGAATCTTTCACACCTGCAGTTTTGTCCCACTAGGGATAAGACTTTTCACACCTGCAGTTTGTCCTGTACATGGGATCAAACTTTCGCCCTACAGTTTGTCCTGAACATGGGATAAAACTTTTTCGGCTGCAATCCGTCTTGAACATGGGGTGAATTACGTTGACCTGATCTCCCCGATACCTGGGAGTATGTAGGCAGCCATTTTATATGGTCCGATCGCAATAAAAAGTAATAAAAAACACAACAAAAACATCTCTACACCTTTCTACACCCTTACCACATACAGCGTTAAACCTCTTACACCAGGTTCGAACTACACAGACCTGATCTCCTGTTCAATATGAGTACGTAGGCATCCATTCATGGTTTGGTCTCACCCCCTTCCAAACACAAAAACTTGTCAACGGTACTGGGATCACCCTTCAATCCACCACATTTCATCGGCTTCAGACTAAAGGAATGGAACTACCTGACCTCCCCCTAAATGGGAGAGTCGGCGACCATCTAAGCTATGGTTGAATCCTCAAAGAGAAACACCAATCCATAAGAGATAGAAATACCTGGGCTCCCCCATACAAAGGAGTACCGGCGACCATCTGTGGTGCGGTCAACCTCGGAGAGGAAAGGCACACTCCTCTCCACATCTACATACAGAAACCAGTCCCAAGACACCAAAAAAGGTAGGGGATACACAAAGATCAACGATCCATTCTGTAAAATCCTAAGACATCTCAATGTCTATCCGTCAAGGAGGAATTCAAAATACATCCAGATCACAAGCTATGAAGAAACATGCAAATATCAAGCAAGTAGCATGGCACAACTAAAAGGGAAGTGAATCAAAATATTTTTCCCTGCCATATATAATCCTGTTTGATATATACAATATGAACTGTACATAACAAAATGGCTAAGCTAGTCTGTGCAGGAAAATACAAGCATATCTATAAATCTGTGTATATGCGGGCTATCAAATCTAACATGGCATCTCTCTCAGAGGAAGGGGGCAATGCTATGAGCTCTTGCCCAAGGGTATCTACACGAGCCAATAGATCCACAGCCAACTGCATATTAACACTATACTCAATAATGTATGCACTCATCTCAGCAATGATGCCAGTGGTAAGGAATCTCACTGTAGTACTATCTGTAATGGCTACATCCAGGGAAGATACGGCAACATCCCGCTCAACAATTAATGCATCTCTGGATGATCTAGCCTCATCCCATTCCTCAATAGCGGTGTCTTTGTGAGATAAAGCATCATCTCTCTCCAATAGAGCGGCGTCTCTCCTAGTAAGAGCTGTCAACATCAAGGCCCTAGCCTGATCCCTCTCGAATGTCATCAAATGAAAACTTTGGGCTAAATACTCCGGAGGAGGAGTCACAGCTGCAGAAGTACTAGGAGAATCAATAAGAGCTGCTGACAACCTAGTAAATAGCTCCGCCTTGGTGGGTGAAGTAGTATCCTCCATGGGCTCTCTACTATAAGAACTAATCCTTGGCACTATGGATACAACCTCAGCCAATGCAGTCTCTGTCTCCATCCATGCAGAATACTCTATCGAACAGCCCAGATGGATAATGGAAAATGCAGCTAGCTCACGCTGATCCCAACAGGAATACACCTTGGATTTATCCTCTACTGATAAATGGCGAGAAGCCAAATGCTGACCTAATGCCCCCTCAAAAGGATGAAAGTCCTAAAACTGGTTAAACTGTGACATCACAGCCAGTGGGTGGTAAGTAGTCATGCCCCTCAAACCAGTCAGAGGGAGATAATCCATGCCAGGTGCATAAGTAATGAAGCTATAGGGTGAACTAAGCCCTGTACACGGCAAAATGCCAAACAGATCTTCGATCCCTGCCAAGAAAACCGACCAAGACATAGCGTTTGTACACTCTACTGGCTAAAAGGAGTAAGACATGGCTATCTCATGGGTAAAATAGTACCCATGCCGTCTGAAGGTGCCAATCGGTCTCAGGTGTGACATGAACCACACATACAACATGACTGAACTGCCTATAAATACCCCTATAGGATGGGTGGAATAATACGTGGCTTATCGCAATGTCTCTGTCACGATCATCAGTATAATGGTATGACCTTCCCTGAGAGCTCTCACTGCCATGATAACACCAATATCCAGCTCATCCATATACCGTGGCATATATATGTATGATAATACACACAACATGAGTACATCTACTCTGGCCAAACGCCACTGATCCTCCGACGTGGTAAAATCCCCGGAGTGCCATGCATAATTGTCCACCGAGCTAAATATGTCTACCAAAAATGATGGGACACCACTGGCCGGATGTAATCTCATCCTGCACTACTCTATGCCTCAACCCTATGAGGGTCATAAACTGCCGACTTATATCGCCAATGGCCATCCGAGTGCAAGGTCTGTCTAAGGGCAAAGCCATCAATCGCTCGTACTCATCAAATGTAGGAGTCAACTCCTGGGTCCCAAATTAGAAAACCTGCCTCTCTGGTACCCAATGCTCCAGCATACCGTCCATAAAACCCACAGGAACTTGGAACATCAGGAAGGTCATAGAGTGCTGTAATAACTGATCTACGGTCACCCTGTTTGGAGGTGACAAGCTATCATACTACGATCTCAGACAGGATGCTAACAATACTGGTGGGGTGTGATCAATGCAGCTGACTGTCGAAGAAGACATCTGTATGGGCTGTATCATAAGACCATCCAGGGGTCAATGCTGAATATCTCTAGACATACATTCATATGCATAACATGATACATACATGATAAACAATAGATTACAATATGATGTAGGGAATAATAGTAAATACATTCCTAATTACATCATCTCTGTATAGCTAAAAATATAGGGAAATGGGGCACAGACGCCCAACTACTAATAGAGGCTTATCAAAAGATATAGCGAGAATGGGGCACAACCACCTAGTGTCTAACAAAGGCCTATCAAAAAATATAGCGAGAATACACATCAGAAGAAGACAATGGTGTCAATGTCTACATCATCAATCCTGTCCACCTGATGTAACTCCTCCTGAGTCATTGGATCTCCATCAACGGGGATGTCAAGCCTATATAATGGAGGATCTGCACCGGCAAAGCCATATGGGTCACCTGAGGGGCCAGCGCCTGAGCTGGAAGGATCAAAAGTATTTGCCTCTAAAGGATCTCTGCCCAAGTGCCAGATGAAAAAATGTGCCCGGTCCAACTGTCGGGTTAAGCTGTCAATCTGTGTCAAATGAGTCAGATCTCGGACATAGGCCATCTAATCCGTCATCATCACGGATCCAGGAACCATATCCCTCATAAACTGAGTGGCGCGGGTCTGGGCTCCGATGGTACCAGGGGACCACTAGAGATAGAACATCTCCTGTGTATATGGACCCTCTGATAATGTAAAGCCATCAACACCCATCAATGGGATATCACTGACAGACGATTGTGACATAGGCCAATAACGCCTGACAGGAGGCAAGATCGGTACACGAATCTCTCTTATGGTGGTCCTAATAGTACGCTCTCCTAAATAGAGCTCCCATCCTCCATCTGTGAAGAGAGGAATCTGGCGGGTACTCGACACCAGTCGGGTACCCATCCTCAAACCCCATACTCAAATGTTCCCCAAAGTATGGAATCCAAGTGATAGCATCAGTTGTCAGCAACTCTAACTGTAGACGACAATGGGTGAAACCCTCAGCTATAGGAACCTCCGCCAGTATGGAGTAATGCCATCGCCGTCCTCGTCGATTGGTCTCCAAACCTAACACACTCATAGGACGTAAACACGGGAGACTCTTATAGGCCCAAAACTGCTAAAACAAAGGTACACATCTGCTGTCAGTCAACACTCTTAACCTGTACATGGGAAATCAAAAGAGAAATACTCATCAGCAGAAACGGGTAAAATCCTAACCAAGCCTCTGTCAAGTCCTGTGAATGCATGCGCATGCCCCTAAGGAAATAGGCAAACGTATAGGATCCCCAATCATACTCTCTAATACGGTCTATATCTCATGTAGCGCTAAGGAAAGCGAATGATACCATGGAAGAGTTATCTGCTATGAAGCAACTCCTAATAATTATCAGGAATAATCGTTGAAGAATGTGATCCCTGACTATCACATCATCGGGTATGGGCTCACAACAGCCCGCTCATAGCATCTAAGCTTAAAGGACCTGTACGAACTGTCCTGCCTTTGAGCGCCTCAGCCGGGACTCCTAGCAAGGATCTAATGGCAGTCAAGGTAATATTTGTCGTACATGGCACTAGCGCCCCTCTAAACTCCATACCTGTGATAAACCGCCAATCCATCGGCGTCATCATCACATCACAGTATAACAAATGGAGAGACTGAGTTTGGTGAAACCAACGCTCAGATAACGCCCTGAGATAACCCCAAGGACAGCGACGGGGGAGGATGGAAAAGAACGCCTCAAAGCCCCAACCATGCACAATCGTCCGATAATCAAGATACAGAGCCTGATATATGGAGTGAATGCTAAACTAATTCCCTTTAGGCTGCGTGAAGCCGGGAACCTACATCAAAAGCAGATCAACATCAGAACCTTTGCTCCTCATCAATAGGAAATAAGGAAGATCAAATCTAGCTTGTACCTTGTTTGCATGCAAGTAAACCGAGGGGTGATAAGTGGATTTTATATCCATAAATTGGTTTCTAATTCAAGCTTAGTCGTTGTTAAATCCTTGATTTTATGTTGTTTTTACTTGTTTCTTATTATTTTATGTGTAGGGTGGTTGGTGTGGCAAGTAATCGAGAAGGGAAGCATTTTGGGCAAAATTATAGCAAGTGTGGAATTTTACCAAAGTCGAAAATCGAGAAGGTAGCCACGGCATGCCTATTTAGTTTTACACCACCTATGGGGCGGGGTTCTTCTATCTGTTTTGTAAAAGCCTAGCCTGCCGGGGCGGGCCATTTACATGCATATACCCCCGCCGGGCCAGGGGGTCCCGAATTCTGGCTATCCTAACTTGATTCAAACACTGCTGGGACTTGGATTTTGGTTCTTGCATAGCTTTAGGACTCTAGTTGGAACAAAATTGAGCTAAGATTATTGTGTGTACATATATATTAATAGAATCATAAGATCATAAGATACACAAGGAAATTAACAGAGATTTTGACAGATTTTCATATCGAGCATTGGAGTGAAGATTTTGAAGGAACGTTCATATCAATTACGGATTAAGGCTAAAGGGAAGGGTGTTCTGCATTATTCTTCTAGTTTAGTTTATTCATAATTAAAAGTATGTTATCTTTAATTTATTCAGTTATTATGTCATTGATCATGAACTAATTTACTTTTTAGGCTTATGACGGATCTTTGAGTGAAACGATGATTATGTAACTTTGATTTCCAGTTTAATAAATTATTATCCAGTTTATCTATATTAATTTGAGCTTGAATTTATGAATTGCCTGATCAACAGTTCTTTGTGGATTTGTATGAATTCGAGAGAGGAAGTACGAGTCTAGACTTAGTTAATATAGCATGTGTTCTTGAATTTTGTGAATGAACAGAATCTTGATGAATGTTAAGGTAGAGATATGCTTGACGTCGCATGTAATCGGATAGAGAACTTAATCTTAAACCTTCTTCAATTATAATTCGCATAGAGATATAGTGAGTTAGTTGATTAAGGTGTTTAACTTATTTTTATCTAAATTGTGGATTTGAGTTAATACGGTATTAGTACATCGAGAGGTGGCTAGTGCTACATACGTGTTCCTGATCAATAAACTGGGATAATGATTTTAACTGGAATAAAGGTGTAAAAATCAGAGTGAAGCTTAGGGTGAAGTCGTAAGCCTAATTTCTCCAATAATTGTTTGAAATTTCAGTTTTTAATATTTGTGATTTTTTTGTGATCGTAGTATTTTTAATAATTTAGTTTTAATAATTTTAATCATTGATTTGAATAGTTTAATAAAATTAGGATTAATAAGAAACTGATAATTGTGAGGTTAAATTCTTACTAAATTTTCTCTGTGGGAACGATACTCTACTTACTATTATATTACTTGTTGGCCACGTATACTTATGTGTTGTGCATAATTAGATTTTACCCAACAAGTTTTTGGCTCCATTCCCGGGGAACTATTTTAGTACAGATTTTAATATTTTACGATATCAGTTTAATTAGTCCAGTTTTACTTAAACATTTTTATTTTCGTTTTGTTCCTCTTATTTCAGGTTTTTGAAGTGGTTTATGCAAACTCGGTCCAAAAATCTAGACTTGCTTCCTTTTGAGGACGACATTGAGAGACAGTTTCAGAGGTTAAGTAAGTGGATCAAGGAAACAAGGGAAGACTTTGAAAATTCTAAAAAAGAAGAGGCAATGGCTGCTGAAGATCAGAAAGCGTTGAGGGACTTTGCTACACCCAAGGTGACTGAGCTGCAGTTAAGGATCACCAGGTCTGCTATAGCTGCAAACACATTTGAAATCAAGCTTGGGATGATTCAAATGATTTAAAATTCGGTTCAGTTTGGGGGATTGGCAAATGATGATCCGAATGAACGCTTAGTTAGTTTTTTGGAAATTTGTGACACCTTCAGGTATAATGGGGTGTTCGATGACGCGGTAAGGCTTCGCTTGTTCCCATTCACCTTATGGAACAAGGCGAAGAGTTGGTTACACTCTCTACTGCCGGGATCGATAACTACATGGGAAGACCTTGCTCAGAAGTTTCTTGCAAAAAATTTCCCACCAGCGAAAATTGCAAAAAATGAGGAATGAGATAACGATGTTTGAACAGCAACATAGGGAATCACTGTACGAGGCATGGGAAAGATACAAGGAATTGCTTAGAAAGTGCCTGCATCATGGATTGCCTAAGTGGTTGCAGATGAATACTTTCTATAATGGACTACATGGGAATCTCAGGACCAGTATTGATACAGCTTTGGGTGGAGCGTTTATGGCAAAGAGTTACGAGGAGGCTTACGATTTAATTGAGACAATGGCAGCTAACAACTACCAGTGGCCCACGGCAAGAGCGACACAACCTAAGGCAGATGGTGTGTTAGAAATAGATGGGGTGACAGCAATACAAGCACAAATTTCATCACTCTCTAAGAAGTTGGATGCCATTTCAGGGGTACAGACACAACAGGTTGCAGTTATTTGTGAATTATGCGCGGGTGAACATCCTACAGATCAATGTGAAATCAACCCAGCGTCCGTGCAATTTATGGGTAGCTACTGACGAATTCCACGAATCGTGCGAATCATCTACAATCGGGGAATAGGAATCACCCAAATTTTTTGTGGAGTAATAATCAGCAACATCAAGCTCCACGACCATCATATCCCCCAGGATTTCAGAATCATCAACAACCAGTTCAACATCAGGAGAGGAAATCAGATTTAGAGGAGTTATTGTCAAAATATATAACAAGCAATGAGGCACCGATGAAAAACCAAGCAATGGCCATCAAGAATCTAGAAAATTAGATGGGACAAATTACCTTAGCATTGAATAATAGACCATAAGGGACTCTACTGAGTGACACCAAAAGAAATCCAAAGGGGAATCACGAGTACTGTCAGGCAATCACTTTGAGAAGTGGAAAACATCTAGATGGGAAAAGTGCAGAAAATTCAGCTAGAACGGATGACAAAGTTGATGAGAACAAAGTGTTTGAAGAAAAACAGGGTGAGGATAAGCATATTGAGAAAACAAAGTTAGATGATAAGCTAGTTGTGTATCCTCCACCATGGTTTCAGCAGAGAGTCCAAAAGCAGAAATTAGATAAGCAGTTTGCAAAATTTTTGGAAGTTTTTAAGAAACTTCAGATTAACATCTTAGGTTTGTAATATTCATAACGCAATCAAATTGCATAAAATTAGCGAAGCGTGGTAAAATCGTAGTTTAAAAAATTTACAAACCATATACCCGGATCATCCTTTATGCATAATTATTAATTAAACGAAAAGATAAAGAATAAAATCATACCCTTGAAGATCGAGCTTTCCTCGTGTACAAGTTCACCTCCAAATCCTTTCGCTCAATCTTGAATCCACCGGTTTGGTTCCTTCCTTTGATCAACGTTAGCCACCCAAATGTTTGGCCTCTGAGGTGATCCACCAAGGAAGAAGAAAATTCAAGAAGAAGGGTGGGGTTGGCTAAACCCTAGTTTTCTATCTCTATAGAAAGGTGTACTCTCCCAACAATTGAATTATTACGTATGTTGAAAAAAATCAACAACCCATCCCACCCATAATAAGACTCCTCTTATTTATAGATGTGGGCAACCCACCTTAACAATTAAGGAATTGGGTTTTTAATTAATTAATTCTTTTAATTAATTAAGCTCCCTAATCTTATTAGGGATAATTAATTAAACTCCTTTAATTAATTTTCCTTCCTAATCCAATTAGGAATAAATGAGAGTACTTATATTAAATTAATTCTAAACTCTTTTAGAAATTAAAATAATAATAATTGTAATAATATTAATAAGACTCCTCTTATTAATTTATATTTAATATTTCTAAAATATTAAATAATAATATTAAGCTATTTAATTTATTCTATCACCATAGATTAAATTAAATATACTTAACATATTATTACGATTATGCCATTAACTTCTTAAATAATTATTCTTCCTTTTATGGTGTGACCCTTTAGGTTCTCCATATTAAACCTACAGTGAATAAATCAATTAGAACAATTCTAATCTTATTTAAATAAATAAATTAAATAATTAATTTATTTAAATAAATAATATTTATTCTACAATAGGATAAGCCTCCCTAACATCAACGACTTTTCCGTATAATATAGATTTCAACATTAATCATTAAAGAACCTTTGAGTAAATAGTTACCGTATAATTCAATCCTTCCACCATACAATGTCCCAATTAAATATAAGACATGGAATTCATCACAAGTCTTATTTTATTTAATTATATGTATTTCGATCTTAAATGCACAACTCCAAATAATGCAAATTAGAAACTCCTTTCTAATTTCATTCTGGCCTTGCCAAGGACTACTGGGTTGTCATTTATCGAATCACATAGGACATTTCTCTTCTTTTATTAGAAGTGGTAGATTCTTTATTGATCATACATTATCTCCATGTACAACTTATTATACCCAAGCATACCCTTTGATATACCCTAAGGGTCTTAAGGAATAAGTCAAAGTATAACTCATCATACACAAGATACTATGATGATCTCAAGTCCAAGGATCACTTGTACTACTATCACTACAGAATTCCTATCGACAGCAAATAAAACTCCATTAGGTATTCCTTAGCGAGCCAATGCTCAAATGAACTTATTCTCTAATAAGCACCTACATACTTGCTTTAGTGTCTCCACACAAATGATCATGAGATCAATCATCCTCATCCAATGAGCAAGCAACGTATATACCAATCTATCCGGATTCACTAATCCCCAATTTAGTAATCCAACGATTGGGAACTATTTTAGTTTTAAGCTTTCTAAGAATTTAGATCTCATTAGAATGATCATCATCATTATTCTAAAAGCATTGCTTAAAACTATGGGTTTATCACATATTATAAAACAAAGATCATGTAGATAATTAAAAGCCTTTAATAAATTAATACTTTTTATTAATAAATGAATAAGATTGTTACAAAGTATATGCTTTATCATCAAACATGATCGGCTTGTGTGCATACTACTTTTTCAATCTCCCACTTGCACTAAAGCCAATCGTCATGGTATCTTATACTCTTCTTCTCTAAGTGACGATTATCCTGCTGTTGGATAAGCTTTAGTTAATGGATATGTAATGTTGTTCTTGAGAGTCCACTATCTCTATAGTGATTTCCCATCTTTCAATGATTCTAATAATCAAATGAAAGTGCCACAACACATGTTTAGATCCAAGATGAGACTTAGGAACTATTCCTAGTTCTGTAATGAACTTTTAATCCAAACAATCAACTTGCAGCTTCATTTATAGCTATATACTTTGTCTTTATCACTAAACCAAAGAACTCTTTCATTGCTTGGAACCTTTCCAATTCATCGCACCACTGCTCAAGGTAACACTTTACCTTAAAGTGGATTTTCTATCGTCTTGTCCGTCTGAAAAAACTTGAGTCCAGAAAGCCCTCTAGTTTTAATTAAGACCCACCATGTATGCTCACATCCTTAGTGCTTGGTTAAGAACTTTAAGATGTTTTTCACCGTCTTACATGTGAATCTTCTCGCATATGACCGATCAACATCGTGTCTCGTATATTTCATTGCATACATGATTGTCACTCATGCAATCTCTCTTCTTTGGAGTCTATGGGGACTATTAAGAGAGATACACTCCATAGCTCATCAACATGAGACATCTCTTGAGTTTGCCATGCTAAACTACTTTAGCATCAAATGAATATACGCTCCTTGGGTTAAGTCGAGCATCCTTTTAAATCTATCTATATAGATTTATATCCCCAATTAAGATACTCTTCCAAATCATTCATGGAGGAATGTTTAGACAACTTTATCTTTACCGATTGTAGCATTGGTATGTCATTCCTTATCCGTAGTATATCAACATATAATATTAGGAATGTCACGACGCCCCCCAATCGTCCCTTTTGTACACACTAGAACTCTTACCTCATCGTATGTAACTCGGATCATCATCTTCTATGATGCGTACCTCATCATCATCATCCATGATGAATCCATACCTCCTAGGTATCTTCTGGTACTATTCCGCATTTACGATTCTTTGTGGTACAATAGGTCTATCTACGTTCCTCTTATTTGACTTATAGTGTTTTGTGGTTCTTGAACTCTTCAAGATCTATTATCCTCCCACTAGCCCTTTCAATGATAAACACCTTTATCTTAGAAGGCGTGTGTTTCGTAACAAACACCTTTTGCTAAGTAGGATTATAGAACATATACCCTAAACTTACTTTAGGATGTCCCACAAATCAGACATGTCAAATTTTGTCCCAAGCTTATCCTTTGAAACCTTTTTCACATAAGTTGACAACCCCTTATCTTAACATACTTAAGATTAGAATCCTCCCCGTCCATAACTTTTATGGAGTCTTGGGGCTGGATTTTGAGGTTACCATTTTCGTAGATATGCACCATTTCTAGGACATTATCCTGTAGGATACCGAAATGTCGGTAAAATCATTATGGACCGCACTATGTCCAACAAGGTACGATTTTTTCATTCGTAGATACATCAATCAATTATTACATATCGAGATGTGTCCATTATGAGAAAACCATTTGAGATGATCTAGAAACTTATTGCACAAGTATTTATTCCTCGATCTAATCAAAGAATCTTAATACTTTGCCAATTTGTTTCACTTCAATTCTTTTGAACCTTTCAAATAATTCACACTTGTATTTCAAATAAATACACACATTCAACTCTTTGAATGATCATCTCCTTTTCTTATACTAATTTGTTCAATATGCAAAATTATTTTCATGTAAGTCAAGTATACAAAATTTATTAAGTAATATTCCAGTTCTATACAAAACATTATTATTATAAATAGAACAACAATTGTTCTTAATTATAATACCAAAGATTTCATTGTCCAACAATAAAATGGAAATAATATTTTTAACAAGAACTGAATACAATAACAACTTATCGACTTAATAGATTTGCCCGTAGGCATTGCTAAACTATAAGTTTCTATGGCTAATATGGCAACCTTTGCTTCATTTCCCACACATAGATTACTTATATTTGTTTAGCTTTCTACTTCGCTTGGTCCTTTCATAAATCTATATTTATGATAACCAAAGTCGATATCCAATACCCAAGTAGAACCTCGACTTAAAGAAAAATTTATTTTAAATCATGAACAAAATGTATTTGTAAATCAAACTTCACTAAGCTTCTTTTTGGTTAGCCTCTCGCAGATGCTTCTCGCAGCTTTCTTTCCAAAGGTCCGTGCTTATTGCAAAGGAAGCAAACTCCTTTGCTATCCGTATCGCTTTTGTTCTTATTATCCTTTGTTTATGCCTTTCTATTTACCTTCTTTGAATCGCTCTTCTTTTCGTAAGATCCTTTGGCCCCTACCAAGAAGACTTGGTCTTTCTTGGTTGAAAGTGACTCTCAACATTTTTCAACATGTTAAGCAAATCAAAGAAAGTCGATATCTAGCTTGTTCATATGAAAAATTCACAACAATTGTGAAAGGAGTCCGGAGAGTGAGTGCAAGATCAAATCTTGGCTCAACTCTCCATCCATGACAAAACTCATTGTCCTAATTGATCAATCAAATTGATTATGTTAAGAACTTTTGTCAGACTTTATAGTGCCATTGGCCATTCTAGATCGGAAGAGCTCCTTAGATATCTCGATATCTATCGGTCCCACTTTCCTCACCATCAACTACTTGATGTGCGTGAATATAGTAGGAGCATCCATAGTTTCATCTCGACGTCAAGCTCATACTCATGGATGCGAGCATGATGCATCGAGCCAATCAGGCATCATCTTGCCACTTTTTAAAAGTAGCAATGTCTTCCTCGTAGGCATTGTCTCGCAACCATTGCAGGATAGGCGACATGACATAAGATAGCTTTTCACTATGAGAACTATTCTCAAATTCCTTAACCAATCCGCTTAATTCGGATATTACGATTAATTTAGCATCTAATATGCTTCAAGCAGATAGTAATTTTAGACATTGTAAAATTCTCAGAAATGAATTTGTAATTAACAACATTTTAACATACATTCTTTTTATTAATTACCAAAATAATTTAGGTCTTGTTTTAAATTGGTATCTCCCACTATTTTCTTCAAACTATATTACCTCACTTATATAGTTCGCAAAAATCTAATTAAAGATTTGCTAGTGAGAATAAGGATCCCATTTCAAATGTATATAGCCTTGTGGTGACACAACAAACTATATATAAATAAATAGGTAGACAACTTTTGTCAATTACATCAACTATGCAACTCCTTGTATTTTTGCCTCTTAGATTATTTTGATCAAGTGGTGGCACATCCGAATCAAAATTATCCAAGTTAAGTCCACCTAGCACTCCATATATTCAAAAAGAAAAATATCATCCTTGTGGTGACACAACAAAACAATATTGTTCAATTTTCTTTATAAGCATCAAATGATAAATTAACATCTTAAATACTTAATACTTGCCTTGTGGTGACACAACAAACTCATATTAAATATTTAATACTCTATTAATTTTATCATGCTAGAAGGCGACGCTCGATATTCCAAATATCTTTGAACGCTTAGGACTTAATATAAAAATTGAGGGGTTTGTTATTAATTTGTCTCATCTTGTTTAGCGCCATATTTATATATATATATAAAATACGCGTCATTATATTAATTAACATGCGAAGCATGTTTGCATAATATATAATATATATATAGTATAAGCATGCACATATAGAATACTATATTCTACCCGGATTGATTATGGACTTTTATTCTAGTTTGTTCACTAGAGCCACCAAGTGAACCAAAAGGTCAAACCCTAGGGTGCAAGAAATAATATTTAAATATAACTATTACATTTAAACCCTGCTCCATTACAAACGGGTCTTCAAGCGCTTCTTTCCTTGATCTCTAATTTTTCAAAATTAATTCTAACTATTCCTATTACAAAACTATTTAAAATAAATAGAAACCTTGATCGCTAGCCAATAGGGGAAGTACATAGGAGGAGAGATAGAATTTACATTAAGAAAAATTAGAGAAGACGAGGTACGCAGAATTCATTTAATAAAACCCATACATTCATGCATCCAACTAAAATAAAATCCAATC
This sequence comes from Panax quinquefolius, assembly GCA_020205615.1. Lineage (NCBI taxonomy): Eukaryota > Viridiplantae > Streptophyta > Magnoliopsida > Apiales > Araliaceae > Panax > Panax quinquefolius. Next base: position 131,293,569 of record CM035163.1, on the reverse strand, counting down.
GCATCGGGTCAATAGTCCATAATCAATCCCATTTATTATCATACACATCACCATACGCATCAATAAATAACATTCATCTCATGAATAATAAACATTTAATATATATATTGATATCATTTAATGGGCAAATTTAGTTAGTATAAAATCTAATTTTGAATCAAAATAAACTCCTTTATTTTAATCCAAATTTAAATCAAAATAAAACTATTTTATTTTAATTTATCCAATTTTGAATAAAATAAACTATTTTATTTTAATCAAAATTTTAATCAAAATAAACTCCTTTATTTTAATTAATTATGGAATCCAATTCCATAATAAAAAAAAATCTTTAATTAAAATAAACTCTTTTATTTTAATTAATTATGGAATCCAATTCCATGTAAAAAAATCTTTAATTAAAATAAACTCTTTTATTTTAATTAATTATGGAATCCAATTCCATGTAAAAAAAAATATTAAAGGAAACACGGATTATCTTTCCTATTCACAAATAAACTCCTTTATTTTGAATAATATGAAATCTTATTTCATATTTAAATAAACTCCTTTATTTAAGGAAACACTTTTTTTTCTTTCCTATTCACAAATAAACTCTTTTATTTTGAATAATATGAAATCTTATTTCATATCTAAATAAACTCCTTTATTTAAGGAAAGATCAATTTCAACTCCAATTAGTTATCATGGAATCCAATTCCAACTCTAATTAGTTAGCATGAAATTCTAATTTTAAAATTAAAATAAACCTTTTATTTTAAAATTAAAATAAACTTTTTATTTTAAAATTAAAATAAACCTTTTATTTTAAAATTAAAATATAACTTTTTATTTTAAAATTAAAATAAATATTTTATTTTAATTATAAAATTATATATATATATATATATATAAGTTAAAATAAAATTTATTTTAAAATTAAAATAAACCTTTTATTTTAATTTAAATAAACTTTTATTTTAAAATTAAAATAAATATTTTATTTTAATATAAAATTATTATATATATATATATATATATTATATATATATATATATATATATATATATATATATATATATAGTTAATCGTTAACTATTATTATATATATATATATATATTTGCATCCGTATGTTCCAAAATTAATCATTTCTTTTAAAAATCAAAAAATGGTTCTTCCGATTTTTTTGATTCACGATTTCCATGCCATGCTTAAAAATATGTTTTGCCCATTAAAAAATCCTAAATCCGCTATTTTTTTTATTCATATTATGATTTAAAAAAAAAACTTGTTCCGTTTGGCTTGTTTTGTTTTAAACGAGAACAAAGTTTTTGTTCCCTTTTTAATAAATGACACTTTTGTCCCCAAAGACGCTTGTTTTTTTTTTTTTTTTTTTTTTTTTTCATGATCATGTTTTTTTTTTTTTTTTTTTTTTTTTTTTTTTTTTTTTTTTTTAAATTTTATACAATTAAATTATGCCCAATTAAATTGTTCTAAACACATATCAATATATATATCAATTAAAACAATTAATAATTCGCATAAAGGTTTGGCTCTGATGCCACTGTTAGGTTTGTAATATTCATAACGCAATCAAATTGCATAAAATTAGCGGAAGCGTGGTAAAATCAGAGTTTAAAAAATTTACAAACCATATACCCGGATCATCCTTTATGCATAATTATTAATTAAACGAAAAGATAAAGAATAAAATCATACCCTTGAAGATCGAGCTTCCTCAGGTACAAGTTCACCTCCAAATCCTTTCGCGTTCAATCTTGAATCCACCGGGGTTGGTTCCTTCCTTTGATCAACGTTAGCCACCCAAATGTTTGGCCTCTGAGGTGATCCACCAAGGAAGAAGAAAATTCAAGAAGAAGGGTGGGGTTGGCTAAACCCTAGTTTTTCTATCTCTATAGAAAAGGGTGTACTCTCCCAACAATTGGAATTATTACGATGTTGAAAAAGTCAACAACCCATCCCCCACCCATAATAAGACTCTCTTATTTATAGATGTGGGCAACCCACCTTAACAATTAAGGAATTGGGTTTTAAATTAATTAATTCTTTTAATTAATTAAGCTCCCTAATCTTATTAGGGATAATTAATTAAACTCCTTTAATTAATTTTCCTTCCTAATCCAATTAGGAATAAATGAGAGTACTTATATTAAATTAATTCCTAAACTCTTTTAGAAATTAAAATAATAATAATTGTAATAATATTAATAAGACTCCTCTTATTAATTTATATTTAATATTTCTAAAATATTAAATAATAAATATTAAGCTATTTAATTTATTCTATCACCATAGATTAAATTAAATATACTTAACATATTATTACGATTATGCCATTAACTTCTTAAATAATTATTCTTCCTTTTATGGTGTGTGACCCTTTAGGTTCTCCATATTAAACCTATTGTGAATAAATCAATTAGAATAATTTAATCTTATTTAAATAAATAAATTAAATAATTAATTTATTTAAATAAATAATATTTATTCTACAATAGGGATAAGCCTCCTAATGATCAACGACTTTTCCGTATAATATAGATTTCAACATTAATCATTAAAGAACCTTTGAGTAAATAGTTACCGTATAATTCAATCCTTCCACCATACAATGTCCCAATTAAATATAAGACATGGAATTACCACAAGTCTTATTTTATTTAATTATATGTATTTCGACTCCTTAAATGCACAACTCAAATAATGCAAATTAGAAACTCCTTTCTAATTTCATTCTCGCCGCCAAGGACTCTCGGGTTGTCATTTATCGAATCACATAGGACATTTCTCTTTTTATTAGAAGTGGTAGATTCTTTATCGATCATACATTATCTCCATGTATAACTTATTATACCCAAGCATACCCTTTGATATACCCTAAGGGTCTTAAGGAATAAGTCAAAGTATAACTCATCATACACAAGATACTATGATGATCTCAAGTCCAAGGATCACTTGTACTACTATCACTACAGAAATTCCTATTCGACGACAGCAAATAAAACTCCATTAGGTATTCCTTAGCGAGCCCACGCTCAAAGAACTTATTCTCTAATAAGCACCTACATACTTGCTTTTAGTGTCTCCACACAAATGATCATGAGATCAATCATCCTCATCCAATGAGCAAGCAACGATGTACCAAATCTATCCGGATTCACTAATCCCCAATTTAGTAATCCAACGATTGGGAACTATTTTAGTTTTAAGCTTTCTAAGAATTTAGATCTCATTAGAATGATCATCATCATTATTCTAAAAGCATTGCTTAAAACTACGGGTTTATCACATATTATAAAACAAAGATCATGTAGATAATTAAAAGCCTTTAATAAATTAATACTTTTTATTAATAAATGAATAAGATTGTTACAAAGTATATGCTTTATCATCAAACATGATTGGCTTGTGTGCATACTACTATGTTTCAGGGATGGATATCATTGATCAGATAATCAGTGAAGACATGGTAAAAGTTTGGGTAACGATCCATTGGAAACAACACTACTGGGAGATGAAGAGTTAGATGATCCAGAATTTGTGGATTACTTGCAGATGCTAGAATCCTTGCCATGAGTTAGCAGATTTAAAACACCATTTGAACCATTACACTCAGAGGAAAGATCCACAACCAGAATGAAACCATCATTAGAGGAGCCACCTTCTCTTGAGCTAAAGCCACTACCTAAACACCTCAGGTATGCGTATTTAGGCAATTCAAATTCTTTACCTGTTATTATTTTTGCCGCACTTAACGAATTACAGGAAGAAAAGTTGATGAGGGTGCTTAGAGAACATAAATCGGCTATAGGATGGACAATTGCGGATATCAAGGGAATCAGCCCATTCTTTTACATGCACAAAATTCTGATGGAAGACATTGCAAAACCGACAGTGGAGCAACAGAGATGGCTCAATCCAATTATGAAAGAAGTAGTGAAGAAGGAAATACTGAAATGGTTGGACGTGGGTATCATGTACCCAATTTTCGACAGTAAGTGGGTCAGTCCAGTTCAGTGTGTGTCGAAAAAGGGAGGAATGACTGTGGTGCAAAATGATGACAACGAGCTAATTCTGGCAAGGATAGTGACTGGTTGGAGGGTTTGCATGGACTACAAGAAATTAAATAAGGCAACCCGCAAAGATCACTTCCCTTTGCCCTTTATCGATCAAATGTTGGACAGATTAGCGGGACACGAGTACTACTACTTATTGGATGGATATTCGGGTTATAATCAGATCGTCATTGCCCCTGAAGATTAAGATAAAACTACTTTCACGTGTCCATACGACACATTCGCATTCAGGAGAATGTCGTTCGGCTTGTGTAATGCACCCGCTGTGATGCCCCCAAAACAGGTATACATCACCCATCTTGAGTCGCCAAATACATGATACATAAACTCAACTATAAACTTAATTATACAACTGTCGTGCAAAATACGAAAAAACATAGCTGAGAGTTTAAACACGAATAGCCACCATCTCGGACCATCACTCCAATCCCCGACTCGTCCCAGCTATATTCTCATTTTCCTGAAGAGAATAGTAAAAGAAAAGGGTGAGCTCAACTAGCACAGTACGAAATATTATGACTAAGATAATGCAGAATAAATTATCCTTAGCCTTCAATAGTGTTAAACTGATAGAATATAATAGACAACAAGTTTAACTACAGCGGAACAAGCAATTCATTAAAAGAGTCAAGTAGAACATAATGTCTACTATCTCCTCTAAATTAAAAGTCCATCGTTAATATTTCATCCCTGTAATACTCATCAACAGTTCTTTGTTATACCCAAGACAAAAAGAACTCTCATCACCTGTCTTCACCTGAACCACCAAAGATTATAGTTAAATCCATAATTCATATTTATAATCATGTAAATCAACAGTTTCTTCTTGCCACAAAGGCTTAATAGAACGTTTACTCAATATACTTACCCCAAAGGCTAAAGATATTCAAATGTAATAACAATGATCATACTAATCAGTTGTCTACTTTTGCACTACGGGCCAAAGATATTCAACTATAAAACCAATGGTCATGATCATACCAATCAATTGTCTATCAGTGCACTACAGCCAAAGACATTCAACTGTTAACTAATGGTCATTATCATGCCAATCACATCATCGAATTATCCCTGCACTACGGCCAAGGATATTCGTTAATCACCAGTGGTTATGATCATATCATACACCTGTCCATCTTTGCACGTAAGCCAAAGATATACAACTATAAAACCAATAATCAACAGTCCATCTTTGCACGTAAGCCAAAAATGACTTTCTTCACAATATAAGCATGAGGATGATGACAATGATATAAGCATTAATCAAACAAAATCAAGGATAAATATTAAAGACTTTAAATTTATCCAGAGTTTAAAAATATCCAAATTGTCAACATGATACTGCTTTGTGGAGTGAAATTCAAGAATAATATTCATGTACCAAAAATAATTTGGATAGAAAAGAAATATATTTTTTGGGCAAATAGTACCCCGTGAATAGTAACTCGTGAATAGTGTCTCGTGAATAGTAACTCATGAATAGTAACTCATGGATAGTAACTCGTAAATAGTACTCCGTATTCGTACATAGTACCGTATACATAAATAATGTCATATACGTAAATAGTGCCATATACATGAATAGTGTCGTATACGTGAATAGTAACCCAGACACAAAAAGATAAAGTTTCACAATAAAATCTATATCAATATTTATAACACCTCAATCCAAATGTTATAAATCACTTAATAATCTCATAATCTAATATTATTAATATTACCACAATATTTTAATCATTTCTTAAACTTATAAACAATTTATTTTAATTGTTTACACTTTACTAATTAATGCATTTAATCATCCTAAAATATTAAACTCATAATATTTCATCACCAATAACCAAAACTCTCATAAAAAATCTTCACATACCTTATATAGGATTCTCAAGCCATAAAATCTTATTTTCCAATTTTCTTACTTCACATAACATATTTAATTCATTTACTCATAACTAGTCCATTTTCATGAAAAATACCAAATCAGTACAAATAAATTTTCTTTTACGGGATTTAGTAGAATATAGTTCCATATTGATCATATATTTTTCTCAGAATTTTTAAAATTCATTTACTATTTTTTATATAACTAAAACTGCCGAATATTTAGACATTTATCAAAAATTGTACTTATGTCCAAAAATTCCAAAATTTACAGGGTATACTGCTGTTATATAGATGTACTCCCAATAAATATTTCACCAATTTTGGAGTTAACCACAAGAAGTTATAAGGGTTTACTTTTAAAATAATCTTTCCCATAAAATTCATAACTCCTAATCTATACATCCAAAAATCGCCATTTTTGGACTAAATCTAGAAAACTCATCAAATTATCAATTCAAATTTTTCTAGAATTTTTTAGGGTCGGAAAAATTACAAAACTGCCCCTGACAGAAACCCCTTACTTACAACGGTTAAACGAAAATAATATTCCTTACGAATATTGAACAAAAATAATATTCCTTACGAATATTAAACGAATACAATGAATATTGAACGATAATAATATTCATACGAATACGAAAAATAATATCTCTTCAGAATATAAAAATAATAACCCTTACCTCAGAAGAAGACTGGATACTGGAGTAGTGAAGTAACAGACTACTCTTCTTCTTTCTCTCTATAACTTCTCTCTCTATAGCTTCTATCTCTATAATTGCTCTTGTCAGACTTAGTGAATTGGTGAGAAATGAAGGAAGAATGAGTTTCTATTTATAGAAAAATATAGTTTCGATAATTGCACGTTTTGGGGCTCAAAATATTACAGTATAATACCTTCAACTTTTCTTTCATTTTTAATTTAGTCCTGGAAGTATTATCAAACTTGCACCACATCCCCTAATAGTAAATCATGTGAATTAATAGTAAATCATGTGACTCAATAGTTCTAAACATGTGAAAAAATTAATTATAGTATAATACCTTCATCTATACCTCTATTTTTAATTTAGTCATGCAAGTATTATCAATCTTGTACCAACTCCCCTAATAGTAAATCATGTGAATCAATAGTACACACATGTGAACACACAATTATAAGCATGTGAATTAATAGTAATTAATTGCTCATTTATCCGATTAATTATCCGATTGGTCAATATAACTTCCAAACATTAATTATCATCGAAATAAATGTCGATTTCCACTAGCACTAATAATCTCAACACAATGGAACTATCAATTTCATCTTTAATCAACACGAACTTATTAATCATTAATATTATAACTCACAATATTTAACAATCAGGTCGTTCCTAGGAAAGAGGGGGCTTTCCGATAAGGATTTCTCCCTATTGGCGTTCAATTAGATTATCTAACCTCTCCTTGACAGAACTTCTAGACATTGTCAATATTGCAAATAATAATATGAATAACTTTGTCGTCTTAATTATTTATTTAATAATATATCATATTATACAGATGATACTGTGACAATAATTAAATCAATAATATGAGAGATATGATGCAACAATTACTGTAGCAATAATTGAGTATAACTGAGTGATTTCTCACGTAAGCATCAATAATTAATACCGTGTGCTACTATGCAACCACACGTATTACTGTACTTTTACTACCGCTTATTTTATGACAACTTGCTTACTTTGAAAAATTTTCACATATCACCCTTAACTTTAAACTTTTATCAATTTAACTATTTACCAAAATAGAAATATTGAATACTTTTATTTCATAAAATTCGGGATCTCACAATCTCCCCTCCTTATGAAATTTCGCCCTCGAAATTTACGTACCTGGTAGTTCGAAGAGATGAGAATACCTTGCTTTCTTTTCGTTTTGTACCTTCCCGGTTATTTCCTCTCTATCATGATTTTCCCACCTCTCATCTCCTGTATTTCAGATATCATTCTAGAATATAGATTCAAAATAAGGGTTAATTGACATGCCACATATTATCTCTATATTTTGACCGACCAATTAAATAAAAAATAAACTTAGGTAGGTCATACTAGCGAAGGAATTCCCCGTCTCTCCCCACCTAGTTCTTGTCTCACATCTCAGTCAGGGATCATATCCCCAAGCTTTGATACCAACTGTGACGCCTGCAAAACAGATATACATCACTCATCTTAAGTCTCCAAATACATGGTACATAAACTCAACTACAAACTTAATTATACAACTGTCGTGCAAAATACAACAAAACATAGCTGAGAGTTTAAACACTAATATTGCCTTCTAGACAATATCCACACTTAATGGAGTCCTCATTACAATTATTATCACACTATTTTATAAAAATAGTGAGGACTACTATAGCCACCATCTCGGACCATCACTCCATTCCCCGAATCGTCCCAGCTATATTCTCATTTTCCTGAAGAGAAGAGTGAAAGAAAAGGGTGAGCTCAACTAGCCCAGTAATAAATATTATGACTAAGATAATGCAGAATAAATTATCCTTAGCCTTTAATAGTGTTAAACTGGTAGAATATAATAGACAATAAGTTTAACTGCAGCAGGACAAGCAATCCATTAGAAGAGTCAAGTAGAACATAATGTCTATTATCTCCTCTAGATTAAAAGTCCATCGTTAATATTTCATTCCTGTAATACTCATCAACAGTTCTTTGTTATACCCAAGACAAAAAGAACTCTCATCACCTGTCTTCACCTGATCTACCAAAGATTATAGTTAAATCCACAATTCATATTTATAATCATATAAATCAACAGTTTCTTTTTGCCACAAAGGATTAATAGAACGTTTACTCAATATCCTTACCCTAAAGGCTAAAGATATTCAACTGTAATAACAATGATCTTACAAATTAGTTGTCTACCTTTGCACTACGGGCCAAAGATATTTAACTATAAAACCAATGGTCATGATCATACCAATTAATTGTCTGTTAGTGCACTACAGCCAAAGACATTCAACTGTTAACTAATGGTCATGATCCTGCCAATCATATCATCGAATTATCCCTGCACTACGGCCAAGGATATTCGTTATTATCACCAGTGGTTATGATCATGTCATACACCTGTCCATCTTTGCACGTAAGCCAAAGATATACAACTATAAATTCAATAATCAACAGTCCATCTTTGCACGTAAGCCAAAAATGACTTTCATCACAATATACGCATGAAAATGATGACAATGATATAAGCATTAATCAAAAAAAAATCAAGGATAAATATTAAAGACTTTAAATTTATCCAGATTTTAAAAATATCCAAATTGTCAAATGATACAGCTTTGTGGAGTAAAATTCAAGAATAATATTCATGTACTAAAAATAATTTGGACAGAAAAGAAATATACTTTTCGGGTAAATAGTACCCCGTGAATAGTAACTCGTGTATAGTAACTCATGAATAGTAACTCGTAAATTGTACTCCGTATTCGTACATAGTACCGTATACATAAATAATGCCATATATGCAAATAGTGCCATATACATGAATAGTGTCATATACGTGAATAGTGTCGTATACGTGAATAGTAACCCCGACACAAATAGATAAAGTTTCACAATAAAATCCATATTAATATTTATAACACCTTAATCCAAATGTTATAAATCACTTAATAATCTAATAATCTAATATTATTAATATTACCACAATATTTTAATCATTTTTTAATCTTATAAATAATTTATTTTAATTGTTTACACATTACTAATTAATGCATTTAATTATCCTAAAATGTCAAACTCATAAGATTTCATCACTAATAACCAAAACTATCATAAAAAATCTTCATATACCTTATGTAGGATTCTCAAGCCATAAAATCCTATTTTCTAATTTTCTTACTTCACATAACATATTTAATTCATTTACTCATAACTAATCTATTTTTATGAAAATACCAAATCAGTACAAACAAATTTTCTTTTCTGGGATTTAGCAGAATATAGTCCCATATTGAACATATATTTTTCTTAGAATTTTTAAAATTCATTTACTATTTTTCATATGACTAAAACTGCTAAATATTTAGACATTTATCAAAAATTGTACTTTTGTCCAAAAATTTCAAAATTTACAGGGTATACTGCTGTTATATAGATGTACTCCCAATAATATTTCATCAATTTTGGAGTTAACCACAAGGAGTTATAAGGGTTTACTTTAAAATAGTTTTTTCCCATAAAATTCATAACTCCTAATCTATACATCCAAAAATCGCCATTTTTGGACACAATCTAGAAAACTCATCAAATTATTATTTTAAATTTTTCTAAAATTTTTGAGGGTCGGAAAAATTATGAAACTGCCCCTGGAAGAAATCCTTTACTTACAACGGTTGAACGAAAATAATATTCCTTACGAATATTGAACGAAAATAATATTCCTTACAAATAATAAACGAATACAATGAATATTGAACGATAATAATATTCGTACGAATAAGAAAAATAACATCTCTTCAGAATATAAAAATAATAACCCTTACCTCAGAAGAAGACTGAGATCTTCGGAGTAGTGAAGTAGCGATCACTCTTCTTCTTTTTCTCTCTATAGCTTCTCTCTCTATAGCTTCTATCTCTATAATTGCTCTTGTCAGACTTAGTGAATTGGTGAGAAATGAAGGAAGAATGAGCTTCTATTTATAGGAAAATATAGTTTCGATAATTGCACGTTTTGGGGCTCGAAATATTACAGTATAATACCTTCAACTTTTCTTTCATTTTTAATTTAGTCCTGCAAGTATTATCAAACTTGCACCACCTCCCCTAATAGTAAATTATGTGAATTAATAGTAAATCATGTGACTCAATAGTTCTAAATTTGTGAAAAAATTAATTATAGTATAATACCTTCATCTATACCTCCATTTTTAATTTAGTCATGCAAGTATTATCAATCTTGCACCAACTCCCCTAATAGTAAATCATGTGAATCAATAGTACACAAATGTGAACACATATTTATAAGCATGTGAATTAATAGCAATTAATTGCTCATTTATCCGATTAGTTATCCGATTGGTCAATATAACTTCCAGACATTAATTATCATCGAAATAAATGTCGATTTCCACTAACACTAATAATCCCAACACAATGGAACTATCAACTTCATCTTTAATCAACACGGACTTATTCATCATTAATATTATAACTCACAATATTTAAAAACTAGGTCGTTCCCAGAAAAGATGGGGCTTTCCGATAAGGATTTCTCTCTATTGGCGCGCAATTAGATTATCTAACCTCTCCTTGATAGAACTTCTAGACATTATCAATATTGCAAATAATAATATGAATAACTTTGTCGTCTCAATTATTTATTTAATAATATATCATATTATACAGATGATACTGTGACAATAATTGAATCAATAATATGAGAGATATGATGCAACAATTACTGTAGCAATAATTGAGTATAACTGAGTGATTTCTCACGTAAGCATCAATAATTAATACCGTATGCTACTATGCAACCACACGTATTACTGTACTTTTACTACCGGTTATTTTATGACAACTTGCTTACTTTGAAAAATTTTCACATATCACCCTTAACTTTAAACTTTTATCAATTTAACTATTTACCAAAATAGAAATATTGAATACTTTTATTTCATAAAATTCGGGATCTCACACCCGCTACCTTCCAATGGTGTATGATGGCCATTTTCTCAGACATGGTGGAGAAAAATATGGAAGTCTTCATGGACGATTTTTCTGTCTATGGTGATGATTTTGATGCTTGCCTAGAGCATTTGGTGATGGTATTACAAAGATGCACATACACGAATCTGGTACTTAATTGGGAAAAGTGCCACTTCATGGTTGAAGAAGGCATAATTTTGGGGCACAAGGTCTCGGCTCACGGATTAGAGGTTGATAAAGCGAAGCTGGAAACGATTGAAAAACTTCCTCCACCAAGTTCAGTCATAGGAATTCGAAGTTTCTTGGGACATGTCGGGTTTTACAGAAGATTCATAAATGACTTCTCTAAAATTGCAAAACCTTTATGCAGTCTTTAGGAGAAGGATTCGGTTTTCAAGTTTGATGAGAAGTGTAAATTGGCATTCAAACTATTGAAGAAGAAATTGACTTCAGCTCCCGTAATCGTCTCACCAGATTGGAATATGCCTTTTGAGTTAATGTGTGATACGAGCGACTATGCGGTTGGGGCTATTTTGGGTCAACGCCAAGAGAAGGTATTTCATGCCATATACTATGCAAGTAAGACACTTACGGAGACTCAAATGAATTACACAACTACGGAAAAAGAATTACTTGCAGTAGTATATGCATTCGATAAATTCTAGGCTTATTTGATCTGAACAAAGATGGTAGTTTATACAGATCACTCGGCTATTCGGTACTTAATTTCGAAAAAAGATGCTAAGCCACGCCTTATCCGATGGATTCTCCTTCTCCTAGAATTTGATTTAGAAATAAAAGATAGAAAGGGTATGGAGAATCAAGTTACAGACCATTTGTTAAGGCTAGAAAATTAGGATAAAAAGGAAGAGGACAGATGCGTAATTAATGAATCATTTTCGGATGAGCAATTGTTTGGGATCAATACGGAATTTCCATGGTATGCGGACTTCGTCAATTATCTAGTGAGCAACATCCTTCCCCCCGATCTTACACGTCAGCAGAAAAAGAAATTCCTACATGACGTCAAGTGGTACATGTGGGATGAGCCATACCTATTCAAACAGTACGCCGACAAGATGATAAGACGATGTATGCCCTACAGCGAGGTGAAAAGTATTTTGCATGAATGCCATTAGTCCGCGTACGGGGGACATTATGGTAGTGAGAGAATAGCGACAAAAGTGCTTCAAGCCGGGTTTTATTGGCCTACATTATTCAAGGATGCCCACCAGTTTGTTAAGAGTTGTGATAGATGTCAAAGGGTGGGTAACATATCGAAAAGGAATGAGATGCCACTACAAACAATTTTGGAAGTTGGAATTTTTGACGTTTAGGGAATTGATTTTATGGGGCCATTTCCATCATCATTCGGTAATCAGTATATATTGCTTTCAGTTGACTATGTCTCAAAATGGGTTGAAGCCGCAGCACTCCCAACTAACGATGCCAAAGTGATCCTCAAATTCTTGCAAAAGAATATTTTTACGAGATTTGGCACGCCAAGAGCTATTATAAGTGATGAAGGTAGTCACTTCTGTAAGGTTTTGTGAAAATCAAAGTAGCAATCAAATTGCAAAAATTAGCGGAAGCAAAATAAAATTAAATTTTAAAATTTATCACAAACCAATTACCCGGATCATCCTTTATGCATATTATTAATTAAACGAAGAATAAGAAGTTATGAAATCATACCCTTGTAGAAACGAGCTTCCTCAGGTACGAGTTCACCTCCTACTTCTCCGCGATCTACTTGAATCTCTAGGTAGATTCCTTCCTTTGATCAATGTAAGCCACCCAAATGTATGGCCTCTAGAGGTGATCCACCAAGGAAGAAGAATTTTCAAGAAGGGTGTATTGGCTCAAACCCTAGTTTTTCCTATCTCTATAGAAAAAGGGGGCGTACTCTCCAACTATTGGAATTACGTATCTTATGATATCTGATATAAGACTCCTCTTATAAAGATATCAGGTAACCCTATTTAATTAAAATAAGGTATTATTTATTTAATTAAAATCTTTTAAATAAATGGGCTCCCTAATCTTATTAGGGATAATTAATTAAACTCCTTTAACTAATATTCCCTCCTAATCCTATTAGGAATAAATTAGAGTACTTATATTAAATTAATTCCTAAAACCTTTTATAAATTAAAATAATTATAATTATAATAATATTAATAAGACTCCTCTTATTAATTTATATTTAATATTTCTAAAATATTAAATAATAAATATTAAGCTATTTAATTTATTCTATCACCATAAATTAAATTAAATATACTTAACATATTATTACGATTATGCCATTAACTTCTTAAATAATTATTCTTCCTTTTATGGTGTGACCCTTTAGGTTCTCCATATTAAACCGATTGTAAATAAATCAATTAGAACAATTCTAATCTTATTTAAATAAATAAATTAAACGATTAATTTATTTAAATAAATAATATTTATTCTACAATAGGGATAAGCCTCCCTTGTGACACCCCCAAATCCAGGTACTACATTCCCACAGGATTTGGTGCTCACTTATCAAAACTATTACATCTAACTACCAATCAATAAAGGATAAAGACATAATTTTAAAAAAAAAACTTAAACAATAATCTTTCCCATTAAAGGGTTACATCATAATCTCAAAATAAATCCCAGGTAATCTAACCTTAAAATTATTACATCAGTTTGTGGAATACATCATATAATAAAACAAGTCTTTAACATAATTCATTAACATAAAATTCTCGTAAGTCTTCAACATTTGGAAATCTTGCCCTTTCCTTTGCTAGTAGACGACTCATCGACTTTCTCAACTTTGGCTGCAGTGTTAAATGCAAGAGTGAGCAAACAATTGCTCACTAATATAGGAAGTAGCAATAATAACAACATGAGAATGAACAACGCATGCTAGCAACAATGAACTTGTTCTGTGAATTAAGAATAGAAAACAAGTTCGAAACCAATGTCTGAGGGTCCTAAGACCACGAACTATGTCTCCGGTGTATAGGTATTATTACCTTAACCTTAATAATCATTAGGACCGCATGACCCTTCTTAGCGTGCATTTAGGGGATCACCTTTTGTGCCATGTATTGTGCATAAACATCTAAACGTTACACGTACAAAAATCTCCTAAATTAGGGTTGTTCGTCTCAGTTTGAATTTAGAATTTCCGCACTAAAGAAAGTTTAGTTTGGAACTAGCTTATCAGTGTTTCTAGAATTTTAGAAAACTATTCAATTTCCATCAATAAAGATTTAACACAAGAATGTGTAACTGTACAAGGCTATCAAAGTCAAAGATCGGATATCAACAATATATAAAATTGAATAAACATGATATACATTCAAAATGCTATAACCAAAAGAGTTAGAATAATCTCATTTGAATCGATGTATTAGAACAATATGTGCTTTGAATAATAATTAGGAAAGTAAAACTTGCTCGATATAACGAATTAGGTTATAAGAGCTTGTACAAACATATTCAAGATAGATTAGGCTTGCTCAATTTTAAGAACTTGAACAAAAACGATTTAGAAATGGAACATGCATTCAATATGAAAAGAATGAAGTTCAAAAGCTTGCTCAATGTAAAGAGAGTTTAGGAACTTGCTCAATAATAACAAGGTAGAGTTAGAAACTTGCCTTGATTGTAAGCTACATAAATGAAAATATTCTCCAATTACCCTACACATATCATCAAAATCGCAACAATAATTAATTATGTGAATATTAGCTTTATGGGTTTTAACCCATCATTTAGGTCATAACCCTAACTTAGCACCTAACCATGTAGGTTAACATACTTAACGCCTCTAAAATCACACATTAATCGACATAAACCTTATCGTTTATCTACTACTTTTGAAAACATCACATTTGGTTTCATTTTATAACTTATTTAAATAATTATTTCAAATCTTTACACTTTGCATTACAACACATTACAATCTGTTATTCTAATCCACTTAATGTTTTAGTATCCTTAACAAGCATGTTTAAACTAACCCAAGCCTGTTACACATGACCTGCAATTAAGCAGACTTCACTGTTTGTGGCGAGCCACTCATTCATGCCACCATGAAAGTATTACATCAAATCTATCACGCTACCATGCTCTGCACACTACCTTGAAAACCCAAAAGTCACTGTGCAGCAGACACAACCACAACCAGTAACGCACTTACTGCCATGCACTGCACTCGCTTTTACAACGAACAAATACTCACATTATAGGCCAAAAATCCCAATTTTACAGAAAATCTCCCAATTTCAGCATCTAACACTTTGACAAACTATATTTATACATGCTAAACACCCTTCTATATACAAAACATTACATATACACCATTTTGAAGAATCAAAACCATAGTTTTTCCAAATTTTCTTTATTTTTACACTTTTAACTAATTTGATTTCCACGAACTTATTTTTTAATCAATTGACATGATTTAAACTTCGTTGTTTTCATTTCTTAACATACAAACATATTCTAACAACAAATTCCAAATTACAACACATATAAACCATCAATTTTTGTACTTTCTAAAGCCATAATATATGAACATAACACTGTTATTTCAATTTCCTTCCTCAAACCCAATTTCACGTGTATGGCAATCAACAATTACATATATATATATATATATATATATATTGATAATAACAGATTCTACAAAAGCAATACATATGAATTCATTTACAACAACAATCCCACAAAATCCATTGTGGAGAACTTTAAGTTTCAAACTCCAACTAGAAAATTTAGGAATGAGTTATACCTTGAATTAGTAGAACAATTAGCAACCCTTCTATCAACACCACTGTGTTTCCTCTTCTTCTCTAGAATCTCTGCAATTTCTCTCTTCTCACAAAACTCTCTCTCCAACCCTCTGCTCTTTAGCCTTAGATAAAAAATGTAAAATAAGAAATAACCCAACTGAGCGCTAGCCTTAGGAAATAGACGCGTAGAAATAACATGGCCACTCCCTCACGTAGTCTTTCAGTTAGAAAAACAAAAGGTTTGCGTCAGTTGAATAAGCCAAAGGCCACAAGGCCTTGTTTGGCTAATCATATAAACTCCCAACTAGATTATTTTAATAACCTTATATTATATAGTTTCCAACTGTCACACTTTAGATAATTTAAATAACTTAGTTTAATTGATTTAAAGAACTTAAAATTCTTATTATCATTATACTTATAATTAATAAATAATTATATATCTAATTTAATTAATAAATTAGACACATCACTTTATTTAATTTATTTCCATTAAATTAAAAAATTTATTTAGCTTAATTATTTTCTTAAATATTAAGTAATTGATTTAATTTAATTATTTTCTTAAATTAAATCCTTCAGATAAAATTATCAACACTCAATTTAATTATCAATAATCAATTTAATTACCAAATTAATTCACCACAATTCACCAATTATTTATTTTCCTCAATAAATAAATTATTTAAAATATTTATTTAATTCTATAAATATTTAAATTAAATTAAAAAAAATTCGATCGTTACATCCTTCCCTCCTTAAAAGGATTCCGTCCCCAGAATCACAACTCAAAAAATTTATTCGTTACATTCTTCCCTCCTTAACAAGATTCTGTCCCCAGAATCGCTATACAAAATCAAGCAAACAACTGAGGATAATTCTTCATCATAACTCTTTCAAGTTCCCACATAGCTTCCTCAGCATTGTGGTTCCTCCAGATTACCTTAACAGAAGGTATCACTTTATTCCTCAGTACTTGCTCTTTTCTGTCAATAATTTGAACAAGGACTTTTTCATATGATAAATCTTTCTCAAACTGTAAGGGCTCATATTCTATAACATGCTTATAATCAGGCTTATATGGCCTTAATACTGATACATAAAAAATATTATGAATATGCTCCAACTCCAAAGGTAAAGATATCTCGTACGCCACTTCACCAACTCGGCGAAGCACTCAAAAGGTCCTATAAATCTAGGGCTCAATTTTCCTTTCTTGCCAAATCAAATTTTTCCCTTCCAGGGAGACACTTTCAGGAAAACATAACTACCGATATCGAATTCTCTATTTTGTCGATGTTGATCGACATATTTCTTATGTCTATCTTGTGCAGCTATCAATCTTGCTCGAATCACCCTGATGATCTCGATAGTCTGTTGTACCAATTCTGGACCCAATAACTGACATTCACCTACCTCGTCCCAAAGATAATGGAGTTCTCACGATTTCTGTCAGATAACGCTTCGTAAGGCGGCATGCCAATACTCGCGTGATAACTATTATTATAGGCAAATTCCACCAATGGCAGATGGTCATCCCAATTTCCCTTGAAATCCATGATACATGCTCTGAGCATATCCTCTAGTGTTTGGATGGTTCTCTCACTCTATCCGTCGGTCTGAGGATGGTACGCTGTGCTCATTCTTAGCTGTGTTCCCAAACAATCTTGTAATCGCTTCCAGAAATTAGATGTGAAACTTGGATCTCTGTCTGATACAATGGACACAGGTACACCGTGTCTTGAAACAATTTCCTTCACGTACAGCTTTGCTAACCGATCTAGGGTAAATCGAATCTTGATTGGCAAAAAGTGTGCCGACTTCGTTAGTCGATCGACAATCACCCAAATGGTATCATAACCTTGTTGGGTTGTTGGAAGACCTACCACAAAATCCATTATAATATGCTCCCATTTCCATTCTGGTATCTCTAACGGTTGTAACAATTCGCTTGGCCTTTGATGTTCATCTTTGACTTTCTTACACGTTAAACATTTTGCCATGCATTCAGCCACATCCCTCTTCATATTCGACCACCAATAATGATGTCTAAGATCTTGGCACATCTTTGTACTCCCAGGGTGAATCGAATATCTTGAATTATGAGCTTCACTCAGAATTTCCTCTTTAACTTTTAGTACTGACGGAACCCAAATCTTCCCTTTGAATCGAAGTAACCCTTCCGAATCGATTTTAAATTTTCTTTCCTCACCTTCAGATATCCTCTGTTTTATCTTTTCGCAGTCTTCATTCTGAAGTTGTGCATTTCTCACCTTATCCACCAACGTTGAACTATTTCCCATCTTGAATAACTTTTCATCGGATTCTGTCGGATATTTAATTTCCAACTCCATCTTAGCCATCTCCGACACTAGTTTCTCTTGAGCAGTTAACATCATTAACTTCTCCCGTCCCTTCCTACTTAAGGCATCAACAACAACATTCGCCTTTCTGGGATGATAGAAAATCTCGCAATCATAATCTTTGATCACTTCCAACCATCTTCTTTGTCGCATGTTCAAATCTTTTTATGTAAAGATATACTTCAGACTTTTATGGTCGGTATATATCTCACACCTCTCTCCATAAAGATAATGTCTCCAAATTTTCAGGGCAAATACCACTGCTGCCAACTCTAAGTCATGAGTCGGATTCCCCTTTCTCGTAATCTTTCAACTGTCGTGATGCATACGCATGATACTAACTCTTTGCTTTGCATAAGCACACAGCCTAGTCCTTTATGCAAAGCGTCACTATACACCACAAAATTTCCTGTATCATCAGGCAACGACAACACAGGTGCTGAACTCAACCTCTTCTTCAATTCTCGAAAACTTTCCTCACACTTCTCTGTCCAAACAAACTTAACCGCCTTCCTAGTTAAATTCGTCAACGGAGTCGTGATCTTGTAAAAGTCTTGAATAAAACGCCGGTAGTAACCTGCCAATCCTAAGAAACTCCTTACTTCTGACGGTGTCTTCGGCTGATCCCAGTTTATTACAGCTTTAACTTTTGATGGATCTACCGAAATTCCGTCCTTATCAATAACGTG
This sequence comes from Panax quinquefolius, assembly GCA_020205615.1. Taxonomy (NCBI): domain Eukaryota; kingdom Viridiplantae; phylum Streptophyta; class Magnoliopsida; order Apiales; family Araliaceae; genus Panax; species Panax quinquefolius. Next base: position 131,274,052 of record CM035163.1, on the reverse strand, counting down.
CCCTAAAAACTATACACGTTCCAACCAAAATTCACATTTTGAGAACTTAGGGTATAACTTCTCTTTTCTCAATGTCTCCAACGTCAATCTCAAGTGTTAAACATGTTCCTCCTTGGTCTTGGAATATACCAATACATCATCAATAAACACCACCACAAATTTAACTAAGAATGGTTTAAACACCCTGTTCATCAAGTCCACGAACACTACAGGTGCATTAGTTAAACCAAAAGACATAACCAAAAACTTGTAATGACCGTACCGAGTTCTGAACGCTGTCTTCGGTACATCCTCCGGCCTTACCTTCAACTGATGATAAACACTTCTCAAGTCTATCTTCGAGAAATATCTCGCCCCCTTCAACTGATAGAACAGGTCATCGATTCTAGGTAATGGATACTTATTCTTAATCGTGACCTTATTCAATTCTCTATAATCAATGCAGAGCCGCATCGATCCATCTTTCTTCTTAACAAACAACACTGGTGCTCCCCATGACGAAACACTCGACTGAATATATTTCTTGTCAAGCAATTCTTGCAATTGCACCATCAACTCTTTCATTTCTATCGGGGCCATTCTGTATGGTGATTTAGATATCGGGGCCATTCCTGGAAGTAAGTCAATCACGAACTCGATTTGTCGATCTGGCGGAAGACCCGATAAATCGTCTGGAAATACGTCTGCAAAATCTCTTATGATCAGTATCTCCTCTAGCTTCGCACATTTCTTCTACGTATCGACTATTTAGGCTAAATATCCTACACATCCTTGTCTCAATAACTTCTTGGCTTGCATCACCGTCAGACAACTTGCTTGTCGAGGTGACTTGCTGCCAAAGAACACAACCTTTGACGGAGTCATAAGATTAACACACTTTCTTTGGCAATCAATTACTGCTCCGTAATTGAATAACCAATCCATTCCCATAATAACATCAAACTCACCAAGTGTAATTGGTATCAAATCTACCATCATCTCGTGACCCTTTATAACCACCCTACAATTCCTATATATGAATCTAACAGGATATCACTTCCTTATTCGCAATCTCTATGCTTAAGGGAAATTCTAGTTCTTCCTTGGGAAATTCTAAATTTTGAGAAAATTCATCGGATATAAATGAACAAGTAGCACCCGAATCAAATAGTACATAGGCATTAATACCATTAATCGGAATGATATCGACACCACATCCTTAGATCAGACAAAGATCCTACACTCATATATTGAAAGTCCTCGCAGTAGGTCGGCTTGACTGAGTTGGTCCAGTGATAGTCAATGCACCACCACCGTTGTTGTTTCCTTTTCCACCACCTGCACTTCTCGCTGGCTTCTTAGGGCAATCACGAGCCATGTGATCCTTCGAACAGCAAGTAAAACATGCTCCTTTCTTCGGACTAAAACAATTTGGTGCAATGTGTCCCTCCTGACCACAGTTGAAACACACTCGCTTTCCCTTCAAACATACCCCAGTATGGTTCTTCCCGCAAGTTGCACAAGCCTCAAACTTTTTCTTCTGCTGATTTCCTTGCTGTCCTCCCGCCGTTGAATTCTCACTCCACTTCATTTTCTGACTATTACTTCCAACATTACTACCACCCGCCTTATTCTCATTCTCATTCTTCCTCTTCTTCTGTTCTTGGTTATACTTGGTCAAGTCATCGCTTCAACCTTCCATGATAATTACCTTCTCCAGTACAACCGCTAATGTGTTCAGCTGAAACATTGAAACCTTGATGTAAAGCCAGTGCTTCAACCCTTGTTCGAACCTTCTCGCTTTACGCTCATCAGTATTGACTTGATATGTGGCAAACCTTGCCAACTCGTTAAATTTTGCAGCATATTCCGGCACCGTCATAGTTCCTTGCTTCAACTCCAAAAATTGCACTTCCAGTTGATTCTGAGAACTCGCTGGAAAGTACATTTTGAAAAAAATTTTCTTGAATCTATCCCACGCTATCACTCTTTGTCCTCCATGAACCTTATTTGCTTACCACCAGTAGCTAGCTTCAGACTTCAGCATGAACATTGCGAACGCAGTCTTCTGATCTTTATTAACTCTAGCAACGTCGAACACCTTCTCCATTTCTATGATCCAGGTTTGGGCTTCCACTGGATTCATAGATCCTTGAAATTTTGGCGGTCCAACCACTTTGAATTCCTTGAAAGTCGTGCCTTGAACTTGCGGTTGATTCACAAGTGCACCCGTCAACAGAGCTACCAACTGTTGAACCGAATTAGCGTTGGTCTCGTTATTATTGTTGGTAGACCCCTCAGAAGGTGCTTGCTGACGTGGTTGTCTTCTTCTAGGAGGCATCTTCTGTTATGATATACGCTTATTAGTTCATTACTCAACTTCTTGGGTATTTAAATTTTAACTAAAACATTCCAAGATTAAAGCTATAACACATAGCATTTCAAATAAACTTTAATATTTTATTCATTCATAAAGTTTTAGAACATACTCAAAATAGCATAACCACTATAAACATTCACTTTCCTGAACTAAACAAGTTCCAGGATTACATACCCATACTATCCCTTTATTCATCTCAAAATAAAGGATTCATAGTTTATTTATTCACATAATTAACCACACATTATTATTATTATTATTATTATTATTATTATTATTATTATTATTATTATTATTATTATTATTATTATTATTATTATTATCTCTATCTAGACATATTAAGACGTCGTAAGGCTTCCCGACGCTCTTCCTCCATGATACGATACGCCGTTCTGCGATCCATCACGAACCACGGTGAATTCTCAAACTGAGGTGGGTAATAATAGACTCGATCCTGGGCCCTATCAATCACCAAATTAAAAGCATAATCCATCTCTTTCATCTTGGCTTTCTTTACTTGGACCTTAGCCTCAGCACGGTCTACACGTTGAGTCACCTTCATCCAAGCATCCTCTGCTCGTGCACGCTTAGCTGATTCCTCCTTAAAATCATCTTTCAATTTCTCCATGTCAGTCTTCATCTTCTCATGTACTGCCAATAGGTCTTCATGCTGACCCTTTGTATAAACCAGATCACACTCCGTGTTTCCAAGTTTTGAGTCGAGTTCCTAAATCTCTGCATCCTTCTGCTCCATTGAAGCATGATGCATCTCAACCATCTCCTTCAGCTCCTCAACCTCGTCCTGTAACTCTATGTTGCGGTCATACAAAGCATCATACATCTCGGCTGATATGGAGTTTGATGGAAACTCCTCAGGATCCTCTTCCTCATCATCCTCCTCTACCTCCTCAGAACTATCCTCCTCGGGATCGGTCACAGGAACATCCTCTTGGATCAACTGCTCCCGCACTACATGAATATCACAGGGTTCATCCTCTCTAGGTATCTGAGGTATCACCTCTCTAGCTGGACTGGATCCTCCTTCGGTAGACATCCTGACAACAAAATGTTTTAAGTTTTACTTAATATTTTCGATACACACGAGCACATAAGTTATTAACACATAGCACATAATGTCTTTTATTATTTAGCTTCAACGGATACCTTAATCCTTTCCTTCAAACTCGGTAAAAGTTAAACACCTCTATGTTTTCTATTTCCTTAAAGGTTACTTCCTAAGGTTTCCCCACCTAAGGTTCATAACCTAAGGCTTTGATACCAACCTGTGACAACCCCAAATCCAGATACTACATTCCCACAGGATTTGGTGCTCACTTATCAAAACTATTACATCTAACTACCCATTAATAAAGGATAAAGACATAATTTTAAAAAAAAACTTAAAAAAAAATCTTCCCCATTAAAGGGTTACATCATAATCTCAAAATAAATCCCAGGTAATCTAACCTTAAAATTATTACATCAGTTTGCGGAATACATCATATAATAAAACAAGTCTTTAACATAATTCATTAACATAAAATTCTCATAAGTCTTCAACATTTGGACTTCTTGCCCTTTCCTTTGCTAGTAGACGGCTCATCGACTTTCTCAACTTTGGTTGCAGTATTAAATGCAAGAGTGAGCAAACAATTGCTCACTGATATAGGAAGTAGCAATAATAACAACATGAAAATGAACAACGCGTGCTAGCAACAATGAACTTGTTCTGTGAATTAAGAATAGAAAACAAGTTTGAAACCAATGTCTTAGGGTCCTAAGACCACGAACTATGTCTCCGGTGTATAGGTATTATTACCTTAACCTTAACAGTCATTAGACTGTACAGACCCTTCTTAGCATACTTAGGGGGATCAGCCCTTTGTACCATGTATTGTGCATAAACATCTAAACGTTATACGTACAAAAATCTCCTAAATTAGGGTTGTTCGTCTCAGTTTGAATTTAGGATTTTCGCACTAAAGAAAGTTTAGTTTGGAACTAGCTTATCAGTGTTTCTAGAATTTTAGAAAACTATTCAATTTCCATCAATAAAGATTTAACACAAGAATGTGTAACTGTACAAGGCTATCAAAGTCAAAGATCGGATATCAACAATATATAAAATTGAATAAACATGATATACATTCAAAATGCTATAACCAAAAGAGTTAGAATAATCTCATTTGAATCGATGTATTAGAACAATATGTGCTTTGAATAATAATTAGGAAAGTAAAACTCGCTCGATATAACGAATTAGGTTATAAGAGCTTGTACAAACATATTCAAGATAGATTAGGCTTGCTCAATTTTAAGAACTTGAACAAAAACGATTTAGAAATGGAACATGCATTCAATATGAAAAGAATGAAGTTCAAAAGCTTGCTCAATGTAAAGAGTTACAGTTTAGGAACTTGCTCAATAATAACAAGGTAGAGTTAGAAACTTGCCTTGATTATAAGCTACATAAATGAAAATAATCTCCAATTACCCTACACATATCATCGAAATTGCAACAATAATTAATTATATGAATATTAGCTTTATGGGTTTTAACCCATCATTTAGGTCATAACCCTAACTTAGCACCTAACCATGTAGGTTAACATACTTAACGCCTCTGAAATCATACATTAATCCACATAAACCTTATCGTTTATCTACTACTTTTGAAAACATCACATTTGGTTTCATTTTATAACTTATTTAAATAATTATTTTAAATCTTTACACTTTGCATTACAACACATTACAATCTGTTATTGTAATCCACTTAATGTTTTAGTATCATTAACATGCATGTTTAAACTAACCCAAGCCCGTTACACATGACCTGCAATTAAGCAGACTTTCACTTGTCTCAGGACGGCCCACTCACTCGGCCACAGGCGTGAGTATTACACTTTGGGCTATTATACATGCCGCCAGACGCCATGCACTCGAGCCCAAAAGTTGCGCTACCAAGACGACAATCATACGCCAGCCAGCGTGGCATTTCACATGCGATGCACTTGACTCCGCTTTTATAACTCGAACTAATACTCATTATAGGCCAAAATCACAATTTCTGTAAAATCTCCCAATTTCAAATCTCTAACACTTTGACAAACTATAGTTATACATGCTAAACACCATTCTATATACAAAACATTACATATACACCATTTTGAGGAATCAAAACCATAGTTTTTCCAAATATCCTTTATTTTTACACTTTTAACTAATTTGATTGCCACGAACTCGTTTTTTAATCAATTGACATGATTTAAACTTCGTTGTTTTTGTTTCTTAACATACAAACATATTCTAATAACAAATTCCAAATTACAACACATATAAATCATCAATTTTTGTACTTTCTAAAGCCATAATATATGAACATAACACTGTTATTTCAATTTCCTTCCCCAAACCCAATTTCACGTGCATGGCAATCAACAATTACATATATATATATATTGATAATAACAGATTCTACAAAAGCAATACATATGAATTCATTTACAACAACAATCCCACAAAATCCATTGTGGATAACGTTAAGTTTCAAACTCCAACTAGAAAATTTAGGAATGAGTTATACCTTGAATTAGTAGAACAATTAGCAACCCTTCTATCAACACCACTGTGTTTCCTCTTCTTCTCTAGAATCTCTACAATTTCTCTCTTCTCACAAAACTCTCTCTCCAACCCTCTGCTCTTTAGCCTTAGATAAAATACGTAACATAAGAAACTCCTAATGAATGCAAATTAGAAACTACTTTCTAATTTCATTCCACCTTGGTCAAGGATTCTTAGGTTGTCATTTATCGAATCACATAGGACATTTCTCTTCTTTTACTAGAAGTGGTAGATTCTTTATTGATCATTCATTATCTTCATATATAACTTATTACACCCAAGCATACCCTTTGATATACTCTAAGAGTCTTAAGGAATAAGTCAAAGTATAATTCATTATATATAAGATACTATGATGATCTCGAGTCTAAGGATCATTTGTACTACTATCACTACAGGAATTCCTATTGACAGGCAAGTAAAACTCCATTAGGTATTCCTTAGCGAGTCATGTTCAGTGAACTTATTCTCTAATAAGAACCTACATACTTGCTTTAGTGTCTCCACACAAATGATCATGAGATCAATCATCCTCATCCAATGAGCAAGCAACATATGTACCAATCTATCCGGATTCACTAATCCCCTTTTTAATAATCCATTGATTGGGAACATTTTAGTTTTAAACTATCTAAGACTTTAGATCTCATTAGCATGATCTCATCATGATTTTAAAAGCATTGCTTAAAATTATGGGTTTATCACATATTATTAAAACAGCACCATGTAGATAATAAATGCCTTTAATAAATAATTCTTTAATTAATAAATAAATAAGTTTGATTATAAAGTATATGCTTTATCATCATACATGATTGGCTTGTATGCATACTACTTTCAATCTCCCACTTGCACTAAAGCCAATCGTCGTGGTATCTCATACCCATCTTCTCTAAGTGACGATCGAACTGCTGTTGTGTTAACGCTTTAGTAAATGGATCTGCAATATTGTCTTGAGAGTCCACACGCTCAAGGGTGACGTCTCCTCTTTCAGTGATCTCTTTGATCAAATTAAACCGCCGAACACGTATTTGGATTTCTGATGAGACTTGGGTTCCTTAGCCTACGCAACAGCTCCGGTGTTGTCATAGAATAAAGGTACTGGCCCTGTAATACTAGGAACCACACTAAGTTCGGTAATGAACTTCTTCATCCAAACAGCTTCCTTTGCAGCTTCACTTGCAGCTATGTACTCATCACATCCTTTGAATCAAGAATCGCTTGCTATTTAGAACTCTTCCAACTCACTGTGCCACCATTCAAGGTAAACACATACCCCAAAACGGATTTACTGTCATCTTGGTCCATTTGAAAACTTGAGTCTGTGAAGCCCTCTAGTTTTAATTTAAACCCACCGAAGACAAGAAATACATCCTTAGTTCTTCTTAAGTACTTTAGGATATTTTTCACTGCCTTCCAGTGCTCTTCTCTTAGATTCGACTGATATCTGCTTGTTATACTAAGTGCATGTGCGACATCCGGTCTAGTACATATCATACCATACATGATAGATCTTATTACTGAAGCATAAGGAATCTTACTCATACGGTTTCTCTCCTCAGGTGTCTTTGGGGCCTGTTTCTTGGAGAGATGTATTCCATGGCTCATCGGCATGAGACCTCTTTTAGAATCTTCCATGCTAAACTTCTTTAGCATCGAATCAATGTACGTTCCTTGGGATAAACCAAGCATCCTTTTAGATCTATCTCTATAGATCTTTATCCCCAAAATATAGGATGCTTCTCCCAAGTTCTTCATATAGAAGTGTTTAGATAACCAGATTTTAATTGATTGTAGCATAGGAATATCATTCCCTATCTGTAATATATCATCAACATATAATACGAGGAATGAAACAACGCTCCCACTAACCTTCTTGTACACACATGGTTCATCCTCATTTTTGATAAAATCAAAATCTTTGATTGTCTCATCAAAATGGATGTTCCACCTACGAGAAGCTTGCTTCAATCCATAAATGGATCGTTGTAGCTTACAGACTTTATTTGTTCCAACCTTTGAAATAAATCCCTCTGGCTGTGTCATATACATATCTTCCTCAAGTTTCCCATTGAGGAAGGCCATTTTCACGTCCATCTGCCAGATTTCGTAGTCATGGTAAGCTGCAATCGCAAGCAAAATCCGAATGGACTTGAGCATTGCTACTGGTGAGAAGGTTTCATCATAGTTAACTCCTTGTCTTTGTTTGAAACCTTTTGCAACTAATCGGGCCTTATAGGTCTCCACCTTTCCGTCTGCTTCAGTCTTTCTTTTAAAGACCCATTTACACCCAATAGGCTTAATGCCTTCAGGTGGTGAAACCAAAGTCCATACTTGGTTCTCATACATGGAGTCCATATCAGATTTCATGGCTTCTTGCCACTTCTCTGAGTCTTTATTACTCATAGCTTGTTCATAATTCAATGGATCATCATCATCTATGATGCGTACCTCATCGTCATCCTCTATGACAAGTCCATACCTATCAGGTATCTTTGGTACTCTTCCATATTTATGAATAGGGTGTGGTATAGAAGGAATCTCTACTTGGTTAGGTACCTCACTTTGATCTGTAGTATTTTGTGGTTCTTGAACCTCTTCAAGATATATCTTACTCCCACTGACCCCTTCAAGGTTAAACTCCTTTTCTAAGAAAGCAGCATGTTTCGCAACAAACACGTTTTGATCAGTTGGATGATAGAAATAATACCCCGATGTTTCTTTAGGGTATCCCACAAATCTACATTTGTCAGATCTAGTTTGTAGCTTATTGTTTTCAAACCTTTTGACATAAGTTGGACAACCCCAAGTCTTAACATGCTTAAGATTTGGTTTCCTCCCTGTCCATAACTCATATGGGGTCTTGGGGACGGATTTTTTAGGTACCTTATTAAGTAGGTATGCAACCGATTCTAGGACATATCCCCAGAAGGAAACTGAAAGGTCAGTAAAGCTCATCATGGATCGAACCATGTCCAACAATGTTCGATTTCTCCTTTCAGATACACCATTCATCCGTATGCGTCCTGGTGGAGTCCATTGTGAGATTATACCATTTTCTTTGAGACAATTGAGAAACTCACCACTTAAGTATTCTCTTCCTCGATCGATCAAGAATCTTAATACTCTTACCAGGTTTGCTTCTCTACTTCACTTCAACTCTTTGAACTTTTCAAATGATTCGATTTATATTTCATTAAATACACATATCCAAATCTTGAGTGATCGCCGTGAATGTAATAAAATAAGAATACCCTCCTCGTGCGATCATTGTCATAGGTCCACATACATCTCGTAGGTACCAACACTAACAACTCAGAACTCGCTCTCCTTTTCCACTAAAAGGAGATTTAGTCATTTTGCCCATGAGACAAGATTCACAAGTTGGATATGATTCATAATCCGATAGCTCTCTAGAAGCCCATCTTTATGCAACTTGGATAATCTTGTTTCATTAATACGACCGAAGTCTCACAAAGTACACGTGAAGGTATGATTAACATCATCTCTTTTCCTTTTCTTAGTTTGTTCAATTTGAAGTATATTTTCATGCAAGTCAAGTATATAAAGTCCATTTTGCAAATTACCAACACCATATAAAACATTATCATTATAAATAGAACAAATGTTGTTCTTTATTATAATATTAAAACCATCCATATCCAATACAGAGATAGAAATAATGTTTCTAATGATATTTGGAACAAAATAACAATTATTTAAATTAATGAACTTGCCCGTAGGCAGTGCTAAACAATAAGTTCCTACAACTAATGCAACAACCTTTGCTCCATTTCCCACTATTAGGACGACCTCATCCTTGCTCAGCTTTCTACTTCTAACCAGTACCTGCATATTATTACATATGTGAGAACCACAGTCGGTATCCAATACCCAAGTAGAAGATTGAATTTCAGAAAAATTAATTTCAATCATAAACAAACCTTGATTAGGATTCGAAGCTTCTCCAAGCTTCTTCTCGCTTTTTTGTTCCGCAAGATAATCCTTGCGCTTCCTCTTCCAAATGACCCTTATTGTTGCAATGGAAGCAAATTCCTTTGCTATTTGGATCGCTTTTCTTTTGATCCTTCACTTTCGCCTTTCCCTTAGCCTTCTTGGATTTCTTCTTTTAAAAGATACCTTGGGCCTCTTCCTTTTCTTGGAAGAATCATCCACCAATAGAAGACATGGTTCTTCTTGGATGGGAAGTGACCTTCGCGAGCTTTCAACATGTTAAGTAATTCAGGCAAGCTGACATCTAACTTATTCATGTGAAAATTCACAACAAATTGTGAGAAGGTGTCTAGGAGTGACTGCAAAACTAAATCTTTACTCAACTCCCCATCCATGATGAACCCAAGCTGTCCAAGACGTTCAATCAGATTGATCATGTTTAAGACATGAGTCTCAATGGTAGTGCCCTCAGTCATCCGAGATCGAAAGAGCTCCTTAGATATTTCATATCTAGCAGTCCTACTTTGTTCACCATACAACTCTTAAAGGTACAGTAGCATAGTAGGAGCATCCATGGTTTCATGCTGACGCTGAAGCTCGTTACTCATGGATGCGAGCATGATACATTGAGCCATAGATGCATCATTTTGCCAATGTTTGAAAGTAGCAATCTCTTCCTCAGAGGCTGTATCTGCAACTTTTCCAGGTACGGGCGAATTTAGGACATAAAAAATCTTTTCAGCAGTGAGAACAATTCTCAAATTCCTTAACCAGTTCGTGTAATTCGGTCCGATCAGTTTGTTAGTATCAAGTATGCTTTGCAGTGAAATTAGTAAATGTGACATTTTCAAAATTCTGCAAGTAAAAATATAATATTTTAGCAAACATTTATTTAATTAATTACCAAAATAAATTAGGTCTTATTTTATATTGGTATCTCCCACTATTTTCTTCAAACTATATTACCCTCATTTATAAAGTTCGGCAAAATCTAATTAAAGTTTTTGCTAGTGAGAATAAGGATTCCATTTCAAATATATATAGCCTTGTGGTGACACAACAAACTATATATAAATAAATAGGTAGACAACTCCTTGTCAATTACATCATCATGTAACTCCTTATGTTTCGCCTCTTAGATTATTTTGATCAAGTGGTGGCACATCCGAATCAAAATTATCTAAGTTAAGTCTAACCTAGCACTTCCATATATTTCTAAAATAGTTATCGATTTTACCTTTATGTAGAGTATCATTAATTTAGAGTGTGAGTATTGTTATTTGTATTGGAACTCACAACTTATGTGTTGTCGTATTTTGCACGACAGTTTAATAGTTGTATAAATGAAGTTTGTATTTGAATTATGTAGCGTTTATCTAGCAACCCAGAATGGGTCGTGTTGACCTATTTTGGGGGCGTCACACTAAAGGTGTAATTCCTGTTGGATACAAATGGGTATTTGTACGTAAATGAAATGAGAAAAATGAAATTATAAGGTACAGCGCGACTTGTAGCACAAGGTTTCTCGTAAAGACCCGGTATTGATTATGAAGAAACATATGCTCTTGTAATGGACGCAATTACATTCAGATTTTTAGTTAGCTTGGTAGCAAAAGAAAATTTGGATATACTATTAATGGATGTTGTTACAGTATATCTGTATGGATCATTAGATAATGATATCTACATGAAAATCCCAGAAGGATATAAAATGCCTGAATCATATAATTTTACATCTCGAAGTATGTATTCTATCTAGCTACAAAGATCCTTATATGGGTTAAAAAAATCCGGACGCATATGGTATAATCGCCTCAATGAATATCTTTTGAAAGAAATATTTAAAAATAATCTAATTCGTCTGTGTTTTTATCAAAATATCAGAATTCGAATTTGCTATTGTTGCAATATATGTTGATTATCTAAATCTTATAGGGACTCCAGAAGAGTTAACAAAAATAACAAATTATTTAAAAAATGAATTTCAGATGGAAGATCTTGGTAGGACAAAATTCTATCTTGGCCTGCAAATTGAATATCTTCCGAATGGAATTCTTGTTCATCAATTAACATACACAGAAAAAGTTCTGAAGCAATTTTACATGGATAAAGATCATCCTTTGAGCACTACAATGGTGGGTCAATCACTTGATGTCAAAAAAGATCCGTTTCGACCACAGAAAATGATGAAGAAACTCTTGGTCCTAAAGTACCGTATCTTAGTGCAATTGGTGCTTTGATGTATCTTGCAAATTTCACACGACCTGATATAACATTTGTAGTTAACATACTAAAAAGGTATAGTTCTGCATCAACTCGAAGACATTGGAATGGAATTAAGCATATTTTTCGATATCTTTGTAGGACTACTGATTTTGGATTATTTTATCCAAATGGATCAAAATCACAGTTAGTTGGATATACTAATGTGGGTTACCTTTTTGATCCACACAAAGGCCTATCACAAATAAGATATTTATTTACTTATGGAAATAATGCTATTTCATGGAGATCTGTTAAGAAAACAATTCCTACTACTTCCTCAAATCATGTAGAGATTATTGGAATTCACAAAGCGAGTCATGAATGTGTTTGGTTAAGATCGATAATTCAGCATATTTGTGAGAATTGTGGATTATCGTCAATCATAAATAGTCCAACAATAGCATATGAAGATAATACCGCTTATATCACTCAAATTAGAGGATGTTATATCAAAGGTGATAGAACCAAGCATATTGCACCAAAATTATTTTATACGCATGAGCTCCAGAAGAGTGGTGATATTAATGTCAGACAGATACGATCATGTGATAATTTGGCTGATATATTCACTAAGTCATTACTAACTGTGACTTTTAAGATGGTGCACAACATTTTCATGCGTCGACTTAAAGATATTTTTACCATGAACAATGGTACTCATGAGGGGAAGTAAATTTTCTGAAGGATATGTGCTGATTGTACTCTTTTTCCTTCGCTAAGGTTTTTTTTCCCCATTGGGTTTTCCTTTGCAAGGTTTTAATGAGGCAATCATATGGCACTAGAAGTTATACAGGAATACTGTACTCTTTTCCTTAGCCAAATTTTCTCCCACAGGGTTTTTCTTTGATAAGGTTTTTAACGAGTCATATTCTTAAGAAGTGGTTATTCAAGGGGGAGTGTTAGAAATCAATTAATTGGAAGGTAACCACCATAATAAATGGTGAAGCCTTTAAAAGGCTTTAAGTTGCTTTAATGCAACTTTAAGTTATTTTGTGGAGCAACCCCTTTTTTGGCTTGTTAAATTTTATTTTTATTTTATTTTTTTGCTCCAGCTGAAATTTCAACAGGCCAAAAAAGGGTTGCTCAACAGCAACCGGTTGTTGTGGATGGAACCCATATATATATATATATATGTGTGTGTGTGTGTGTGTGTGTGTGTGTGTGTGTGTGTGTGTGTGTGTGTGTGTGTAAGACCCCAACTTTTATGAATAAAGATTTAATTATCTAAATATCATTTTGAGTAATAAAGTATGGATTTGATATAATGTTAAAGTTGTGGGTAATATTTACAAATTTTGAAAAGTAAGCAAATTATCATAAAATATTCTTTTAGTCGGGGAATATTTGTACAACGGCACAATCATTGGTGGACCCCACAACGGAATTACTTTCGGAGTTAGAAAATGACAAAAATAACTTTTTATAAAAATAACGACAAAAATTTTACCGTTAACTATTGAAATACTCGTTGATAAAAGTACAGTAATATGTGTAGTTGCATAGTAGCACACTGTATTGTACAGTATCTTTGATTATTAATGCTTATGTGAGAAGTCACCCAGTTTTATTCAATTATTGCCACAGTAATTGATGCATAGTATCTCATATTATTGATTCAATTATTATCACAGTATCATCTGTACAATATTCTATAACATTAAATTAATAATTGAGACGACAAAGTTATTCATATTATTATTTGCATTATTGACAATGTCTAGAAAGTTCTGTCGAGGAAAGTGGTTTGGTCACCTAATTACGCGCCAATAAGAAGAAGTCTTTATCGAAAGCCCCCTCTTTCCTGGAAATGATCTGGTTGTTAATATTGTGAGTTATAATATTAATGATAAATAAATATTATTAAAAATGTGTATAGTGAAGCCAAGTGAATTGAGATAAATATAGGGATTTTTTATGAAGTATTTGCTGAAAATTTGGCTTATTGCATGGAACCCCATTTACTCATTTTTCAAAATCGCTTAGTGAAAAGTTATCTCAGCTTTTGTTTTATTGCTTATATATATATATATATATATATATATATATATATATATATATATATATATATATATAGACATATTTATCAGTATATTACCCTTTATCTTACTCACCGTGCTCACCCCCCTTTAATAATCGGACGGTGGTGGCGGTTTTTACAACAAATATAATCGCTTAAACTTTTAGACGACGGACAATATGATCGAATAATATCAGCTAAAAGTATGACCGTCACGCTAAAGTCATGAAATCGCTAAAGGGGTGAGCAATAGTAAGATAAAGGTATGCTACTGATCCGACCAATATATATATATATATATATATATATATATATATATATATATATATATAAGTTTGCTTTATTAGATTATAAATAGAATATATTATATTTTATTTAATGTTTTCATTTTATTAGAATATTTTGTTACATAGTATAGCATAGTAAAATCAAATTTTTTTTCAGAAAATTCGGCCGAAGAAACGCCCGTGATGATTTCATTGTGCAGTCCGTGATTTTTTTCCTAAATAGTATCCTGTCATTCTCCTATAAATAGGATACTTAGTTTATAAATGAAAATCACACCAGAATCAGAGAATTCTTCTTCTATAATATTGAGCGTATTTCTTTTGAATTTAAAAAGCTTTGAGTGTAGAAAACATTATAAGTTTTCTTCAAGAATATCTCCGCTATAACACTCAGAAATACTAATATTTTAAAGTAAGGGATATTATTTTTGTTCAATATTCGTATGAAATAATATTTTCTTCTATACTCTGTAGTATGTAAGTAATATTATTTCTTTTCATATTCCTAATTCTACACTTATGTTGATAAGTATTGCTTCTATATTCCTTAAAATTAGTAGAATATCTTTGAAATTTGAGCTTCATCTAGTATCGTTTCATAGAAATATTTTTCTAAACATTCTTGTTAAATTTTAATCATTCAATGTCGGGATACTATTCACGAGGTACTATTCACAAACTACTATTCACGGGGTACTATCCACTCAGGTACTATTCACCCGGGGTACTATTCACGATAAAAATTGATTTCTTTTCTATCCAGATTATTTTTGATACATGAATATAACTCACTCAGTTGACAATATGGACATTCTTGAACTCGGAATAAATTGAATTATAAATCTTTAATATTTATCCTTGATCTCACTTAATTGAATTCTTATATCATTGTCTTCATCCTCATGCTTATATTGTTATGAAAGTCATCTTTGGCCCATAGTGCATAGATGGACTGTTGATTGGTATGATTATGACCATGAATTATGTATCGGTATAATCATGACCTGTAATGTTACAAATGATGTGGTAAAAGTCCCCATTGACCCGTAGTGCATTAATGAACAGTTGTTGGCATGATCATGACTACTGGTGATAATAACGAATATCCTTGGCCCGTAGTGCATGGAAAAATCGTGGATGTGATACTAACGAATATCCTTGGCCCATAGTGCATGGATAATTCGATGATGTGGATTATTTATTGAGCTGTGTTACAGCGATAAAATATTGATGATGAACTTTTAAAGTATAGAAGATAGTAGATATTATGCTCTACTTGACTCTTCTAATGGATTTCTTGTTCCGCTGCAGTTAAACTTGTTGTCTATTGTATTCTATCAGTTTTACACTGTTGAAGGCTAACATTAATTTATTCTGCATTATCTTAGTCATAATATTCTTTACTGGGCTAGTTGAGCTCACCCTTTGCTTTCATTGTTCTCTTTAGAAAATGAGAACATAGTTGGGACTAGTCGGGGTATGGAGTGACGGTCCGAGATGGTGGTTGTAGTTGTCCTCACTATTTTATACAATAGTGTGATAATAATTGTAATGAAGACTCCATTTGAGTTTGGATATCGTCTACGAGACAATATTCGTGTTAAAACTCTCAACTTATGTTTTGTCGTATTTTACATGACAGTTGTATAATTAAGTTTGTATTTGAATTATGTACCATGTATTTGGCGACTCAAAATGGGTTGTGCATAACTATTTTGGGGGCGTCACACACACACACACACACACACATATATATATAATACTTATATATATACTGAATAATAGTATTTTTGATTATTGATGCTTACGTGAGAAGTCACTCAGTTTATTTCAATTATTGTCACAGTAATTGTTGCATAGTATCTCACGTTATTGATTCAATTATTGTCACAATATTTTATATTATTAAATCAATAATTGAGACAAGTTATTTATATTATTATTTTCATTATTGATGATGTCTAGAAAATTATGTCAAGGAAAGAGGTTTGGTCACCTAATTGGGCGCCAATAGGGAGAAATCCTTATCGGAAAGCCCCCTCTTTACTGAGAATGATGTGGTTGTTAATATTATGAGTTATAATATTAATGATAAATGTTGTTAAAAATATGTTTTGTGAATCCAAGTGAGTTGAGATAAATAGAAGGGGTTTTATTAAAGTATTTATTATAAATTTTGTTTATTATATGGACCCCCATATACCCGTTTTTCAAAATAATCAGTAGAAAATTATTCAGTATATATATAGGTATTATATATATATATATATATATATATATATATATATATATTATATGTGTGGTGAGTGGTGTGGTGGGTGGTGGTAGATGGCGTGAAATGGAGGGAGTATATATATAAATATATTTTATAAGTTTTATTTTTTATGAAAAATAGAATATATTATATTTTATTATGCATAATGTTTGCATAGTACCTGCATAGTAAATTCAAAATTATTTCAGAGGAATTACGTTATACCTGTGATTTCCCCAATCGCATGCGTAAATTCGTGATTTTTCTAAATAGTATCCTTCTATTCTCTTATAAATAGGATGTTTAGTTTAGAATTAAAAATCACACCAGAATCAGAGAATTCTTCTTCCATAATATTGAGCGTATTTCTTTAGAGTTTAAGGAAGCTTTGAGTGTAGAAAATAGTTCAAGTTTTCTTCAAGAATATTCTCGCCCTACTAGTCAGAAATACTCTCCTTTTAAGGTAAGGGATATTATTTTTTTTCAATATTCGTAAGAAATAATATTTTCTTCCATACTCTGTAGTATGTAAGTAATATTATTTCGTTTCAGATTTCGAATTCTACACTCATTTTGTTAAAGTATTACTTCTATACTCCTTGAAATTAGTAGAATATCCTTGAAATTTGCGTTTCATCTAAAATCTTTTCACAGAAATATTATTCTGAACATTCTAGATAATTTTTAATTTTTTCATGTCGGGGTACTATTCCTGAAGTACTATTCACGGGGTACTATTCACTCGGGCACTATTCACCCGGGGTACAATTCATGACAAAAATTGATTGTTTTTTCGTCCAAATTATTTTTTATACAATATTATTCTTGAATTTTACTCCACAAAGCAGTATCATGTTGACAATTTGGACATTATTGAATTCTGAATAAATTGAATTATAAATCATTAAAATTTATCCTTACTCTCATTTTATTAAATTTTTATATTATTGTCATCATCCTCATGCTTATATTATGATGAAAGTCATCTTTGGCCCGTAGTGCATAGATGGACTATTAATTGGTATGATTATGACCAGGGATTATTCGGTATAATCATGACCTGTAATGTTACAAATGATGTGGTAAAAGTCCTCATTGGCCCGTAGTGCTTTGATGGACAATTATTGGCATAATCATGACCATTGGCGATAACACGAATATTCTTGGCCCGTAGTGCATAGGTAATTCGTGGATGTGATACTAATGAATATCCTTGGTGTAAGACCCCAATTTTTTTTTGAATAAAATGGAATTTTCACTATTTATTATTTTGAAATAGTAAGGGGTTGATTTGATTAATGTGGTTAGTTATGGGTAAAATGCGCAAATATTTTAAATAAGTAAGTTGTTATAAAATATTCATTGTTGTCAGGGAATATTCGTTTGGTTGTGGAATATTCTTGCTTTCGGGGAATATTCGTATGATGGCGCAGCCATTTGTGGTCCCCATAACAGAAAACTATCAAATGAAGAAAACGACAAGTATGAGTATTTTATAAATAACAGCGTAGTTATTACCATTAACACTGTTGGAATATCCGGTGGTTAAAATACAGTAGCACATGGTATTGCACCAATTATTGATTCTTACGTAAGAATTCACTACTCAATAATTGTTACAGTAATTACTGTTCAATATTATATTGTATTGACTCAATAATTGCTACGTTGATATTTTATTTTATTGATTCAATAATTGTCACTGCACAGTATTTTCCATTATCAGATCAATAATTCATATAATTTGAATAATATTATTAGATAGCATTATTGGCAATGTCTAAGGAAGTTCTGTCTAGGAAAGGAGTTTGGTCACCTAATTGCGCGCCAATAAGGAGAAATACTTATCGAAAAGCCCCCTCTTTCCTGGGAACGACCTGGTTGTCATTATTGTGATTCTGTAATATTATTTGTGAATAATTAGTTATTGATAAATATGATAAAAAAAAATTTATTTAATGGAGAAATTTTTAAAGAGACAATTAGGAAGAGTTGATATTTTATCTTCTTCGATAAAATAATTCATTCAAATATATTATTGTAATATTACATTATAAGTGTATGATGTAATAATATAATAATATAATAACGATGATATATTTATAATGAATGCACGATATATGAATTAATGAAGAGAGCAAATTGGGTCTAAAATTTTTTTGTTACAAAAAACATTTTAAACATGTTGGTGGATCCCATTTTTTACTGAAATTTGATTATAGCCTGTAAGATCATCCGTATGTGGATTTTGGTCATTTTTCCTTTAGAATTTGGAAAAACATTCTTCTACAAAGTTGTAGAAAATTAAATTTCCTATGGAATGAACATAAAATTCGTATTTTTTTGATAAAAGGGCTATTTATTATGAATTATTGAAGTTCCGGAATATTTGATCCGAATTAATTTTGTTGCATTAAATGATAAAAACATGTTTTGTGTGTTGGTGGGCCCCACTGGTTGGTGTAAAATTCTGAAATCAGATTTTCAAAGTGTGCATAGGGAATTTTTTAATAAATAATATTATTTTATTAAATTTTTTGCTTTGGTGTTCTAAGCATTTTTCTATTAATAGAGTGTTTAGGTTAGAATTGAAAATAACACCAGAATCTAAAATTTTCTCTCTCTATAATATAGAGCGTATTTTTATGAGTATTTAGATACTTTGAGAGTTGATAAGCAGTGCAAGTTTTCTTCAGCATTATATCCGATATTCCAGCCAGAAGTACTATTCTTTTGAGGTAAGGGATGTTATTTTTTTCGTAAATGATATTATTTCTTTCAAAATCATTATACCAAAATATTGATATGAATTTTATTATAAAAATTTTACCTTTTCATGTCGAGGTTACTATTCACGTATACGGTACTATTCACGTATACAATACTATTCATGAATATGGTACTATTCACGAGTACTATTCACGAAGTATGATTTTTCATGTGAAATTTTTATCTTTTTGTGTCGGGGTTACTATTCATGTTTACGACACTATTCACGAATACGGCACTATTCACAGAACAATTAAATTTTCTTTTCGTTGTCCAAGTTGTCTGTTATGGTTCCTATCTTTGATTGGATCTATGTTTTGAACTTTATTCTTGAATTTTGCTCCACAATTGATTATTATGGAGTGTTCTTGAACTTGGATAAACTAAATTATGAATCCCTAGTCGTGTCCTTTATCTCACTGGATTCGTTTTCTTTAAACTATTTTCATCATTCTCAGTCCTAAATGGTGATAAAACTGAATATCTTTGGCATGTAATGCAAAGATGAATGATTACCTGATGAATATCTTTGGCCTGTAGTGTAAAGATGGACAGGTGTTGAGATGAACATGACTAACTGGTAATACGAATGAATATCTTTGGCCTGTAGTGCAAAGATGAATATTTGATTCAAGATGTATACTGATTGATGTTATAGGGATAAAATATTGATGATGGACTTTTAAATCATAGAAGATAGTAGAATTCATTCTCTACTTAACTCTTCTAATGATTTGTTGTTTTCGCTGTAGTTGTTGATCTAAAACTTGTTGTCTATTATATTCTATCAGATTTTTCCCTGTTGATGACTAAGGATAATTTGTTCTACATTATCTTAGTCATAATATTCTTTAATGGGCTAGTTGAGCTCATTCTTTTCCTTTATGTTCCATTTTTCTTCTCAGGAGGCGAGAATATAGCGAAAACTAGTCGGGGTGTGGAGTGATGGTTCGAGACAGTTGTTTTAAGTAGTCCTCACTATTTTGTAAAATAGTATATCAATAATTGTAATGAGGACTTATTTGAGTGTGGATATTATCTAGAAGACAATATTTGTATTTAAACTCACAATATATGTGTTGTCGTATTTTGCACGAAAATTGTAATAATGAAGTTGCAGTTGTTTCTGTACCATGTATTTGGTGACTCGGAATGGCTTGTGTGGACCTATTTTGGGGGCATCACAGTTAGTATCAGAGCTTAGGGATATGGTCTCTAGCGGAGATTGGGGAATAGAACTAGGAGGGGAGAGACGAGTAAATTTTTCGCAAGTGTGTCCTACCTAAGCTTATTTGTTATTTAATGGGTCAGTCGGAGCATAGGGTTAATAATGTGATATGTTAATTTGTTCAATTAACCCTTGTTTTATGGCAGTATTTGAGAATGACATCTGAAAATGTTAAGATGAGCAATGGAGCACATGAGACCGTTGAGACACCGACAATCAACAACCAGGATAATGTGCATCAGGAAAGCAATAATCCTCTTGTAAACAACAACACCGACCAAATGACGAACGATGGTATATTTAGGAACTTTCTAGAATTCATGCAAAACCAAACGAGAGAGACTACTGTTTAAAATACAGGTGGTAACACTGGCAATTCACGGCTGGTCACTGCTAAGCAATTCAAGGAGTTAGGACCACCGGAGATTTTGGGAAAGCCAGAACCACTTACGCCAGAGACGTGGATAAAGCAGATCACCAAGATATTTGATGTCTTAGGATGCTCCGAGGAGTAAAAGGCTCCATTTCCCACCTTCATGTTGCGAGGAGACGCAAATTACTGGTGGGAATCCGTAAAGCATACTCAGCCTGCCGCACTCAAGATAACTTGGGAGAAGTTCTAAGAATTGTTCAACGACAAGTATTTTCCCAAAAGTATTCGTCACATGAAGGAGGTAAAGTTCATCAAGCTGTAGCAAAATAATATGACCGTGTCGCAGTACGAAGTTAAGTTTTTCGAGTTGTCCCGGTTTGCATCCCATTTGGTTGATAATGAATAGAGAATGACGGGAATGTTTCTGCGAGGTTTTAAAAATTGAAATACGTCAATACCTCATTTCTCACAAATTGTGTTTGTATTCAGATGTAGTGAATAAGGATCAGTTATTGGAGCAGGATTATGAGTCAGCTCAACCAAAAGAGAACGACCAACAACACGATAATAATCATACCGATGGCAATGGTCATCAGAACAATGATAACCATCGTAGATGAAATTATCATGCCAGAAATGGTAACCACTTCGGTGGAAATCATGGCCAAGATAATAGAAGAAATGATTCAAGTGAAAATTTTAAGAAGAAAATATTTAATGATGACGGGAAGACATCGGCAACAGAACCAGCAACAAATTCTAGGGGAGGAAAACGACCGCCGGTTAGATGCTACAGATGCGGAGAGGAGGGACACATAAGTCCAAACTGTTCACAGCCTTCTAAGGTATGTTTTAGTTGTGGAAAAGAAATTCATATAGCTCGAGATTGTCCTGTAGCGAAACCAAGTCCAGCGGGGATAGTGACTCCAAAGGCTGTCCTGGACAAGTCAAAGTCGGTGGATCCTGGAAGAGCGTTTGTCGTGACTGCCCAAAGAGAGAGTAACCCGAACGAAGTTATCACGGGTTAGTTAATTATAAACTCTTGCGAAGTCTATACCTTATTAGATATCAGTTCTACCCATTCTTTTATTTCTCCTGCTTGTGCTAAACGTTTAAACTTGACTTCTGATAAATTAGACTTTGACTTATCTGTTGAAACTCCGTTGGGTGAAATCTTCGTCACATCTACAGTTTATAAATCTTGCTTGATTCAAATTGGTACCCTCACCCTACCTGTTGATCTTATATTTTTAAAGATACTTGCATTTGATGTGATTTTAGGGATTGATTGGTTAACCACTCATCGTGCTAAAATTGATTATTTTCGTAAGGTTGTTAGTTTTAATATTCCTAACCAACCTATTATACAAATTCAAGCAACCAAACCAATAAAGTCAAACACTTTCATATCAAGCCATAAAGTCATTCGTTTATTGAAAAACGGATGTCAAGCTTTCTTAGCCCATGTCATGGACTTGAATAAAAATACGTTAGATTTGAATAATGTTTCTGTTATTAATGAATTTCTGATGTATTTCCTGAAGAACTTCTTGGCCTACCCCCAGAGTGTGATATGGAATTTTGTATCTATCCTGAACCAGATGCAAAACTCATTTCCAAAACTCCATATCAAATGGCTCCTATTGAACTTCAGGAGTTAAAAACCCAACTACAGGAGCTGGTACCCGAGCCTCTATCTGGTGAATTCCTTTGTCGAATGCACCGAAGCCAGACTCTCCATAGGGGATGCTATATTTGTGTGGTGGTAAAATGATAGGTGTCGTTGTGACGTGCTATCCAAGGTTGGGATATGAGTCATAGTTGAGAGCAACCTAAGTCAGTAATCGAAATACATAGCTTTCTAGGCTTAGTTGGTTATTATCGAAGATTCGTTAAAGAATTTTCTCGAATCGCTACTCTATTAACTCAGCTGACTTGTAAAGATACAAAATTCAAATGGAGCGAGGAATGTGAGAAGAGCTTCCAAGAACTCAAGAGGAGACTCATTTCAGCACCTGTTCTGACAATACCATCCTAAAAAAGCAAACGGGGTAGCTGACGCATTGAGTAGAAGATCGTATGCGGTAACGAGTGCGATGTTTTTTAACACGAAGACCCATTTTGTATAAACATACAAATGATGAAGATAGAAACTTTAGGGACCCACGTGATGATGTCGAATATACGATTAGAACTAACTTTAATCGATAAAATTAAAGTTGCTCAAGCCACAAATCCGGAGTTGATGCGTATAAAGAAGAAAATACAAGAATGTGTTATTCCAGCAGCAAGAGTCGTTGAAGAGAGGGAATCTCAGCCCTCGATTTATTGTTCATCCTTGATCGAGTAGGAACTGTGGCCTATAAACTCGCTTTACCGCCAAGTATGTCTCGTGTTCATAACGTGTTTCACATATCCATGCTACATAAATATGTGAAAGACCCGCATCACATTATTGAATTAGAACCAGACGAGATAGTCGAAGATTTAACGTAGGAGGAGTTACTAGTCAAGATCTTGGATAGAAAGGAGCATGTCCTATGCTCAAAGGTTATACCTCAAGTCAAAGTTTTATGGAGAAACCGTGATATTGAGGAAATGACCTGGGAATTGGAATCGAAAATGAAAGCGAGGTATCCTCACCTTTTTGAAACACCAGCTATGCACGTCAATTTCGAGGACAAAATTTCATAAGGAGTGGAGGTTGTAAGACCCTAATTTTTTTTGAATAAAATGGAATTTCCTCTATTTATTATTTTGAAATAGTAAGGGGTTGATTTGATTAATGTTGTTAGTTATGTGTAAAATACATAGATATTTTAAATAAGCAAGTGGTTATAAATTAATTATTGTTGTCGGGGAATATTCGTTTGCTTGTGGAATATTCTTGTTATCAGGGAATATTCGTATGACGGCGCATCCATTTGTGGGCCCCATAACGGAAAATTGTCGGATGAAGAAAACGACAAGTATGAGTTTTTTTATAAATAACGACGTAGTTATTCTGGATTAACACTTGTTGGAATACCCGGTGGTTAAAATATCTGATGTACGCTATTGTTGCTCAAGAAGACACGGTATTGCACCAATTATTGATTCTTATGTAAGAAGTCAATACTCAATAATTGTTACAGTAATTAATCTTTAATATTTTATTTTATTGACTCAATAATTGCTACGTTTATATTTTATTTTATTGATTCAATAATTTTTACTGCCCAATAATTTCCATTATCAGATCAATAATTCATATTATTTGAATAATATTATTAGATAGCATTATTGGTAATATCTAAGGAAGTTATGTCTAGGAAAGGGGTTTGGTCACCTAATTGTGCGCCAATAAGGAGAAATCCTTATCGGAAAGTCCCCTCTTTCCTGGGAACGACCTAGTTGTCATTATTATGATTCTGTAATATTATTTGTGAATAATTAATTATTGATCAATATGATAAAAAATATTTATTTAATGCAGAAATTTTTAAAGAGACAATTATTAAGAGTTGATATTTTATCTTCTTCGATAAAATAATTCATTCAAATATATTATTGTAATATTACATTATAAGTGTATGATGTAATAATATAATAATATAATAGCGGTGATATTTTTACAATGAATGCACGATATATGAATTAATGAGGAGGAAGAGAGCAAATTGGGTCCGGAGTATTTTTGTTACAAAAACATGTTAAACATGTTGGTGAGCCCAATTTTTAACTGAAATTTGATTTTAGCCTGCAAGATCATTCGTATATGGATTTCGGTCATTTTTCCTTTAGAATTTGGAAAAACTTTCTTCTACAAAGTTGTAGAAAATTAAATTTCCTATGGAATCAACATAAAATTCGTATTTTTCTAATAAAAGGGCTATTTATTATGAATTATTGAAGTTCCAAAATATTGGGTCCAAATTAATTTCGTTGCATTAAATGATAAAAATATGTTTTGTGTGTTGTTGGGCCCCACTAGTTGGTTATTATCGGAGATTCGTTCAAGAATTTTTTTGAATCTCTACTCCATTAACTCAGCTAACTCGTAAAGATACAAAATTCGAATGGAGCGAGGAATGTGAGAAGAGCTTCCAAGAACTCAAGATGAGACTCATTTCAGCACCTGTTCTGACAATACCATCTTAGAAAAGCAAACGGGGTAGCTAACGCATTGAGTAGAAGATCTTATGTGGTTACGAGTGCAATATTTTTTAACACGAAGACCCATTTCGTATAAATATACAAATGATTAAGGTAGACACTTTAGGGACCCACGTGATGATGTCGAATATACGATTAGAACCGACTTTAATCGATAAAGTTAAAGTTGCTCAAGCCACAAATCCAGAGCTGATGCGTATAAAGAAGAAAATACAAGAATGTGTTATTCCAGAAGCAATAGTCGATGAAGAGAGGGAATCTCAGCCCTCAATTTCTTGTTCATCCTTGATCGAGTAAGAACTGTGGCTTATAAACTCGCTTTACCACCAAGTATGTCTCATGTTCATAACGTGTTTCACGTATCCATGCTACGTAAATATGTGAAAGACCCACATCACATTATTGAATTAGAACCAGACGAGATAGCTGAAGATTTAACGTATGAGGAGGTACCAGTCAAGATCTTGGATAGGAAGGAGCATGTCCTATGCTCAAAGGTTATACCTTAAGTCAAAGTTTTATGGAGAAACTGTGATATTGAGAAAATGGCCTGGGAATTGGAATCGAAAATGAAAGTGAGGTATCCTCACTTTTTTGAAACACCAGCTACGTACGTCAATTTCAAGGACGAAATTTCATAAAGATGGGAGGTTGTACGACCCCAAATTTTTTTGAATAAAACAGAATTTCCTCTATTTATTATTTTGAAATAGTAAGGTGTTGATTTGATTAATGTGGTTAGTTATGGGTAAAATACGTAAATATTTTAAATAAGAAAGTGGTTATAAAATATTCATTGTTGTCAGGGAATATTAGTTTGGTTGTGGAATATTCTTCTTCATCATGCGGAATATTAAATTTACTCACAAGCAGACCATTTGTGGGGCCCCATAACGAAAAAACCCATTTTGATGAAGAAAACGACAAGTATTAGTTTTTTTATAAATAACGGTGTAGTTATTACCGTTAACACTATTGGAATACCCAGTGATTAAAATACAGTAATACACGGTGTTGCACAGTAGCACACGGTATTGCACCAATTATTGATTCTTACGTAAGAAGTCACTACTCAATAATTGTTACAGTAATTACTGTTCAATATTTTATTTTATTGACTCAATAATTGCTACGTTGATATTTTATTTTATTAATTCAATAATTATCACTGCACAGTATTTTCCATTATCAGATCAATAATTCATATTATTTGAATAATATTATTAGATAGCATTATTGGCAATGTCTAAGAAAGTTCTGTCTAGGAAAAGGGTTTGGTCACTTGATTACGGGCCAATAAGGAGAAATCCTTATCGGAAAGTCCCCTCTTTCCTGGGAACGACCTGGTTGTCATTATTGTGATTCTGTAATATTTTTTGTGAATTATTAATTATTGATAAATATGATAAGAAAATATTTATTGAATGGAGAAATTTTTAAAGAGACAATTATTAAGAGTTGATATTTTATCTTCTTCGATAAAATAATTCATTCAAATATATTATTATAATATTACATTATAAGTGTATGATGTAATAATACAATAATATAATAACGGTGATATTTTTACAATGAATGCACGATGTAAGACCCCGAATTTTATGAAATAAAAGTATTCAATTTTTCTTATAATTATTATTCAGTAAATGGTTAAATTGATAAAAAGTTAAAGTTAAGGGTAATATATGAAATTTTACAAAATAAGTAAGTGGTTATAAAATAATCATTGTTGTCGGGGAATATTCGTTTGGTCGTGGAATATTATTTTTGTCGGGAATATCCGTACGACGGCGCAACCATTCACGAGCCTCATAATAGAATAACTGTCGGATGAAGAAAATGACAAGTTTGAGTTTTTATAAATAACGGCGTAGTTGTTACCATTAACACTGTTGGAATACCTGGTGGTTAAAATACAGTAATACGTGTGGTTGCACAGTAGCACACGATATTGCACAGTATTTTTGAATTATTGATTCTTACGTAAGAAGGCACTACTCAATAATTGTTACAGTAATTACTGTTCAATATTTTATTTTATTGATTAAATAATTGTTGCGTTGATATTTTATATTATTGTTGTTTCAATAATTGTCAATGCATAGTATTTCCCATTATCATATCAATAATTCATATTATTTGAATAATATTATTAGATAGCATTATTGGCAATGTCTAGAAAGTTCTGTCAAGGAGAGGTTTGGTCACCTAATTTAAGGCTACCAAGAAGGAAAAAATCCTTATCGAAAGCCCCTCTTTCTCGGAACGGCACCGTGGTTGTCATTATTGTGATTCTGTAATATTATTTATGAATAATTATTTATTGATTTATATGATAAGGAAATATTTATTTTATATGGCTATTAATGTTGAGGTGTTTTATCAGTATTTTTGTCGAAATGGAGGTATTAAAAATCAAATCAGTGTTATTGAGATATATTGCGTGAGTTATAATTTTTAATCCGACCGTTGGATCGTTGTTATTTTTGGATATGTTATACATATATAAGTTGAGTGCATGTCCACAAATTTTAAATCGTTAAAAATTAGCGTATGATTTGTTATGAATTTTAAGAGGTGATTGATTCAGAAATTATGTTATAAATGATTTTTGGTGGAAAATTCTAGAATTGAGTGGGCCCCACTTTTGGTTGGTGAGAAATGTGCTCAAATTTTATTTTAAATGTGGTGGGTGGCAATAGTAGCAGGTAAAGCCATCAGGTAGGAGGTCAAGTCTGCTTCGGCGTGCTAGCATTTTCCTATAAATAGGTGCTTAGGTTAGAATTGAAAATCACACCAGAAACATAAGCTTTCTTTCTTTCTCTCTATATTATCGAGCATATTTTGTGAGTATTTAGATACTTTGAGAGTTTCTATTCAGTGCAAGTTTCTTTCGGCATTACATCTGATATTCCAGTTAGAAATACTGCTCTTTTGAGGTAAGGGACTGTAAGGGTTTTTATGTTTTTTAGTTTCGTAATTTTTCTGACCTTCAAAAATTCTGGAAAAATTTGAAATGATAATTTGATGAGTTTTCTAGATTGTGTCCAAAAATGGCGATTTTTGGATGTATAGATTAGGAGTTATGAATTTTATGGGAAAAGACTATTTTAAAAGTAAACCCTTATAACTCCTTGTGGTTAACTCCAAAATTGGTGAAATTTTTATTGGGAGTACATGTGTATAATAGCAGTATACTCTATAAATTTCGGAATATTTGGACAAAATTACATTTTATGATAAATGTCTAAATATTCGGCAGTTTTGGCCATATGAAAAATAGTAAATGAATTTTAAAAATTTTGAGAAAAATATATGATCAATATTAGACTATATTCTGCTAAATCCCAGAAAAGAAAATTTGTTTCTACTGATTTGGTATTTTTCATAAAAATAGACTAGTTATGAGTAAATGAATTAAATATGTTATGTGAAATAAGAAAATTGAAAAATATGATTTTATGGCTTGAGAATCCTATATGAGGTATATACAGATTTTTGCTGAGGGTTTTGGTTATTGGTGATAAAATTTTATGAGTTTGGCATTTTAGGATAATTAAATGCATTAATTAGTAAAGTGTAAATAATTAAAATAAATTGTTTATAAGTTTAAGAAATGATTAAAATATTGTGGTAATATTAATAATATTAGATTATGAGATTATTAAGTGGTTTATAACATTTGGATTAAGGTGTTATGAAATCATTGATTTATGAATCTTACTCTTGAAATTAAATGCAGTTGTTGATCATATTGTTTTATTATCATATATAACATTTTTATAATCCTGCTGAAGAAAAATTCTCTTTGACTTGAGAGTGTAAAGATGGGTAGATTATTAGTATGATCGTGACTATGGGTTCTCTTTGGCCAGTAGTGCAAAGATGAATTGTTGACTGGTATGATCATGACCATTGAATTTACAATTGAATATTTTTAGCTTAAGTGCAAAGGTGAATTAATCAACATGGTTATAATTATGGTTTATATAAATTCTGAAATGATTATATATTTCTTTGAGATATTAATATCTTTGGCCCATAGTGCAAAGATGACATGTTATTGAATATCTTTGGCATGTAGTACAAAGATGAATTGTTGATGAATATCTTTGGCCCGTGAGTCAAAAGATGACTGTTATTCTTGAATATCTTTGGCCCAGTGGTGCAAAGATGACTGTTCTTGAATATCTTTGGCATGTAGTGCAAAGATGAACTGTTAATGAATATATTTGGCCAGAGTGCAAAGATGAACCTATTAGTATGATTATGAATGAGGCTGTGATTTGGTATAACCATGATCTTTGATGTTTCGGTAAAGACAGGTGATAAAAATTATCTTCGTCCTAGATGAGAAAAAAAATTTGGAACCACAAATATGATTATGAGTTATTCATATGATTGTGGACATGAACTATTGATTAATATTACAGGGATAAAATATTGTTGGTGGAATTTTAACATGGAGAAGATAATAGACTTTATGGTCTATTTGACTTTTCTAATGGATTGTTCGTTCCGCTGCAACTATGGTTGAAAAGTTTTATCATCTACCATATGTTCTAAATCTCTGATTTATTACTGATGAAGGATATTTATAATTTAATTATCTTTAGTCATGATATTCTTTACTGAGCTAGTCGTGCTCACCCTTTTGCTTCACAATTCCCTTTAGGTAATAAGAATGTTGCCGGGTCGAAAGGGGATAACAGGAGAATAGAACGGTGGTCTATAGCTGTTGAGGTTCTCCCTAAATAGTATGGAAATAATTTTATTGAGAACTTTAGATAAGTGTGCGTATTGTATACGTCATATGATATTTAATTTTGGTGAACCGAATAGGGTGAGGTGAACCCAACTTTGGAAGGGTGTTTTGCCACTATCATACAAGATGTCTAATGACATACAAACTCGTGTTATCATAAGACAGGGTTGTGCACATCCACTTGCTGAGTATATCTACGAGCACTACCTATATGATCTTGGAGTTTGGTTGAAATATAATTTTCAATTGCAGACAGTGGAGATAGTTATATGTCAAGAGAAGACTCACCATTGGAAAGAACATGATAGTAATCTTCTCGTTTTTCGTTGGGGTCTATTGGGTCAACCAAAGATAATTCTCCAGTCATATGATATCTATTATAACTTAGATGCATGGCCTCCCATGTACGAAAGTTTCCTTGAGCACTTCCCAAAGATTTTAATTTCTAAAACAGTTATTGACTGTACCTTTATGTAAGGTGCCATTGTGACGTGCATGTTATCCAAGTTGGTGTCCAGAGTCACAGTTAGTATATATTTGTATCAAACTCACATATGTGTTGTTGTATTTTGCACGAAAATTGTAGTAATAAAGTTATAGTTGTTTTCTGTACCATGTATTTGGCGACTCAAAATAGGTTGGATGGATTGGACCTATTTTGGGGGCGTCACACACGATATATGAATTAATGAGGAGGAAGAGAACAAATTGGGTCCAGAGTATTTTTGTTACAAAAAACATGTTAAACATGTTGGTGGGTCCCATTTTTGACTGAAATTTGATTATAGCCTGCAAGATAATCCGTATGTGGATTTCGACATTTTCCCTTTAGAATTTTAAAAAACTTTATTCTACAAAGTTGTAGAGAATTAAATTTCCTACAGAATGGACATAAAATTCATATTTTTCTGATTAAAGGGCTATTTATTATGAATTATTGAAGTTCCAGAATATTGGGTCTGAATTAATTTTGTTGCATTAAATGATAAAAACATGTTTTGTGTGTTGGTGGGCCCCACTGGTTGGTGTAAAATTCTGAAATTAGATTTTCAAAGTGTGCATAGGAAAATTTTTAATAAATAATATTAGTTTATTAATTTTTTTGCTTTGGTGTTCTAAGTATTTTTCTATAAATAGGGTGCTTAGGTTAGAATTGAAAATCACACCAGAATCTGAAACTTTTTCTCTCTATAATATCGAGCGTATTTTTGTGAGTATTTAGATACTTTGAGAGTTGATAAGCAGTGCAAGTTTTCTTGAAAGATTATTTACGATATTTCAAATGTAAGTACTTGTAACGCCTTTAAAAATCGGATTTTTGAGAATTAAATTTTTATTTAATTATGTGGATTAAATGAATTTAATTAATTAATTATGGGAATAAGCTATTTGAAGGTCGTTCTATGACCTAGACATATCGGAATGTCGTAGTATTTTGGCTACGTGGTAGAATTAAAGTATTTGAATTTCCAAGATGAAAATAAAAGCTTTCCGAGAAATTTTCTGAAAAACACTATTCACACATTTCTGCTCGGGAATTATTTTTGAATTTTCGAGAAATACGTAATGATAGAATATCGAGGTGAGATAGAATATCCAATAATATTTTAGTTATGGCAAACGCAGTTTTTTGTCTGCGGACTAAAAACCTAACGGTTAGGGAAAGTGAGTTCCGAGAAGGAATTTAAATGCGTATAATGAATTAAAGCAATGATTGTATAATACGTAAGTATTGTATGAGGTAATGAATACAAGTATGATACGCGGTATTATACGAGTTTGTATGAATGATGGAATGTCGTATACTAAATAAGTATACGAGTTAGAATACAAGATGAATACGTAGATTATACATTATAAGGCTTTAAGCCAAATGTAATGGACTTGTAGGATTGAGTAAGAAATTGTAAAGTCCAATGAGATATTGATAAGGCCCAAGTGTAGAAATGTGTAAGCCCAATGCAAGATAATGATAAAGCCCAAAGAATTGTTAATGCAAGCCCAATGTATAAGTTAGGTTAATTAAAACATAAGTCTAAACTATTAATCCAATAGATTAGGAGGATCTATGGGGCAACCCATGATCACATGGGTGATCTTGGTGGCCAAGAAATAAGTGTGATGAGTAAGTAGACTTAAGGGTTAAGCAAAGAATAAGTTAAGTAACTTAAAGGCTAAGTAAAGTGCTTATGTGTGATGAGCAAGCAAAGAGCTTTTATGTGATAACCAAGTAACTTAATGGCTAAGTGTTGTGATGAGCAAGTAAAGGATAAGCTATGTGCCAAGCAAGTATACTTAAGTGTTAAGTAAATGTGGAGGCCAAGTTAACTTAATGTCTAGGTAATGAATAGTAAGGAGATGATTAAGGAGGTGGGTTGGATTAATGACCAAACTACCATAACCTTAGAAAGTCCTATAAATAGCAAGCCTAGTATTCATTTTGTTGGTTTTTCCTTTCCTCGAACAAGTTGAGAGCTTATTTGTTAGAGAAAATAAGCTAGAAAAGCTAGGAAGTTAGTCTTTAATATTTCAAGAAGCAAGAAAGAGATCAAAGATTAACCAAGTGATTATCAAGGGTAAGAACTTAAACCATTAATCTCTTTCTCTTCCATTGTTAGAGAAGTGAGTACTGGTAGAACATGTATGTTGAGGAATGATAAGAATGATTAATCAATGGACTTAAGTCGTATAAGTCATGAATAAGTAATAAAAACTTAATTAAGTTATGAATTTATGAAGAGCTTATATGAACTACTCATATGTGTACTTTAATATGATTGTATGATAATAAGAAGCAAGAATGGTGGTTAAAAGACTTAATCTATAATAAGTCATGAGAAAGAAAGTCATAAGTAGTTTATACTTTTACAAGTTATAAACTCACAAAGAATAAGTAATAACTTATCATGTTTATAAGTTAATGAAGTATGTATGTCATGATGTTAATATGATGGATTGAATCCATTTGAAGCGAAGAACAAATTTTACGAAATGAAGTTAAGGCGGAATTCACGAGCTTGGACGATAATCGTCGAATTCCTAAAATTCTCGGAATGGAAGTCAAAATTTGATATTGAGATTGGAAACATTAGTTTTCAATGGAGACAAGTCTTATTAGGCATTATAGAGTTGTGGACTCAAAAATGAACGGATTTCGACTTAGAACGAAGAAACGAGCGTTGAACGTTCGCGAACGTTTACCATTTTTGTTAAAAATGGACTATTAGGTGAATTTTTAGCAAACGAAGTCAAATAGATAAAATTCTTACATGAACGCATAGGGTATGTAATTTATGAACCGTATGCCCTTGGACGAGCCAATTCGAACTTATAACGAAGAAGTTATGCGTTCGAGAATTTCGCGAAGTTGAAAAAGCACAAAATATTCTCGAGGCACGAGTTTGTATGCAGCAGCGACTCCAGCACAAAAGGCCGTCGCGTGCATGAGGTCGAGACAGTACACTTGCTAATCGGCATCGCAGTACACCATAGCAAAGGAGACTCGCATCATGATCTGAGTCGGACAGGACCACCATACATGTGACGCCCCCAAAATAGGTATACATCAATTCTTCTTTCATTCTCACCAATTCACTAAGTCTCACAAGAGCAATTATAGAGAGAGTAGCTATAGAGAGAGAATCTATAGAGAGAAAGAAGAAGAGTAGTCTGCTACTCCACTACTCCAGTATCCAGTCTTCTTCTGAGGTAAGGGTTATTATTTTTTATATTCTGAAGAGATATTATTTTTCGTATTCGTATGAATATTATTATCGTTCAATATTCATTATATTCGTTTAATATTCGTAAGGAATATTATTTTCGTTTAACCGTTGTAAGTAAGGGGTTTCTGCTAGGGGCAGTTTCGTAATTTTTCTGACCCTCAAAAATTCAGGAAAAATTTGAAATGATAATTTGATGAGTTTTCTAGGTTGTGTCCAAAAATGGCGATTTTTGGATGTATAGATTAGGAGTTATGAATTTTATGGGAAAAAACTATTTTAAAAGTAAACCCTTATAACTCCTTGTGGTTAAATCCAAAATTGGTGAAATTTTTATTAGAAGTACATGTATATCACAGGAGTATACCCTGTAAATTTCGGAATTTTTGGACAAAGGTAAAATTTATGATAAATGTCTAAATATTCGGCAATTTTGGCCATATAAAAAAGAGTAAATACATTTTAAAAATTTTGAGAAAAATATATGTTCAATGTGGAACTATATTCTGCTAAATCCCAGAAAAGAAAATTTGTTTGTACTCATTTGGTATTTTTTATGAAAATGGACTAGTTATGAGTAAATGAATTAAATATGTTATGTGAAGTAAGAAAATTAAAAAATAGAATTTTATGGCTTGAGAATCTTATATAAGGTATATGCAGATTTTTTTATAAGAGTTTTGGTTATTTGTGATGAAATCTTATGAGTTTGGCATTTTAAGATTATTAAATGCATTAATCAAGAAAGTGTAAACAATTAAAATAAATTGTTTATAAGTTTAGGAAATGATTAAAATATTGTGGTAATATTAATAATATTAAATTATGAGATTATTAAATGATTTATAACATTTGGATTAAGGTGTTATAACTATTGATATGAATTTTATTGTGAAACTTTATCTTTTTGTGTCGGAGTTACTATTCACGTATACGACACTATTCACGTATACGGCACTATTCATGTATATGACACTATTTGCGTATATGACATTATTTATGTATACGGTACTATGTACGAATACAGAGTACTATTCATGAGTTACTATTCATGAGTTACTATTCACGAGTTACTATTCACGGGGTACTATTTACCCAAAAAATAGATTTCTTTTTTGTCCAAATTATTTTTGGTATATGAATATTATTCTTGAATTTTACTCCACAAAGCATTATCATGTTGACAATTTAGAAATTTTTAAACTCTGGATAAATTTAAAGTCTTTAATATTTATCCTTGATTGCGTTGGATTAATGTTTATATCTTTGTCATCATCCTCATGCTTATATTGTGATGAAAGTCATCTTTGGCTTACGTGCATAGATGGACTGTTGATTATTGGTTTTATGGTTGTATATCTTTGGCTTACGTGCAAAGATGGACTGTTGATTATTGATTTTATAATTGTATATCTTTGGCTTACGTGCAAAGACGAACTGTTGATTGAAAGCTTTAGCCCGTAGTGTAAAGATGGACAGGTGTATGACATGATCATGACCACTGGTGATACTAACGAATATCCTTGGCCCGTAGTGCATGGATAATTTGATGATGTGATTGGCAAGATCATGACCATTAGTTAACAGTTGAATGTCTTTGGCCGTAGTGCACTGATAGACAATTGATTGGTATGATCATGACCATTGGTTTTATAGTTGAATATCTTTGGCCCGTGGTGCAAAGGTAGACAACTGATTGGTATGATCATTGTTATTACATTTGAATATCTTTAGCCTTTGGGGTAAGGATATTGAGTTAACGTTCTATTAAGCCTTTGTGGCAAGGAGGAACTGTCGATTTACATGATTATAAATATGAATTGTGGATTTAACTATAATCTTTGGTGGCTCAGGTGAAGACAGGTGATGAGAGCTCTTTTTTGTATAACAAAGAACTGTTGATGGGTATTACAGGAATGAAATATTAACGATGGACTTTTAATCTAGAGGAGACAGTAGTCATTATGTTCTACTTGACTCTTCTAATGGATTGCTTATTCCGCTGCAGTTGTTGATCTAAAACTTGTTGTCTATTATAATCTATCAGTTGTTATACTGATGAAGGCTAAGGATAATTTATTCTGCATTATCTTAGTCATAATATTTCTTACTGGGCTAGTTGAGCCCACCATTTCTTTCATTATTCTCTTCAGGAAATGAGAATATAGCTGGGACGAGTCGGGAAATGGAGCGATGGTTCAGGATAAGTGACTTTAGTAGTCCTCACTATTCTATGAAATAGTGTGATAATAATTGTAATGAGGACTCCATTGAGTGTGGATATTGTCTAGAAGGCAATATTCTTGTTTAAACTCTCAGCTATATTAGTCATATATTTTGCACGACTGTTATGTAAAAGAAGTTTGTATTTGAGTTCTGTACCATGTATCTGGCGACCCAAGATGGGTGATGTATACTTATTTTGGGGGCGTCACAGTTGGTATCAAAGCTTAGGGATATGATCCCTGGCAGAGATGTGAGACAAGAACTAGGAGGGGAGAGACGGGGAATTCCTTCGCTAGTATGACCTACCTAAGTTATTTGGTATTTAATTGGTCGGTCAGAGTATAGAGATAATATGTGGCTTGTCAATTAACCCTTATTTTGAAACTATATTCTAGAATGATATCTGAAATACAGGAGATGAGAAATGGAAAAATCATGATAGAGAGAAAATAACCGGGAAGATACAATCTGAAAAGAAAGCAAGGTATTCTCAGCTCTTCAAACTACCAGGTACGTAAATTTCGAGGGTGAAATTTTATAAGGAGGGGAGATTGTGAGAGCCCGAATTTTATGAAATGAAAGTATTCAATTTTCTTATAATTATTCTATTTAGTAAATGGTTAAATTAATAAAAGGTTAAAGTTAAGGGTGCTATTTGAAAAAATTTTAAAGTAAAGAAAGTTTTCATAAAATAATCAGTGATAAAAGTACAGTAATACGCTTGGTTGCATAGTAGCACACGGTATTGATTATTGATGTTTACGTGTGAAGTCACTCAGTTATACTCAATTATTGCTACAGTAATTGCTGCATAATATCTCTCGTACTATTGATTCAATTATTGTCACAGTATCATCTGCATAATATTTTATATTATTAAATCAATAATTAAGACGACAAAGTTATTCATATTATTATTTGCAATATTGACAATGTCTAGAAGTTCTGTCAAGGAGAGGTTTGGTCACCTAATTGCGCGCTAATAGGGAGAAATCCTTATTGGAAAGCCCCCTCTTTCTTGGGAACGACCTGGTTGTTAAATATTGTGAATTATAATATTAATGATGAATAAGTTCGTGTTGATTAAATATGAAATTGATAGTTCCATTGTGTTGGAATTATTAGTGTTAGTGAAAATCGATATTTATTTTGATAATAATTGATGTCTGGAGGTTATATTGACCAATCGAGTAATTAACCGGATAAATGAGCAATTAATTGTTATTAATTCACATGTTTATAACTATGTGTTCACATGTGTGTACTATTGATTCACATGATTTACTATTAGGGGAGTTGGTGCAAGTTTGATAATACTTGCATGACTAAGTTAAAAATAGAGGTATAGTTGAAGGTACTATACTATAATTAATTTTTTCACATGTTTAGAACTATTGAGTCACATGATTTACCATTGATTCACATGATTTACTATTAGGGGAGGTGGTGCAAGTTTGATAATACTTGCATGACTAAATTAAAAATGAAGGAAAAGATGAAGGTATTATCTTCAGAATATTTCGAGCCCCAAAACGTCGCGATTATCGAAACTATATTTTCCTATAAATAGAAGCTCATTCTTCCTTCATTCTCACCAATTCACTAAGTCTCACAAGAGCAATTATAAAGAGAGAAGCTATAGAGAGAAAGAAGAAGAGTAGTCTCCTACTTCACTACTCCAGTATCCAGTCTTTTTCTGAGGTAAGTGTTATTATTTTTTATATTCTGAAGAGATATTATTTTTTGTATTCGTATGAATATTATTATCGTTCAATATTCATTATATTCGTTTAATATTCGTAAGGAATATTATTTTCGTTCAATATTCGTAAGGAATATTATTTTCGTTTAACCGTTGTAAGTAAGGGGTTTCTTCCAGGGGTAGTTTTGTAATTTTTCTGACCCTCAAAAATTCCGAAAAAAATTAAAATGATAATTTGATGAGTTTTCTAGGCTGTGTCCAAAAATGGCGATTTTTGGATGTATAGATTAGGAGTTATGAATTTTATGGGAAAAAACTATTTTAAAAGTAAACCCTTATAACTCCTTGTGGTTAACTCCAAAATTGGTGAAATTTTTATTAGAAGTACATATATATCATAGGAGTATACCCTGTAAATTCCGAAATTTTTGGACAAAGGTACAGTTTATGATAAATGTCTAAATATTCAGCAGTTTTGGCCATATGAAAAATAGTAAATGAATTTTAAAAATTCTGAGAAAAATATATGTTCAATATGGAACTATATTCTCTAAATCCCAGAAAAGAAAATTTGTTTGTACTGATTTTGTATTTTTTATGAAAATGGACTAGTTATGAGTAAATGAATTAAATATGTTATGTGAAGTAAGAAAATTGGAAAATAGGATTTTATGGCTTGAGAATCCTATATAAGGTATATGCAGATTTTTGATGAGAGTTTTGGTTATTGGTGATGAAATCTTATGAGTTTGGCATTTTAGGATTATTAAATGCATTAATTAGTAAAGTGTAAATAATTAAAATAAATTATTTATAAGTTTAAGAAATGATTAAAATGTTGTGGTAATATTAATAATATTAGATTATGAGATTATTAAGTGATTTATAACATTTAGATTAAGGTGTTATAAATATTGATATGGATTTTATTGTGAAACTTTATCTTTTTGTGTCGGAGTTACTATTCACGTATACGACACTATTCACATATACGGCACTATTCATGTTTATGGCACTATTTCGTATATGACATTATTTATGTATACGATACTATGTACGAATACGGAGTACTATTCATGAGTTACTATTTATGAGTTACTATTCACGAGTTACTATTCACAAGTTACTATTCATGGGGTACTATTTACCTGAAAAATATATTTCTTTTCTATCCAAATTATTTTTGGTACATGAATATTATTCTTGAATTTTACTCCACAAAGCATTATCATGTTGACTATTTAGATATTTTTAAACTCTGGATAAATTTAAAGTTTTTAATATTTATCCTTGATTGCGTTGGATTAATGCTTATATCATTGTCATCATCCTCATGCTTATATTGTGATGAAAGTCATCTTTGGCTTACGTGCATAGATGGACTGTTGATTATTGGTTTTATGGTTGTATATCTTTGGCTTACGTGCAAAGATGGACTGTTGACTATTGATTTTACAATTGTATATCTTTGGCTTACGTGCAAAGACGAACTATTTATTGAAAGCTTTGGCCCGTAGTGCAAAGATGGACAGTTGTATGACATGATCATGACCACTGGTGATACAAACGAATATCCTTTGCCCGTAGTGCATGGATAATTTGATGATGTGATTGGCAGGATCATGACCATTAGTTGACTGTCTTTGGTCGTAATGCACTAACAGACAATTGATTGGTATGATCATGACCATTGGTTTTATAGTTGAATATCTTTGGCCCGTGGTGCAAAGGTAGACAACTGATTGGTATGATCATTGTTATTACATTTGAATATCTTCAGCCTTTGGGTAAGGATATTGAGTAAACTTTCTATTAAGCCTTTGTGGCAAGGAGGAACTGTCGATTTACATGATTATAAATATGAATTGTGGATTTAACTATAATCTTTGGTGGCTCAAGTGAAGACAAGTGATGAGAGTTCTTTTTTGTATAACAAAGAACTGTTGATGAGTATTACAGGAATGAAATTTTAACGATGGACTTTTAATCTATAGGAGACAGTAGACATTATGTTCTACTTGACTCTTCTAATGGAGTGCTTATCCTGCTGCATTTGTTGATCTAAAACTTGTTGTCTATTATATTCTATCAGTTATTATACTGTTGAAGGCTAAGGATAATTTATTCTTCATTATCTTAGTCATAATATTTCTTACTGGGCTAGTTGAGCTCACCCTTTCTTTCATTATTCTCTTCAGGAAATGAGAATATAGCTGGGACGAGTCGGGAAATGGAGCGATAGTCCAGGATAAGTGACTTTAGTAGTCCTCGCTATTCTGTGAAATAGTGTGATAATAATTATAATGAGGACTCCATTGAGTGTGTATATTGTCTAGAAGGCAATATTCTTGTTTAAACTTTCAGCTATATTCATCGTATATTTTGCACGACTGTTGTGTAAAAAAAGTTTGTATTTGAGTTCTGTACCATGTATCTGGAGACCCAAGATGGGTGATGTATACCTGTTTTGGGGGCGTCACAATAAAGGCAAGACAAAGATGAACGATTAGTTTACCTTGTAATAAACTAGTAAGTTTCGTATACCATAGTATGACGAACAAAGAATGTAATGGTTTTAGAACCTGGGATCGGGATGTAATATTATTAATCTAATAAGAATATCGTTGATACACACATTTTGATGTCGTTTCAATAGAATTACAGTTATGAGTACCGTGTAGCACCATCTGTCGGGTTGGAAGATACCCCGATTTGGGGGCATCACAGGTTGGTATCAAAGCATTTGGTTATAAAACTTAAGGGGGGAGAACCTTAGGCTAATAACCTCATTAAGGAAGAAAAGTCCAAAGGAAGTAAACTCGAGCTTTACTTAAGTGGAATGAGTTAATAAGGTATTGAGGAAACTCAGTACCGAAAGGTTTAAAAGATGGAAAGTAACCTGAAATAAATTAAAAGTGATTTGTGCTTATACTATTGTGTGTTAGGTACTAATCAACATATGTGTTATTGTAGGATGTCGATCGATAGCTTGATGTATAGAGATATACACGCGGTGAGCGAAGAAATTATGAACAGAGTAGAGCCTGTACCCATGTCAGTGGCGGAGGTACCATTAATGATTCTAGAGGAGTCGGAGACAGTGGAGTACTTTTCTGAGGAGGAATACTCTGAGGGAGATATGGATATAGCGTCATATCGTAATATGATGGTCTATAAGGAGGAGGAAATGGAGGAAACATCGGTTAATACGGTGGTACCTACATTAGAGTCAATACCTCTAGATGCAATGAGAGCATTGTATCTGGCAGTACTTGATAGGAATGTGCAACTGAGTACAGTTGTGCAGAATTAGAGTGAATAGATTAATTATCTCCATGAAGCTAAGGTGTCTGCAGAAGCAGATTTTGAGTCAGAGCACGATAGGCAGGTGCTTATGACAGAGCAGGCTAGGGTCTATAAGGAAGAGGTCGATGAGCTTCGTAAGAAACTGATTAAGAGAGACCGAAAGATAGCAC
Organism: Panax quinquefolius; assembly: GCA_020205615.1. Taxonomy (NCBI): domain Eukaryota; kingdom Viridiplantae; phylum Streptophyta; class Magnoliopsida; order Apiales; family Araliaceae; genus Panax; species Panax quinquefolius. The sequence goes on along the minus strand of CM035163.1, from coordinate 131,232,876 downwards.
GGATGTCTTACATCCATAAGAGTGCTCATAAGGATTTCAAGCTTAAAGTTGCTTGTTATTCCATAGAGTCGGGGCAGACTCGACATACTATTAATCGGGATACTGTAGCGAAGATTGAAAATGAGAAACATGAGGATGTTGTTGTAAGACCCCGAATTTTATGAAATAAAAGTATTCAATTTTTCTATTTAGTAAATAGTTAAATTGATAAAAGTTTAAAGTTAAGGGTGATATATATAAAATTTTCAAAATACGCAAGTGGTTATAAAATACTCATTTCTGTTGGGGAATATTCGTTTGGTCGTGGAATATTCTTGTTGTCGGGAAATATTCTTACGACGGCGAATCCATTTGTGGGCCCCATAACAGAATAACTATCGGATGAAAAAAATGACAAGTTTGAGTTTTATAAATAAACGGCGTAATTGTTATTGTTAACACTGTTGGAATACCTGGTGGTTAAAATATAGTAATACGCGTGGTTACACAGTAGCACACGGTATTGCACAGTATTTTTTGAATTATTAATTCTTACGTAAGAAGACAATACTCAATAATTATTACAGTAATTACTGTTCAATATTTTATTTTATTGATTCAATAATTGCTACGTTGATATTTTATATTATTGTTGTTTTAATAATTGTCACTGCATAGTATTTCCCATTATCAGATCAATAATTCATATTATTTGAATAATATTATTAGATAGCATTATTGGCAATGTCTAGAAAGTTCTGTCAATGAGAGGTTTGGTCATCTAATTGCGCGCCAGTAAGAAGAAATCCTTATCGGAAAGCCCCCTCTTTCCTGGGAACCACCTGGTTGTCGTGATTCTGTAATATTATTTGTGAATAATTAATTATTGATTTATATGATAAGAAAATATTTATTTGATGCTGATATAAATGATGGATTTATTTATGTGGTTATAAATGAAGGAATTAATATTGAGGTGTTTTATCAATATTTTATCGGATTGGAGGTAATAAAAGATCAAATTGGTATTCTTAAAGCCCCTATTTCGTGAGTTATAATTTTAATCCGACCGTTGGATCGTTGTGATTTTTGGATATGTTATACATATATTAGTCGAGTATATGTCCATAAATTTTGAACCGTTAAAAATTAACGTATGATTTGTTATGAATTTTAAGAGGTGACTGATTCGGAAATTATGTTATAAATGATTTTTGGTGGAAAATTCTAGAATTGAGTGGGTCCCACTTTTGGTTGGTGAGAAATGTGCTCAAATTAAATTTCAAATGTGGTGGGTGGCAATAGTAGCAGGTAAAGCCATCAGGTAGCAGGTCAAATCTGCTTCGGCGGGATAACATTTTCCTATAAATAGAGGGCTAAGTTAGAATTGGAAATCACACCAGAAAAAAGTTTTCTTTCTCTCTATATTATCGAGCGTATTTTGTGAGTTTTTAGATACTTTGAAAGTTGCTATTCAGTGCAAGTTTCCTTCAACTTTACATCCGATATTCCGGTTAGAAATACTGCTCTTTTGAGGTAAGGGATTTTAAGGGTTATTATGTTTTTCAGTTTTATAATTTTTTCGACCTTCAAAAATTCTGGAAAAAATTGAAATGATAATTTGATGAGTTTTCTAGATTGTGTCCAAAAATAGGGGTTTTTGGATGTATAGATTAGGAGTTATGAATATTATGGGAAAAGACTCTTTTACAAGTAAACCCTTATAACTCCTTGTGGTTAACTCCAAAATTAGTGAAATTTTTATTAGGAGTACATGTATATAATAGAAGTATACTCAGTAAATTTGAATTTTTGGATAAAAAGTACAGATTTATGATAAATGTATAAATATTCTAATTTGTTTTGGCCATATGAAAAATAGTAAATGAATTTTAAAAATTCTGAAAAAAATATATGTTCAATATGGAACTATATTATGCTAAATCCAAGAAAAGAAAATTTGTTTGTACTGATTTAGTATTTTTCATGAAAATAGACTAGTTATGAGTAAATGAATTAAATATGTTATGTGAAGTAAGAAAATTGGAAAATAAGATTTTATGGCTTGAGAATCCTATATGAGGTATATGCAAATTTTTTATGAGGGTTTTGGTTATTGGTGATAAAATCTTATGAGTTTGGCATTTTAGGATGATTAAATGCATTATTTAGTAAAGTGTAAATAATTAAAATAAATTATTTATAAGTTTAAGAAATGTTATTCTTTCAATATCATTATATCGAAATATTGGTATAGATTTTATTGTGGAATTTCTACCTTTTTCATGTCGGATTTACTATTCATGAATTACTATTCATGAGTTATTATTCATGAGTTACTATTCACGGGGTACTATTCACGACAAAATTGGTTTTTTTTCTGACCAAATTATCGTTGATTTATGAATCTTACTCTTGAAATTAAATCCGTGTTTTGATCATATTATTTTTATTATCATATATAACATTTTTATAATCCTGGTAAAGAAATTTCTCTTTGACTTGAGTGTAAAAATGGGTAGATTATTGGTATGATCGTGACTATGAGTTCTCTTTGGCCAGTAGTACAAAGTTGAATTGTTGATTGGTATGATCATGACCATTGAATTTATAATTGAATATTTTTAGCTTAAGTGCAAAGTTGAATTGATCAACATGGTTATAATTATGGTTTATATAAATTCTGAAATGATTATGTATTTCTTTGAGATATGAATATCTTTGGCATGTAGTGCAAAAGATGACTGTTTTGAATATCTTTGGCCCAGTGGCAAAGATGACTGTTTTTTGAATATCTTTGGCCCATGGCGCAAAGATGATCATTGTTGAATATCTTTGGCACAGAGTGTGCAAAGATGACTGTTTTGAATATCTTTAGCCCGTAGTGCAAAGATGACTTGTTGATGAATATCTTTGGCCCATAGTGCAAAGATGAATTTATTAGTATGATTATGAACAGGAACTATGATTTGGTATAACCATGATCTTTGATATTTCAGGTAAAGACATGTGATGTAAATTATCTTCGTCCTAGATGAGAAGAAGATTTAGAATCACAATTATAATTATGAGTTATTCATATGATTGTGGAAAGGAACTGTTGATTGATGTTACAGGCATAAAACATTGTTGGTGGACTTTTAACATAGAGAAGATAATAGACTTTATGGTCTATTTGACTCTTTTAATGGATTGCTCGTTCCGCTACAATTATGGTTGAAAAGTTTTATCATCTACCATATGTTCTAAATCTCTGATTTATTACTGACGAAGGTTATTGATATTTTAATTATCTTTAGTCATGATATCCTTTACTGGGCTATTTGTGCTCACCCTTTTGCTTCACAATTCCTTTCAGGTAATAAGAGTGTTGCCGGGTCGAGCGGGGATAACATGGGAATAGAACGGTGGTCTATAGTTGTTGAGGTTCTCCCTAAATAGTATGTAAATAATTTTATTGAGAAATTTAGATAAGTGTGTCGTATTGTATACGTCATTTGATATTTAATTTCGGTAAACCGAATAGGGTGAGGTGAACCCAACTTTGGAAGGGTGTTTTGCCACTATCATACAAGATGTCTAATGACATACAACCTCGTGTTATCATAAGACAGGGTTGTGCACATCCACTTGCTGAGTATATCTACGAGCACTACCTATATGATCTTGGAGTTTGGTTGAAATATAATTTTAAATTGCAGACAGTGGAGATAGTTATATGTCAAGAGAAGACTCACCATTGGAAAAAACATGATAATAATCTTCTCGTTTTTCTTTGGGGTCTATTGGGTCAACCAAGGATAATTATGTGGGCATATGATATCTATCATAACCTAGACGCATGGCCTCCCAATTACGAAGGTTTCCTTGAGCACTTCCCAAAGATTTTAATTTCTAAAACAGTTATTGACTGTACCTTTATGTAATGTATCAAAGTGAGGTGTTGTCCATAGTTGGGACATGAGTCACGATTAGTATTAAAACTCACAAAGATATGTGTTGTTGTATTTTGCACGACAATTATAGTAATAAAGTTGTAGTTGTTTTCGGTACCATGTATTTGGCGACTCAGAATAGGTTGGATGGATTGGACCTATTTTGGGGGCGTCACAGATGTTATGCATTATTAGAAGTCTAGAGTAAATAAATATATATGTAGTGACGTAAAACCCTCTTTTGTATAAAAGGGTAGTCTTTTTGTAAATCCCAACTTTTGAGAAGTTCAATTGCGGGATAGAAATGTAATAGCCTTTGGCTATGTAAGCAAATTGTAAATAGTTTTGACTATGAAGAAGCATATGAATATAATGAAGTTTTCATTTAATATGCTTTGTTATGGTATGAGTTGTTATGAGACGAATAATAACGAAGTAAGTAAATAGATAATAATGAAATTCAATTTAATCAGAAAATGCCGCCAAGGAGAAGACAATGTAATCAGGAAGCGGAATCACGTAATGAAAATCAAGGGGGTCAAAACAACCCTATGCAAGAGTTCGTTAAATTATTAATGGCTGCATTTAACTAAACCTGGGGTAGAGTACCCGTCGAACCTAGGTTAGCCAAAATGACTACCTTTAAAGAATTTAAAAGCGTAGGTCCGCCGGAGTTCAAAGGAACAGATTTTGACCCATTAGCGACTGGGACATGGGTAAAGGAAATAGAGAAGGCATTTGTTATTACAAAACGTAGGTGAGGCACAAAAGACTTCTTTTGTGACTTACATGATGAAAGGGGAAGCCAACTTTTGGTGGGAGGCTTATCAGGGTGGGGCTATAGCAGATGTGGTAATGTGGGAACAATTCAAGAAAGTTTTCTTCGAGAATTATTTCCCTACAAGTATGCAGGGGAGGAGGGAGATTAAGTTCTTAGAACTTAAACTAGGGGACATGATGGTTGTAAGACCCCAACTTTTATGAATAAAAATGAATTTTCTATAAATATCATTTTTGAATATTATGAAATAAATTTGATATAATGTTATAGTTGTGGGTAATATTTATAAATTTTGCAAAGTACGCAAGTTGTTATATAATATTCGATTGGTCAGGAATATTCGTACGATGGCACAATCATTGGTGGATCCCACAACAGAATTATAGTCGGATTGAGAAAACGACAAAAATATTTTTATGAAAATAACGGGCGGAAGTTTTACTGCTTGATCTTGTTGAACTACTCTAGTAGTAAAAGTACAAGAATACGTGTGGTTGCATAGTAGCACACAGTATTGATTATTAATGCTTATGTGAGAAGTCACTCAGTTTGATTCAATTATTGTCGATATTTCATATGTTATTAAATCAATAATTGAGATGATGAAGTTGTTAATATTATTATTTGCATTATTAACGATGTCTAGAAGTTCTGCCAATGAGAGGTTTGGTCACCTAATTGTGCGCCAATAGGGAGAAATCCTTATTGGAAAGTCCCCTCTTTCCTGGGAACGACCTGGTCGATTAATAGTGTGAATAATAATAATAATGATGACGTTTTGTTTTATTCTTATTATTAACGTAATAAAACAGAAATTTTTTTTATATAAAACAGAATACTTTTATAAAGTTATTCATTTTATTAGGCTAATACTAAAATCTTTTTATATAAAACAGAATACTTTTATAAAGTTATCTATTTTATTAGACAATAATTAGAATATATTATATTTTATTATGCATAGTGTTTGTATAGTGCTTGCATAGTGTTTGCATAGTAAAATCTTTTTAAAAGTTATTCGTTTATTAGATTATAAATAGAATATATTATATTTTATTTAAAAGATTTTGCTTTAAATATGGACCGTTCGATTAAAGTAAATCAATCTAGACCTTTCATGGATTGGTTATTATTCATTCCATTCTTCTATAAATAGAAGCTCATTCCTTCATTATTTCTTACGAATTCACTGAAACTCTAGAGAGAGAAACTATAGAGAGAGAAACTATAGAGAGAAAGAAGAAAAGTATTCTGCTACTTCACTACTCTGATATCAAGTTTCTTTTACGGTAAGGGATATTATTTCTTTTGTATTCATGAAGAGAACTTCTATTATTCCATCTTTATTATTCTGTTGGAATAACTCATGAACGCTGCTACCCTATACTTGATGAAATTCTTCCGTATTCCATTCTTTATTATTACATTTGGAATATCCTCAGATGTGCTTTTGTGGGACCGGTTCCGTCTTTATTATTCTCATTGGAATATCCTCGTCACGCATGCTTTCTGTACTTGGACTGGTTCCGCTCTTTATTATTACATTGGAACATCCTATTGGTGTGAATTTCACCGACCGTTCTTACATCATTTAGTATTACATTGGAATAACTTTTGTCTATCTAAGTACCGCATGCACCTGGTGATTTCTGTTGTATTCCATTCTTTATTATTCTCGTTGGAATATCACATCTTGCGTATTACACGCTTTGACTCAGTTCCGTTATTTATTATTATTCGATGGAATAACTCATGTCTCATCTGATATCGCATGCATGGTGATTTCTTTTATTATTCCATTCTTTATTATACTCAAATGGTTAAAGTTTTGACTTCTACACTCTATGAAATTAGTGGAATATTCTTGATATTTCAAGCTTCATCTAGTATCTTTTCATGGAAATATTCTTCTGAGCATTCTTGAATTTTACTTTACAAAGAAGTATCATGTTGACAATTTGGACGTTATTAATTCCTGAATAAATTAATTCTTGAACTTGTTTTATTGAATTCTTATATCATTGTCATCATCCTCATGTTTATATTATTTTTGAAAGTCATCTGTGGCCTGTAGTGCATAGATGGACTTGGTATGATTATGACCAGGGATTATTCGGTGTAATCATGACCGTAATGTTACAAATGATGTGGTAAAAGTCCTCATTGGCCTGAAGTGCATTGATGGAGAGTTTTTGGCATGATCATAACCATTGATGAATACACAAATATCCTTGGCCCGTAGTGCATAGATAATTTTTGGTCGTGACCCTAATGAATATCCTTGGCCGTAGTGCAGGGATGATGTGGATTATTTATTAATCTGAGTCTCAGCGATAAAAGTGATGAAGAACCTTTTTAAATCATAAAAGATAGTAGATTTTATTCTCTACTTAACTCTTTTAATGGATTGCATGTTCACCGCAGCTTAAACTTGATGTCTATTGTATTTTATCGGTTTAACATCATATGGACTAATGATAATTTATTCTGCATTATCTTAGTCATAATATTTCTTCTTGGGCTAGTTGAGCTCACCCTTTCTTTCACTTTATTCTCTTGAAAATGAGAACGTGAGTCGGGACTAGTCGGGGAGCGGAGTGATGGTCCGAGATGGTGTCTTAGTAGTCCTCACTATTACATTAAATAGTGTGATAATAAATGTAATGAGGACTAAATTGAGTGTGGATATTGTCTAGATGACAATATTTGTATTAAAACTCACAGCATGTATTTTTTCGTATTTTACACGACTGTTGTATAATCAAGTTGTATTTGAATTTAGTACCATGTATTTGGCAACTCAAAATGGGTGATGTATACCTATTTTGGGGGCGTCACAATGGTTCCCCAGTACGCGGCCAGATTCAATGAATTGGCAAAGTTTACTCCACATCAAGTGGACACTGAGGAGAGGAAGGCTCATAGGTTTGAGCAGGGCCTGAGACCCTGGCTATATAGTAGGATTTCGGTGTTCGAGAGTGTTTCCTATGGGACCATTCTGGAGAAGGTGATTATAGCAGAGGGTGGTAGTGAGGCGTTGACTCAATATCACAAAGAGAGGAAGAGTAAGAGCAAGGGAGAGGGAGGAACCAAGGCAGAGAGTGTCAATGGTAGTGATAGTATGCCAAAAAGAAAGAATTTTAACTCCGGGAATACTTGAGGGGGAACAAGGGGATCCTAAGCATAGGATCGAGGTATGTAAGACATGTGGAAAGACTCATTTAGTCGTCTATCTGAAAAGGAAATCAGTTTATTATAACTGTGGACAGGAGGGTCATATATTACCCAATTTTCCTAAATCTAAGAAAAACCATGGCTGTTTTGTATGTGGGTCGTTGGACCACATGGCCAGAAATTGCCCAAAGAAGGGGTCGGAGGAAAGTAAAGGTGTTAGTGGTGGTAAATTAGCCATTACTAAACCACCATCGTCGGGTAGACCTATGGCCCGTAATTTTATTATGACGGTCCAAGATGTGGTTGCATCTACAAATTTAGTAGTAGGTATCAGTCCAGTCAATACAATGAATGTTTATGTGCTGTTTGATTGGAGTGCTACTTTTCTTTTATAGCACGAGAGTTTGCTAAGTGATTAAGTTCATTCTCAGAAGGGATTATAAATACCTTTATATGTTAAGGTAGAGAATAGGGAAATAACTTTCGTTAATTATATTTGTGGAAATGGCTTCATGAATAAGGAATGTAAGTAAGTATCGGTAGATAAGTACCGCTAAAGTTGAGAGAATTTGAAGTAATTCTCGGTATGAATGAGTAGATTAACTATAGAAATTTAATAAATTGTTAAAATAAAAGTATGAATCTTCGGTTTTCTAAGTAACCCAAGGTAGTATTTTACGGTAATAAAATACTGCGACGCTCTTGTTGTCTAGCGATGACGCAAGTTAGAAGGATGTTAAGTAAAAGGATGAGTTGTTACGTTTGCGTATCAACTATCGTAAGGGGAGTAAGTTAGCGGTTGAGAGTAAATACCTAGTGCACAGGATCGATGATCTATTTGATCAGTTGGAAGTGGTAAAGTATTTTTCTAAGATAGATTTGTGTACGGGTTATTATCGGTAAAACATAAGGAAAGACGAGGTACCTAAGACAACGTTCAGAAATTGTTATAGTTATAATGAGTTTCTGCTTATGTTGTTTGGGCTAACTAATGTGTGGAAGTTAGACTTTCCGTAATGGGTGTCAAACAAGTCGGTGGCAAATTGATAGGTACTCTTGTGAGGTGCTATGGTTGAAAGTACCATTAGCATCACAGAGTGTTCAAATATTATTTGGACGAGGGTGTCATAATGATCCTTGGTGATATTCTAGTCTAATTTAAGACGTCAGAAGATCGCGTTGAACATTTGAAGATAGTGTGAGAAACACTACGGAGGGAGAAGTTTGATACGGAATTCACTACGTGTGAATTGTAGCTTAAAGAGATAGACAAAATTTGTTATTGAGAAGTATGTTGGGAATGAGAAGGGAGAAAATAGTTTTCAGGAGCTAAAAGGAACGTTAAGTGAGGCATCTGTATTGTCTTTATCAGGTGATACGGGAGATTTTATAGTGTATCTTGATGTTTCACATAGAAGACAGGGTTGCGTACTCATGTAGCATGGCAATGTCATTATTTATGCATCACGCCAGTTAAAGAATTATGAGGAGGCCTATCCTACTTATGATCTAGAATTGGCAGCTGTAGTTTTAGAATTAAAAATCAGAAGATAGTATTTGTACGAGGAGAAGTGTGAGATATACACGGACTCTAAGAGTTTGAAATATATCTCCACACAGAAGAAGTTGAATATGAAGTATAGAAGGTGATTAGAATGGATAAGAGGTTACGACTGTGATATGTTATATCATATATGGAAGGTAAACGTAGAAGCCGACGCATTAAGTAGGAAGGGTAGGTGTGACGCCCCCAAAATAGGTATACATCACCCATTCTAAGTTGTCAATACATGGTACAGAAACAACTACAACTTTATTATTACAACAGTAAAACTGTGAGTTTAAATACAAATATTATCTTCTAGACAATATCTATACTCAAATAAATCCTCATCACATTTATTGATACATTATTTTACAAAAATGGTGAGGACTACTAAACAATCCTTTCTAAAACCTTCATTCCATACCCGACTGCACTCGCTATATTCTCGCCTCCTCGAGAAAAATGGAACAAAAGGAAAAGGGTGAGCTCAACTAGCTCAAGAAAAGAATATTATGACTAAGATAATATACAACAAATTATCGTTAGTCTTCAACAGGAAAAATATAATAGAATCTGAATAGACAACAAATTTTAAATCAATATTATGAAAATAATAATTCATTAGAAGAGTTAAGTAGAGAATGCAAACTACTATCTTCTATGTATGAATTTAAAAGTTCATCGCTCTATCTTTTATCCCCGTAACATCAATCAATATACATCTCGAATCAAATATTCATCTTTGCACTACTGAGCCAAAGATATTCATCGATTAGTTAGTCATGTTCATTTAAACACTGCTCATCTTTGCACTACGGGCCAAAGATATTCTTCAAAATCATTCATCTTTTGCACTACAGGGCCAAAGATATTCTTAAGAAATCATTCATCTTTTTGCACTACAGCCAAAGATATTCCATAATATCATCATTTAAGACTGAGGATGATGAAAAATATTTTTTTAAAGAAACGAATCCAGTGAAACAAAATGACAAGGATTAAGGATTAAGGATTCGTACTTGGTTTTATCCACGTCCAAAAATACCTCAAAAATAATCATAGTGGTGTAAAATTCAAGAATAATCAAAACATGGATACAATCAGAGTTAGTATCCGAATAGATGTTTTAGACGAAAAAGAAGAAATTTTATTTTTCTATTGAATAGTACCGTATACGTGAATAGTGTCAGATATCGTGAATAGTCTTATATCGTGAATAGTAACTCCGACACCAAAAGATAGAAATTCCACAAAAACATCTTCACGCTTCATGAATAGTACTCGTGAATAGTAACTCGTGAATAGTAACTCATGAATAGTAACTCATGAATAGTAACCCATGAATAGTAACCCCGACATGAAAAAGTTCCAAATTTGATAAAAACTTCGGATCAACATTTCAGTATAATGATATTGAAGAAATAATATCATTACGAAAAAATAATATCCCTTACCTCGAAAGATCGATTTCTAAATTTGAAACAGGATATAGGCTATGACTTGGACTTGCACCGTATAGCAATACTCAAAGTATACTCAAAATACTCACAAGAATACGCTCGATAATATAGAGAGAAAAAACTTCGATTTACGGTGTGATTTTCAATTCTAACCTAAGACCCTATTTATAGGAAAATCTTTAGAACACCAAAGCGAAAATTTATTAAATATTATTATATTTTTTTTCAAAATCCTCATATGCACACTCAACCATCAGCCACACATGTAGCCCACCTCTCAAAAAGTAAGAAAAACGTTTTTGTAATTTAAATTATTTTAAACTTCCAAAAATTAATTATTTCAGAGCTTCGGAACTTCAATAATTCATATTAAATTGTCCTTTCATCAGAAAATTCGAATCTCGCGAGGTTTTATAGGAAATTCAATTCTCTACAACTTTTCAGAAGAAAGTTTTTCCAAATTCCAAATAGAAATTGACCGAAATCCATAAACGGGCAATTTTACAAAAGTGTAATCAAATTTCGATCAATAAATGGGGTCCACCGCATGTTTAACATGTTTTAAACATTTATTGCAACAAAAATACTATTCCTCCTCGTATACTCATATATCCCACATTCGTTGTAAAAATATCACCGTTAATATATTATTAAAATAATATATTTAAATGAATTATTTTATCGAAAAAGATAAAATATTAATTTTCAACAATTGTCATTTTAAAAAATTTTCTCCATCTATATCTACATAAAATCAATATTTTCCTCATCATATAAATCAATAATTAATTATTCACAAATAATATTACGAATCACAATATTGACAACCGACAGGCGGTTCCTGGGAAGAGGGGCTTTCCAATAAGAATTTCTTCTTCTTGTAGCGCAATTAGGTGACCAAACCTCTCCTTATGCGAACTTTCTAGACATTGCCAATAATGTTATCTAATAATATTATTCGGATAATATGAATTATTGCTTCGATAATGAAAAATACCGTAAATGACAATTATTGAAACAACAACAATATAAAATATCAACGCAAAGAATTATTAACTCAATAAAATATTTGAATAAGAATTATCAGAACCATTATTGAGTAGTGCCTTCTTCACGTAAGAATCAATAATTGGTGCAATACTGCAGTGCTACTTCTTGTTGACAACGCCAGATTAGTGTTTTTAACCACCGGTTATTCCAACAAGATAATAACTGTAATAACTACTGCTAATTATTTAAAAACAACTTATATTTGTCGTTTTCTTCATCCAATCGCTTTCCGTTATGGGGCCCACACATGGGTCGCTACTGTCGCATTTAATATTCCGGCCAAATCGCATTTAATATTCCACGACCAAACGAATATTCCCCGACAACAATGAATATTTTATAACCACTTGCTTATTTTGAAATATTTGCGTATTTAACCCTTAACTATCCACATTAATCAAATCAACCCTTACTATTTCAAAATAATAAATAAAGGAAATTCCTTTTTATTTAAAAATTTCGGGGTCTTACAACCTCCCCTCCTTATGAAATTTCGTCCTCGAAATTGACGTACGTACCTGGTTTTTCGAAAAGGTGAGGATACCTCGCTTTCATTTCCGTTTCCAATTCCCAGGTCATTTCCTCTATAGCATGATTCCTCCACAAAACTTTAACTTGTGGTATGACCTTTGCGCGTAGGACATGCTCCTTCCTATCCAAGATCTTGACAGTACCTCCTCATAAGTTAAGTCTTGACTATCTCGTCCGGTTCTAACTCAATAACGTGGTTCGGTCTTTCACATATTTACTGAAGTATGAGATATGTGGAACACATTATTAACACGAGACATACCGAGGTAACGCAAGTCTATAGGCTACATTTCCTACTCGGTCAAGAATTTGAAATGGACCAATAAATCGTGGATTGAGCTTTCCTCTCTTCCCAAATCTTGTAACTCCTTCCATGGAGCAACTCGCAACAATACATGATCCCCTACATTAAATTCCACGTCCTTTCGATGAAGATCCGCATAAAATCTTTTGTCGATCTTGTGCCGCTTTGTATACGTTGTCAATCATTTGGATCTTTTCGGTCATATCGTACGTTTAACTTCGGGTCCCAACAATGTTGCTTCACCCACCTCATCCCAACATATTGAGAACGACATTTTCGTCCATATAATGCTTGAATGGAGCCACACCTATACTTGCGATAATGTTGTTGTAGGAGAATTCCACCAATGGTAAATACTTATCCCAACCGCCCTTGAAGTCTAGGACACGAGTCTTAATAAATCTTCAAGAGTTTGAATAGTCCTCTCGATTGTCCGTCTGGTTTGGGGATGGTATGCCGAACTAAATCGCAAATCCGTGCCCATAGCTTTTTGCAAGCTAACCCAAAATCTTGAAGTGAATCTTGGGTCACGATCGAAACTATGGATACTTGGCATGCCATGCAACCTTACAATCTCATTCACGTACATACTAGCAAAGACGTTCAAGGAATAAGTCTCCGTATCGGCAAGAAATGAGCGGAACTTGGTTAATCTATCAACAATAACCCAAATAGCATTGATGCCTTGAGAAACCGTAGGAAGACCCGTGAACGAAATCCATAGTAATGTGTTCCCACTTCCATTCCTAATCTCAAGTGGTTCTGTTACGGACCCTTAGGTACAAGATGCTCGCCTTTACACGTTGGCAAGTTAAACACATCGAGATAAACTTTGCAATCTCTCTCTTCATATTGTTCCACCAAAATGTATGTCAAGATCACGATACATTTTAGTACTTCCGAGATGGATTGCAAATGGTGTATTGTGTGCCTCCATCATAATCTTGTACTTCAAATCAAAGTCGTTAGGAACACAAAGTCTAGAGTGGACTCAAGTATTCCTTCTTCATCAATTCTCGCTTAGGAATAGCTCCTTCTTGTACTTTCTTCTTCATACGCATCATCGCGGGTTCGGTGGCTTGAGCAACCTTAACTTTTTCTATTAAAGTTGGCTCTATCGTATACTTGACATCATCGCACTCGTCGTTCCGATATGATCTTCTACTCAATGCATCATTACCACGCTTAAACTTTACCGGGATGGTATTGAATAGTGTGGTCGTAGTCTTTCAATAGCTCAAGCCAACGTCATTTGCCGCATGTTGATTTCTTTTTGAGTGAAGAAATATTTAAGGCTTTTATGGTCCGAATATATCTCCATTTTCTCCCCATATAGATAGTGCCTCCATATTTTTAGCGCAGAAAAGCATCGCACATAACTCTAGATCATGAGTAGGATAATTCCTCTCATACTCTTTAAGTTGTCGCGAGGCATAGGCTATGACTTTCCCACGTTGCATGAGAACACATCCTAACCCTTTGCACTCAAGCATCGTCAGAGATAACAAATCCATCCGAACCGGATGGTATTGTTAGAAACAGTCTTAAAATAAGTCTCCTCTTAAGCTCTTGAAACTCCTCTCGCGATTCTTCACTCCAAACGAATTTTGTATCCTTCGAGTTAGTTACCGAGTTAATGGAGTAGCGATTCGAGAAAACCCTTCCACGAATCTCCAATAATAACCAAATTAGGCCCAAAAAGCTACGTGACTTGATCCACCAAACTTGATTGCTCCCAACTTTGTATTGCTTCAATCTTCGCCGGATCAACAGATACTCCATGTTTCGACACCACGTGCCCAAGGAATGCTACTTCCTCGAGCCGAACTCGCATTTCTTCAATTTGGCATATAGTTGGTTTCACGAAGCCTTTGAGTACCGACTTCAAATGGTGCTCATGATCTTCACGGCTTTTGGAATATATGAGGATGTCATCAATAAAGACAACAACGAATTGATCCAAATATTCCTTGAATACTCGGTTCATCATATTTATGAAAGTCGCAGAGCATTAGTTAGTCCGAAAGACATGACTAAGAATTCATAATGCCCATACTGAGTTCGAGGCGCTTCTTTGGAATATCCTCGATTCTAATCTTCACCGATGATATCCGAGCGAAGATCGATTTTTGAAAAGAATTGTGCCCTTTGCAATCGGTCAAACAAGTCATCAATACGAGGTAGAGGATACCTATTCTTGATGGTGACATGGTTCAATTCCGATAGTCAATACAAAGTCGCATACTCCCCGCCTTTCTTCTTTACAAATAAAACAGAGCACCCCAAGGAGATGTACTAGGGGCGAATGAAACCGATGTCCAACAATTCTCAGTAGTTGGACCTTTAACTCCTCGAAGTTCAATAGGAGCCATTCGATATGGGGTTATAGAAATAGGCTTTGTACCGGGTTCAAGATCAATAAAGAATTCAACTTCACGCTACGGGGGTAGGCAAAGGAAGTTCTTCTGAAATACGTCGGAAAGTCAATAACAACAGAATATTATTCAAATTTGACGTGTCTTTATTCAAATCCATAACATGGGCTAAGAAAGCTTGACATCCGCTTTTTAATAAACGAATAGCTTTATGATTAGATATGATGATGATCGATTTTAATGGTTTAGTTGCTTGAATTAAATATAACAGGTTGGTTAGGAATATGAAAACTAACAACCTTACGAAAACAATCAATTTTGGCATGATGAGTAGTTAACCAATCAATCCCTAAAATCACATCAAAAGCAAGTATCTTTAAAGAGATAAGGTCAATGTAAGGTAAGGTAATGGTGCCAACTTGAATCAAACAAGATTTATAAACGATGGATGTGATGAAAGTTTCTCTAACGGAGTTTCCACAGATAGGTCAAAGTCTAATTTCTCCTGAGTCAAGTTTAAACGTTGAGCACATGCGGAGAGATAAATGAATGGGTAGCACCCATCATCAAGTAAGGTATAAACTTCGTGCAAGAATTTATAAATAGCTTACCGTGATCACCTCGTTTGGGTTCCTCGCATTATGACCAATCACAACAAACGCTCTTCCGGAATCGTTGACTTTGACTTTTACGGGACGATCTTTTGAGTCACCGTCCCCGTGAACTAGGTTTCGCCATCGTGTCAATCTCGGCGATATGTCCTTCCTTTCCATAATTATAGCATACCTTGAACTGTTGTGGGCGGTTTGATCGATATGTCCCTCTTTTCCGCATTTGTAGCATATGACCGGTGGTCGTTCTCCTCCCTTAGAACCGATTCTTCGTACGAAGACCGCTGCCGTCTTCACATGGTCGTTGTTAAATCTCATCTTTTAAAATCTCCTCCGACTCGCTTCTTCTATTTTTACATGGTCATGATTACCACCAGTGGTAACCATTTTTGTCTGTCTGTTTCTTTCTCCGCAGTTATCATTATTACATTGATCGCTATCTCTACGCACGATCTGGTTGTGGTCCCTCGGTTGACCGTACTCGTTATCTCGCTTCTAATAATTGAGCCTGCATTTACAACATCTGAATAGAGAGAAAGTTTATGAGAAATGAGATATTGACATATCTTGGGTTTCAAACCTCTAAGAAACATCCGCATCATACGTTCCTCATTCTCCACCAAATGAGGTGCAAACCTCGGATAACTCTGCAAACTTTGCCTCGTCTTCGAGACACCGTCATGTTGTTTTGTTCCAATCGATGAACTCCACTTCCTTCATATAGCCGAACACTTTCGGAAAGTATTTGTCATTAAATAGCTTCAAACGCCTCCCAAGACATCTTTGAGCGGCTAGATGGAGTGCGCTTCACGAGACTCCCACCAGATGAGTCCGCCTTCGCCACTTTAACATAAAGGTGGCGAATGGAACCTTCTGTTCCTCCGTGCATCCCAAGACATCGAATATCTTGGTAATTTGTTTGACCCATGTTTCGCCATGATGGATCTGGCTTTCCCTTAAATTCTCGGTGGTCCCAACTCTTTGAATCTGTTTGGTGTGACAACCCGTGAATTGCTATCATTTCCTCCTGTATTTTGAACACGAGTTTCCTCGTCTGCGATTTTGCATGAACTGCAAAAAACTTCTAAACATCCCTCGCTTCATCATCTCGCTTTCAATGGTGTTGTTCACGGGAGGAACATTGCCACTGTTGCACGTTCTCCTCGTTGGTGAGTACAGCATCTCCACGGTCTCATTTCCACCGTTAATATTCTCGATCGACATTCTCAAATCTTCATCATAAAACAAGGGTTAATTAAGGAAATCAATATATCACATAATATCCCTATATCTTGACCAACTAACAAATAAGCTTAGGTAGGACACACTAGCGAAGGATTTACTCGTCTCTCCCTCCTAGTTCTATTCCCCGATCTCCGCCAGAGATCATATCCCTAAACTCGATACCAACCGTGGCGCCCCCAAAATAGGTATACATCACCCATTCCGAGTTGTCAATACATGGTACGTAAACAACTACAACTTTATTATTACAACAAGAAAAAGCGTGAGTTTAAATACAAATATTATCTTCTGACAATATCTATACTCAAATAAATCCTCATCACATTTATTGATACATTATTTTACAAAAATGGTGAGGACTACTAAACAATCCTTTCTAAAACCTTCATTCCATACCCGACTTCGTACTCGCTATATTCTCGCCTCCTGAGAAAAATGGAACAAAAAGGAAAAGGGTGAGCTCAACTAGCTCAGTAAAGAATATTATGACTAAGATAATATACAACAAATTATCGTTAGTCTTCAACAGGAAAAAATATAATAGAATACAATAGACAACAAATTTTAAATCAATATTCGCAGCGAAAATAATAATTCATTAGAAGAGTTAAGTAGAGAATGCAAACTACTATCTTCTATGTATGAATTTAAAAGTTCATCGTTTATCTTTTATCCTGTAACATCAATCAATATACATCCGAATCAAATATTCATCTTTGCACTCTGTGCCAAAGATATTCATCACCGATTAGTCATGTTCATTTAAACACTGCTTCATCTTTGCACTACGACAAAGATATTCTTCAAATCATTCATCTTTGCACTACAGGCCAAAGATATTCTTAAGAAATCATTCATCTTTGCACTACAGGCCAAAGATATTCCATAATATCATCATTTAAGACTGAGGATGATGAAAATATTTTTTTAAAGAAACGAATCCAATTGAAACAAAATGACAAGGATTAAGGATTAAGGATTCGTACTTGGTTTTATCCACGTCCAAAAATACCTCAAAAATAATCATAGTGGTGTAAAATTCAAGAATGATCAAAACATGGATACAATCAGAGTTAGTATCCAGAATAGATGTTTTGGACGAAAAGAAGAAATTTTATTTTTCTATGAATAATACCAGATATCGTGAATAGTGTCAGATATCGTGAATAGTCTTAGATATCGTGAATAGTAACTCAGACACCAAAAGATAGAAATTCCACAAAAACATCTTCACGCTTATGAATAAGACTTTGAATAGTAACTCATGAATAAGAACTCATGAATAGTAACCCATGAATAAGTAACCCCAGATATGAAAAGTTCCAAATTTGATAAAAACTTCGGATCAATATTTCAAAGATAATGATATTGAAGAAATAATATCATTCTGAAAAAATAATATCCACTTACCTCGAAAGATCGGTCTTTCTAAATTTGAAACACCTTGGATAGGCTATGACTTGGACTTGCACCGTAGTATAGCAATACTCAAAGTATACTCAAAATACTCACAAGAATACGCTCGATAATATAGAGAGAAAACTTCGATTTACGGTGTGATTTTCAATTCTAACATAAGCACCTATTTATAGGAAAATCTTTAGAACACCAAAGCAGAAAATTTATTAAATATTATTATATTTTTTTCAAAATCCTCATACGCACACTCAACCATCAGCCACACATGTAGCCCACCTCTCAAAAAGTAAGAAAAACGTTTTTGTAATTTAAATTATTTTAAACTTCCAAAATTAATTATTTTGAGCTTGAACTTCAATAATTCATAATAAATAGCCTTTTCATCAGAAAATTCGAATCTCACGAGTTTTATAGGAAATTCAATTCTCTACAACTTTGCAGAAGAAAGTTTTTCCAAATTCCAAATAGAAATTGACCGAAATCCATAAACGGGCAATTTTACAGGCTATAATCAAATTTCAGTCAATAAATGGGGTCCACCGACATGTTTAACATGTTTTAAACATTTATTGCAACAAAAATACTCTTCCTCCTCGTATACTCATATATCCCACATTCGTTGTAAAAATATCACCGTTAATATATTATTAAAATAATATATTTAAATGAATTATTTTATCAGAAAAAGATAAAATATTAATTTTCAACAATTGTCATTTTTAAAAATTTTCTCCATCTATATCCACATAAAATCAATATTTTCCTCATCATATAAATCAATAATTAATTATTCACAAATAATATTACAGAATCACAATATTGACAACCAGGCAGTTCCCAAGAAAGAGGGGGCTTTCCAATAAGAATTTCTTCTTACTGGCGCACAATTAGGTGACCAAACCTCTCCTTAGAAACGTAACTTTCTAGACATTGCCAATAATGTTATCTAATAATATTATTCGGATAATATGAATTATTGCTTCGATAATGAAAAATACTTGTAAATGACAATTATTGAAACAACAAACAATATAAAATATCAACGCAAACAAATTATTAACTCAATAAAATATCGAATAAGAATTATCGTAACCATTATTGAGTAGTGCCTTCTTACGTAAGAATCAATAATTGGTGCAATACCGTGTGTTACTGTTCAACAACGCGTATTAGTGTGTTTTAACCACCGGGTATTCCAACAGTATTAACGGTAACAACTACGCCGTTATTTAAAAACAACTTATATTTGTCGTTTTCTTCATCCAATCGCTTTCCGTTATGGGGCCATTAACATGGTCATGCTACGTCGTATTTAATATTCCCAACCGCATTTAATATTCCACGACCAAACGAATATTCCCCAACAACAATGAATATTTTATAACCACTTGCTTATTTTGAAATATTTGCGTATTTAACCCTTAACTATCCACATTAATCAAATCAACCCTTACTATTTTAAAATAATAAATAAAGGAAATTCCTTTTTATTTAAAAATTTCGGGGTCTTACAGTAGGGAAAAGCTATCGATGTTAACGACTCAGAATGAGTTACTAACGGAGATGGCAAGAACGGAGCTAGAAGTTAAATTACGGAATGAAGAGGTAGAAATGTTATTCACAACGTAGACTCAATCCACGATAATGGAACGAGTTAATTAAATACAACTAGGTAACGAGGAGTGCAAGCGAGTGAAGAAGAAGATGCAGGATAAAGAGAAGATCATGTATAATCTTGTTTTGAAGGAGGAATTTGAGTTTCAAATAATTTTAAAGTTAAAGGAAGAATTAATCAGAGGAAGATAGCATAATATGTTAATAAGTATTTAAACTTCCAACTCAAATTATTGATAGGAAGCGACAAGTCATGAAAAATAAGATAATACCTTCGTTGAAAGTGAAATGAAAGAACCACAATGCTGAAGAAGCATTGTGGGAATTTGAGATTAAAACAAAAGAAAAATTTTCCTCAATGGTGTATGTATTATTAGCGAGATTCTGGGGATAGAATCCTTATAAGGGGGGAAGAGTGTAACGCCCCAGAAAAATCAGATTTTTGAGAATTAAATTTTTATTTGATTATGTGGATTAAATGAATTTAATTAATTAATTATGGGAGTAAGCTATTTGAAGGTCGTTCTATGACCTAGACATATCGGAATGTCGTAGTATTTTGACTACGTGGTAGAATTAAAGTGTTTGAATTTCCAAGATGAAAATAAAAGCTTTTCGAGAAATTTTCTGAAAAACACTATTCACACATTTCTGCACGGGAATTATTTTTGAATTTCCGAGAAATACGTAATGATAGAATATTGAGGTGAGATAGAATATCCAATAATATTTTAGTTATGGCAAACACAATTTTTCGCCTGCAGACTTAAAACCTAACGGTTAGGGAAAGTGAGTTCCGAGAAGGAATTTAAATGCGTATAATGAATTAAAGCAATGATTGTATAATACGTAAGTATTGTACGAGGTAATGAATACGAGTATGATACGAGGTATTATACGAGTTTGTATAAATGATGGAATGTCGTATACTAAATAAGTATATGAGTTAGAATACAAGATGAATACGTAGATTATACGTTATAAGGCTTTAAGCCAAATGTAATGGACTTGTAGGATTGAGTAAGAAATTGTAAAGTCCAATGAGATGTTGATAAGGCTCAAGTGTAGAAATGTGTTAGCCCAATGCAAGCTAATGATAAAGCCCAAAGAATTGTTAATACAAGCCCAATGTATAAGTTAGGTTAATTAAAACTTAAGCCTAAACTATTAATCCAATGGATTAGGAGGATCCATGGGGCAACCCATGATCACATGGGTGATCTCGGTGGCCAAGAAATAAGTGTGATGAGCAAGTAGACTTAAGGGTTAAGCAAAGAATAAGTTAAGTAACTTAAAGGCTAAGTAAAGTGCTTATGTGTGATGAGCAAGCAAAGTACTTTTATGTGATGACCAAGTAACTTAATGGCTAAGTGTTGTGATGAGCACGTAAAGGATAAGCTATGTGCTAAGCAAGTATACTTAAGAGTTAAGTAAATGTGGAGGCCAAGTTAACTTAATGTCTAAGTAATGAATAATAAGGAGGTGATTAAGGAGGTGGGTTGGATTAATGACCAAACTACCCTAACCTTAGGAAGTCCTATAAATAGCAAGCTTAGTATTCATTTTGTTGGTTGTTCATTTCCTCCAACAAGTTGAAAGCTTATTTGTTAGAGAAAATAAGCTAGAAAAGCTAGGAAGTTAGTCTTTCATATTTCAAGAAGCAAGAAGGAGATCAAAGATTAACCAAGTGATTATCAAGGGTAAGAACTTAAACCATTAATCTCTTTCTCTTCCATTGTTAGAGAAGGGGTTAGTGGTAGAACATGTATGCTAAGGAATGATAAGAATGATTAATCAATGGACTTAAGCCGTATAAGTCATGAATAAGTAATTCAAACTTAATTAAGTTATGAATTTATGAAGAGCTTATATGAACTACTCATATGTCTACTTTAATAAGATTGTATGATAATAAGAAACAAGAATGGTGGTTAAAAGACTTAATCTATAATAAGTCATGAGAAAGGAAGTCATAAGTAGTTTATACTTTTATAAGTTATAAACTCACAAAGAACAAGTAATAACTTATCATGTTTATAAGCTAATGAAGTATGTATGTCAAGATGTTAATATGATGGATTGAATCCATTTGAAGCGAAGAACAAATCTTACGAAATGAAGTTAAGGCGGAATTCACGAGTTTGGACGATAATCGTCGAATTCGTAAAATTCTCGGAATGAAAGTCGAATTTTGATATTGAGCTTGGAAACATTGGTTTTCAATGGAGACAAGTCTTATTTGGCATTATAGAGTTGTGGACTCAAAAATGACCGGATTCCGACTTAGAATGAAGAAACGAGCGTTGAACGTTCACGAACGTTTACTATTTTTGTTAAAAATGGACTAATAGGTGAATTTTTAGCAAACAAAGTCAAATAGATAAAATTCTTGCATAAACGTGTAGAGAATGTAATTTGTGAACCGTAGGCCCTTGAACGAGCCAATTCGGACTTATAACGAAGAAGTTATGCATCCGGGAATTTCGCAAAGTTGAAAAACTGTCAAAATTTTCTGAGGCACAGAGTCCGCGCCGCAGTGCGACTCCAGGCACAAAGGCCCGTGACGCAGCGCGAGGCCGAGACAGGGTACACTGCTAACTGGTGCCGCAGCTTAGCCATAGCAAAGGAGACTCACGTCGCAGCGCCAAGTCCGGACCATACACACTGCTAAGTCACGCCACGGCGTGACACAGAGAAGGAATGTCAGCGCCGCAGCGCCATCATTAGGGAAAGCCCAGAGAGGAAAGGTTTTGAATATAAAGGAGAAACAAGTTAATGATAAGGAATCATATCAATGTTAAACCTAATGTAACATCATTAAAAGATGTTATAAACCTTAAGTATAGCACTAAAGGTTGGAGATAAGTTAATTGAATGTGAACGTGAACGGTATGAAATACGTGTACTTAACGATCGAGTTTCGATTAATAAAAGTGATAACGTTAGTAAGCCGTGAAGAAGGATGATTAACTAGAAACTAGTTGTATTAATAAAGTAAATCCAAGTAAGACATAGAAGAGAAAGAAGTTGGTAAGAATGATGTAAGTTATAACGATAAGTCGGAACCAATAAATAACAAATCTAATACATGATTAGATTGAGAAGAAGGGTAAGATTAATTAGGAACCATGTATGTTCATTCATGACCTAATGTGGTATGTTATGTGGTTATGTGTTGTAGAGACTGTAAAGACTCAAAGGAAAAGTAATTTTACTGTAGCAGACGCTGAAGGCAAGTTTTTCTTAAACGCTTGTCTAACCTTCGTGTTAGCCAAGTTTTCTATGATTTATGTTATGAGATGCATGAACTGTTTTACTAAAGGGTCGATGCCAGTTTTATCTCGGCTAGACTAATCTTGAAGATTGATTGATTTATTTACAAGTTTTTCAATATAGAATTGATAACGCTATCCTACGCCAATTGTTTGATTCGGATTCAAGGTAAGCCTGAGTATGAATAAATAAATGTATTTTTCATTGATTATTCGATGGGCACGCGAGGTTGCCAAAACTTAAACGTACATACATTTAAGAGATGTAGTGTTAATCAACATAGAGTACTTTGGGCTGATCACCCAGAAGTTCTCGTAAGATATACCGAACTTACGGACTTAGTGTCGGGTTATCCTTTTCAAAGAAATTATGAAATGCTCATGGTCTTGGACCAGGATTAATGTTTTACTGAATATTGTCATGGTAAAACGTTTTGAAGGAAAAGAAGTGTTATTTTAAATTATTGATAGTACTTCATAACTATTATCCAGTTATTGAAGATATACGATTCCTATGTTTCAAACATGTCGTTTAAAAGAAATTGTTGTACTTGCTGAGCTTGTTATGCTCACTCTTGCTTAAACCATATGAATGCAGCTAGGACCGAATGAACCGAGGGATCCGACAAGGATAAAGGCAAGACGAAGATGAACGATTAGTTTACCTTGTAATAAACTAGTAAGTTGCATATATCATAGTAATGATTTTAGAACCTGGGATCGGGATGTAATATTATTAATGTAATAAGAATGTCGTTGATACACACATTTTGATGTTGTTTCAATAGAATGAATGTACAGTTATGAGTACCGTGTAGCACCATCTGTCGGGTTGGAAAATACCCGAATTTGGGGGCGTCACAGTACTATTCTTTTGAGGTAAGGGATGTTATTTTTTTCGTAAATGATATTATTTCTTTCAATATCATTATACCAAAATATTGATATGAATTTTATTATGAAATTTTTACCTTTTCATGTCGAGGTTACTATTCACGTTTACGACACTATTCACGTATACGGCACTATTCATGAATACGGTACTATTCATGAGTACTATTCACGAAGTATGATATTTCTTGTGGAATTTTTACCTTTTCGTGTCGGGGTTACTATTAACGTATACGGCACTATTCACGTATACGACACTATTCATGAATACGACACTATTCAAAAAAAAATTAGATTTTCTTTTTGTTGTCCAAGTTGTCTGTTATGGTTCCTATCTTTGATTGGATCTATGTTTTGAACTTTATTCTTGAATTTTGCTCCACAATTGATTATTATGGAGTATTCTTGAACTTGGATAAATTAAATTACAAATCCCTTGTCATGTACTTTATCTCACTGGATTCGTTTTCTTTAAACTATTTTCATCATTCTCAGTCCTAAATGGTGATATAGTGAATATCTTTGGCCTATAGTGCAAAGATGAATGATTACCTGATGAATATCTTTGGTCTGTAGTTTAAAGATGAATATTTGATTCAAGATGTATATTGATTGATGTTACAGAGATAAAATATTAATGATGGACTTTTAAATCATAGAAGATAGTATAATTCATTCTCTACTTAACTCTTCTAATGAATTATTGTTTTCGTTGCAGTTGTTGATCTAAAACTTGTTGTCTATTATATTTTATCAGATTTTTTCCTATTGAGGACTAAGGATAATTTGTTCTACATTATCTTAGTCAGAATATTCTTTACTAGGTTAGTTGAGCTCATCCTTTTCCTTTTTGTTCCATTTTTCTTCTCAGGAGGCGAGAATATAGCGGGAACTGAAAGTAGTATGCACACAAGCCAATCATGTTTGATGATAAAGCATATACTTTGTAACAATCTTATTCGTTTATTAATAAAAAGTATTAATTTATTAAAGGCTTTTAATTATCTACATGATGCTGTTTTATAATATGTGATAAACCCATAGTTTTAAGTAATGCTTTTAGAATAATGATGATGATCATTCTAATGAGATCTAAATTCTTAGAAAGCTTAAAACTAAAATAGTTCCCAATCATTAGATTACTAAATTGGGGATTAGTGAATCCAGATAGATTGGTATATACGTTGCTTGCTCATTGGATGAGGATGATTGATCTCATGATCATTTGTGTGGAGACACTAAAGCAAGTATGTAGGTGCTTATTAGAGAATAAGTTCACTAAACATGGCTCGCTAAGGAATACCTAATGGAGTTTTACTTGCCTATCAATAGGAATTCTTGTAGTGATAGTAGTACAAGTGATCATTGGACTTGAGATCATCATAGTATCTTGTGTATGATGAGTTATACTTTGATTCATTCCTTAAGACCCTTAGGGTATATCAAAGGGTATGTTTGGGTATAATAAGTTGTACATGGAGATAATGCATGATCAATAACAAATCTACCGCTTCTAGTAAAAGAAGAGAAATATCCTATGTGATTCGATAAATGACAACCCAGTAGTCCTTGGCTAAGACAGAATGAAATTAGAAAGGAGTTTTTAATTTGCATTATTTGGAGTTGTGCATTTAAGAGTCGAAATACATATAATTAAATAAAATAAGACTTGACAGTAATTTCATGTCTTATATTTAATAGGGACATTATATGGTGGAAGGATTGAATTGTACGGTAACTATTTACTCAAAGGTTCTTTTATGATTAATGTTGAAATCTATATTATCTGGAAAGTCGTTAATTGCTAGGTAAGCTTATCCCTATTGTAGAATAAATATTATTTATTTAAATAAATTAATTATTTATTTTATTTATTTAAATAAGATTAAAACTATTCTAATTGATTTATTCACAGTCGGTTTAATATGGAGAACCTAAAGGGTCACACCATAAAAAGAATAATAATTATTTAAGAAATTAATGGCATAATCATAATAATAAGTTAAGTATATTTAATTTAATCTATGGTGATAGAATAAATTAAATAGCTTAATATTATTATTTAATATTTTGGAAATATTAAATATAAATTAATAAGAGGATTCTTATTATTATTATTACTATTATTATTATTTAATTCCTAAAGAAGTTTGGGAATTAATTAATAAAAATACTACTCATATATTCCTAATAAGATTAGAAGGTTAAATTAATTAAAAGAGTTTAATTTATTATCCGTAATAAGATTAGAGAGCTTAATTAATTAAAAGAATTTAATTAATTAAATAATACCCTATTTTCTAATTAGATTAGAAGGGTTAATTGATATCTTTATAAGAGAAGTCTTATATCAGATATCAATAGACGTGATTTCAATTGTTATAGAGTACGCTCTTTTTTTATGAGAGATAGAAAAATTAGGGTTTTGTCAAACACTCATCTTCTTTAATCTTTCTTCTTCCTTGGTGGATCACCTCCAAACATTTGGGTGGCTAACGTTGATCAAAGGAATGAACCAAATCCGGTGGATTCAAGTTGAACGCGAAAAGATTTGGAGGTGAACTTGTCACTGCAGGAAGCTTCGAATCTTCAAGGTATAATTCTTGTTTTTATCTTTTTCGTTTAATTAATAATTATGTCGTAAAGGATGATCCTAAGTATATGGTTTGTAAAATTTTAAAACTCTTATTTTCCACGTTTATACTTATTTTATCTGATTTGATTGCGTTCATGAATATTCTAAACTTTACTAACGATGGCGTCGAGCCCAAAAACCTTTATCGCGAATTATTAATTGTCAAATTTGATATGTATATTAATATGTGTTTAGAACACTTTAATTAGGCATAATTTTATTGTATAAAATATTTAAAATAAATAAATAATTGCGAATCCCAATTTTCTATTTCACTAAATCGGTGTTTATTCAAGGCAGGAGATTCACGGCTTCCGTAGTATGATTACTAATATATATATATATATATATATATATATATATATATATATATATATATATATATATGATTAAACTGTGATTCACCTGAAGCATCCATAATAATATATAAAGTAATCATACTACCCTACAGATTCAGGAATCATACTTCTATATGATATATATATATATATATATATATATATTACTTAACAGGCGACGAATTTTAAGGAATCTCCCACGTGATTAATTAATATTATATATATATATATATATAATTTTTAATTATTTTAATCTTAAAATAAAGAGTTTATTTTAATTTTAAAAATGGATTTCATGCTAACTAATTAGATTTGAAATTAGATTCCATGATAACTAATTGGAGTTGAAATTGGAATCCATATTTCCTTAAATAAAAAAGTTTATTTAGATATGGAATAAGATTTCATATTATTCAAAATAAAAGAGTTTATTTGTGAATAGGAAAGAAAATTAGTGTTTTCCTTAAATAAAAGAGTTTATTTTGACTTAGAATTGGATTCCATAATTAATTGAAATAAATGAGTTTATTTTAATTAAAGAATTTGATTAAAATAAAATAGTTTATTTTATTCAAAATTGGATAAATTAAAATAAAAGATGTTTATTTTGATTTAAATTGAATTAAAATAAAGGAGTTTATTTTGATTCAAAATTAGATTTTATACTAACTAATTTTGCTCATTAAATGATATCAATATATATATTGAATGTTTATTATTCATGAGATGAATGTTATTTATTGATGCATATGGTGATGTGTATGATAATAAATAGGATTGATTATGGACTATTGTCCAATGTGATTGGATTTTATTTTAGTTGGATGCATGAATGTATAAGTTTTATTAAATGGGGTCTGCGTACCTTGTTTTCTCTAATTTTTTCTTAATGTAAATTCTATCATCCTCCTATGTACTTCCCCTTAACTGCTGATCAAGATTTCTATTTATTTTAGATAGTTTTGTAATAGGAATAGTTAGAATTATTTTTAAGAATTGGAGATCGAAAAAAGAATGCGACTTGAAGACCGTTTATGTAACACTTCTACAAAAAGAAATAAATGAACAGCGAAAAAACGTTGTGGTTTCGATCGAAAAAAGCGTCGTGGTTAGGGGGTGTTGTCTATTTGACACCCTTACACAACGTTTTTAAAACATTGTAGTTAAGAACATTCCACAACGTTTTTTTTAAAAAAAAATATTGTAGATTTGTTTTTCATAAATTAGCATATTCTTAAAAAAGTTGTAGAATATATGATTCCACAACGTTTTCTGGATAAAAACGTTGTAGTTTAATATATCAGACAACGTTTAAGCACTTTCACACAACGTTTTTAAAATATTTTAGATTAAAAAAAAAGAAAAAAAATATTGTGGTTCACCTATATTACCAATGCACCTGCAATATGCTAATAGCATGATATATAGCTAAAATTACAAAGAATATTAATATCATACAATACTTTTACATCCCAATAATTTCTTGTAATGCCAATTACAAAGAATATTAATACCATACAATACGTTTACATCTCAATAATGTCAAACTATCCATACATCTCAAATTCACTTTTCAATATAATTACTACTATATTGAATTGTGAATTTGACTACATCCACAAAATATACCAAACCATCCATAAAATTAAACTACTACCTAATTAAACTATCCATGATGATAGGGTTGAGCGGGTTTTAACAACAGCCTGAGCAACATTCTGGGCAAGCTTCATCACAACCTATAGTTCATCAAGTAGAATTCATCAGTCATTATATGAGAAGATCAACAGAAAGATTCACAAATTAGAGTACAAGGTTGAATTAATCGACTTTTCTTGGATTTTGAAGGCTTCAATCAGACCATTTTTTTTCCTGCAGAAACTTGAGACCAAATCAAGCAGTTTCAACTTGCACAGCATGTGGCATCATAAAAAGCTGCACCATTTTATTTGAACTAGGTCTTTAAAACTGAGTCAGGTTATCAAACATAGAATCGTCACCCTAGCAACACTTACTTGAGTACTGCTGGAAACGGGACGAAGAAGGGCACCTGCACCAGCAACTCTTTCTCTTGCACCAGCTATTGATGGGATGGGAGACGAGACCCCAAAGCAGTTGCAGAGCGATATACGACATTTAGAACTCTTGTGTGCTCAACTTGATCCCGCAGATCATTACACCAAGATGATGTTGTGACCTGATGATAAGCTCTTAAATAAATACTCTTATAAGGGATTTGTCTATCCTTATTAGTTGGAAACTGACGATAAAAATCAAAAATTTAATTGTTGTCTCACGTTCCAAAGCGTAGATTTTTGATCCATGTATTCAGAGAAAAAAGTGATAACAGGTTTATGATTTCTAACAGTCAAAGGAAGCAAAAAAAAAAACTTAAGCATTGGACTCGATCAATACATGCCTGGTGCAAATGTGATGCAAGTGGTTGAGGAAAACTCTTTCTGTTCCCGGAAAATATATGTTAACAGTGCAGCAGTACCACCACCAAGTGAATGGCCAACAATCTGAAAGTAAAATGGGAAACCTTGGTTACAACACCCATATAGATCAACAGACATTTAACAACAATTTTTATGGAAAATGACAATTGGACTTGAAGAAATGGCCAATAACAGGAAGGCTTAAAAATTCCCTTCCTCTTACAATCAGAAGATGCAAAGGTATGGTAAGCATAAATTTTTATATCTTGTGCAATTAGCTATCAAAGGCAGCTTTTATAAGAGTTCATTAAAATTCCTCATATCTTTAATTGACAATTCATAGAAAAGAGAACACTACTAGTTGAATATTTATTTGATAAGATCGACTATTTGTAAATATAAAAAATATATTGTGTAGAGGAATACCAAACTTGCTGACTTCTAACATAGCATATAACTCTTGGCATGAACATATGGACTATAATTTTAGTTAAACTAAGAACTAGGAATATGGAAAGATAAATGCTCCCAACAGGAAAAGTATAAAACAATTGTGAACATTTGGATTTAGTAGTGTAAATGCTAAAAGCTTCAAATATACAAAACAACCCCACCCCCTCCTCCCTGCAAAAAAAAAAACCTCATTTATAGCCAAACCTCAATATATTGCTTAATGCAATATAAATAAAAATTGAATGAAAACAAATAAACATTACATACATATTCCAATAGTTTTATGACATATATAACTTCAAACACAAAGGAAAGAGGTTTAAGAAAAAAAATAACCCAGTTAAGTCAGTAGTAACATATACCTTCACTTGGTAATCGTGAAATTCATTAAGAGCCTTAAGCAGAAATGGACTGCTGAGCTTTGCAATCCAACGAGCAGCAGCAACCATCCCACAGTGGGCATATCCTAATACTAAATTGCTAATGCCACCATCATGTAAAACTGAATGGTGAAAAGGAACCACTGCACCTGTCGTTGCAGTTAGAGTATCTTTGATGCTATGAGTCCCCCGAATCAATAGAAGAAAGCATTTTAAATTTTTGTCACATTAGATTGTAAAGACAGGCACTGCACCTGTCGCTGCAGTTAGAGTATCTTTGTACGTTGTGGTTTAAGTGTTGTCGATCAAACAAAGTAACATTATCCAATCAAACAAAGTGAAAATCAAACAAAGTAAAAGTGATGAAAGTACATATGAAGGTGACATTATCCAATCAAACAAAGTGATGTTATCCAATAAAACAAAGTAACAAAAATCCTGCATACTACCCTTTTATAAAGAGAGTTTGGTTTATAAGTGAAAATGTGAAATTTCCAACAAACCAAATCCCCCAACATAGAATGCAGTCCTTTTAACTGGGCTGCTAGGCTGCTATGTTTGCACAACAAATAGTACAACAGTAGATAAACCAAAGCTGAAATAACTGATTTCTCAATAAAAAATTAACTGATTTCTCAATAAAAAATCTTCTTTACTCATTAACTGATTTCTCAATAAAAAATTAGGGTAAATAATTTTTGAAGAAAAGCAAAATCTAGCTCCCAATTTATATAATAAAAGAAATTACTCAATAGAAAACTACTTAAACCCGGGTCTGGTTAGGCACTTTTGATTCAGCCGAGGACGCCGCTCGCGCCTATGACGCCGCCGCACGATCCCTCCGCGGTCCCAAGGCTAAAACCAATTTTTTGTTATCGCCCCTCCCTTTTCAGGATAGTCCCCATGGCGGCGACAACAATTTTATCCAACCATTTTACATTTCCCGACCGACGTCGAGTAGCCTGAGCAGCACCGTCGAGTCCTCATGTGGGCCCAGGGCGTCGAATCCACCGGTGCCTCAACGAATCAAACCCCAACATAGGTTCAAACCGCCGATTCAGGTAGATGATTTTCATAGCGATTGTGATTCGTCGTCTTCTGTGGTGGACGATTGTGACACGGCTTCGTTCCACACGATTTGCAGTTTTGAAAAAATAGATTCGGGTCGAGAATGCGCGAGATCTGTCGCTGTGAGGGGCCGAAATGAGTGAACACACTGAGAATGCACGAGATCTGTGATGTGAAGATGAGTGAGAGATAGGGGAGGGTGGATTTGGGAGAGCAGAGAACTGCTTCAGATGTTGGAAGCGATGTTGGAAGGCTAGGAGAGAAAAAGACTATACGTCTTTTAATTTTTAATTTTAAGTGTTCAAGCTCCGTGTTTTTTTAATAGACAACGTTTTTTAAAAAAAACGTTATCTAGTTAAAACTAAAAAAAATACTCTTTTAAATAGATAACGTTTTTGCATATATATTTATAATATTTTTTTTAAAAACGTTGTGAAAAAAAATACCACAACGTTTTTATAAAAAACGTTGTGGTTTAAGTGTTGTCTATTTAGTATTTTGTAGTAGTGAATGGAGCCTGGGATTTAAATATAATAGTTATATTTAAATATTAATTAACTTTACCTTAAGGGTTTGGCCTTTTTTGTTCACTTGGTAGGCTAAAGTGACCAAACTAGAATAAAAGTTCATAATCAATCCTAGGTAGAATATAGTATTCTATACGCGTCTTTATACTATATATATTGTATATTATCTGCAAACACGCTTGCGTGTTAATTAATATAACGCATTTTATATATATATATGTGTCTAACATAAAACAAAATGAGACAAATTAATAACAAATCTCTCAAAATTTTTTATATTAAGTGTAACGCCTCTAAAATTAGGTATCGTCACCCATCTTGGGTCGCCACTACATACGTAGTACGTAAATTCAAATACAACTTACTAACCTAATCGTAGGTATACAATCTGACGTAAACTTTGAGTTTGAATACAAATATTGTCTCTTAGATATTATACAAACTCGAAAAGGAGTCCTCATTACAACTATTATCACACTATTTCACGCTGAATAGTGAGGACTACTAATCTTTATCCTCCGGACCATTTACTTACGTTCCCACTGTCTCCAATTTATGTTACTCATTTCAAAGAGAACAATGAAAGAAAGGTGAGCTTTCAATCTAAATTTAATAAGAAATATTATGACTAAGATAATGCGAATAAATTATCATTAGCCTTCAACAATGTTAAACCGATAAAATACAATAGACAACCAGGTTTAAGCTGCAATGGAATAAGCAATCCATTAAAAGAGTCAGTAGAGAATAAAGTCTACTATCTTTTAGGTTTTAAAGGTTTTCATCAATTTTTATCAACGAGACTCAAATTTAATAAATAAACCACCACATCTAATCATCCCCTGCACTCACTGGGCCAAGGATTTTCATCAAATTATCAATGGTCATGACTATACCAATCATCCCCTGGTCATAATCATACCAAAAAACTATCCATCACCGCATTCAGCCAATCGGCGACTTTTTGTCACATCATTTATATCAAGTCATGATTATCTTAGAATGATCCTCGTGTCATAATCATACTAAGTTCATCTATCGATCGTAAGCCAAAGATAACATAATATAACATGAGGATGATGATGATGACATAATAATTCAATAAAACAAGTTCAAGAATTATTTAATCCATGAATTATTAACGTCCAAATTGTCAACACGATATCTTTGTTTAGAGAGTAAAATTCAAGAATGATCGGAAGAATATTTCCATGAAAAGATCTTTGGATGAAAACGCAAATATCGAGGATATTCCACTAATTTCATGGAGTATAAAGTCAAAGTTTTAACTAACCCAGATAATAAAGAATGGAATAACAAAAGAAATCACCATGCATGCGATTATTGCGCGCATGAAGTTATTCCAATGAATAATAATAATCGGAACCAGTCGGTGAAATTCACAAATCGCGGGATGTTCCAACGAATAATAAAGATGGAACCGGATCCGGGTGTAAAACACGAGATAGGATATTCCAACGAATGATAAAAAGCGGAACCGGTCCGGTGTAAAACACACGCATGGATGTTCCAATGTAATAATAAAGATTTTAACCAGTCCTGTAAAAAACATACGACAGGATGTTCCAACGAGAATAATAAAGATTTTAACCGAGTCCGGTGTAAAACACATGAGCAGATGTTCCAATGAATAATAGAAGAATGTCACCAAGTATAGGAAATCACAGTATCACAGTTATTCCAAGAATAATAAGCGATGGAATAACATAAGGATTTCACCAAGTATAGGGTATCTGCGTATCTGAGGTTATGTATAGGGTATGCCACTTTTTACAAGTTATTCCAATGAATAATAATGAATGGAATAACGAAGTTCTCTTCAAGAAGAAAATAATAACACCTTCTTACCGTAAAAAGAACCGAATATAGAAGTAGTGAAGTAGCGAGAATACTCTTCTTCTTTCTATAATTTTCTCTATAAACTTCTCTCTATAATTTCTCTCTAGAGTTTCAATGAATTAAGTAAGAAAATAATGAAGGAATGAGCTTCTATTTATAGGAAAATGGAATGCATAAGTAATTAATCCATGAACTATTCGAGATTGATTTACTTTAATCGGACGGTCCATATTTAAAGAAAAATCTTTTAAATAAAATATAATATATTCTATTTATATAAAAACATTTTACTATGCAAACACTATATGCAATCTTATCTGCAAAACACTACGCAACACTATGCATAATAAAATATAATAATATATTCTATTTATAGAATAACTTTAATAAAGTATTCTATTTTATATAAAAGATGTTTCGCTTTTATTACGTTAATAATACTGAATAAAACAAAAACGTCATTATCGCTTATAATAATTCATATTATTAATCGACAATAATGGAATCAAACCGAGTGACTTCTCACATAAGCATCAATAATCAATACCGGTAATTCTTCTTATCTGACCACATATCGATTCTTTGTACTTTTTTACTACCGAGTAGTTCAACAAGAACTACTGTAAAACTTCCGCCGTTATTTCAATAAAATATTTTTGTCGCTTTCTCAATCCGAAATGATAATTACATTGTGGGGTCCACCAATGATTGAGTAGTTGTATGCGAATATTCCCTCGCTAAACCGAATATTCCCCCAGAGCCAATCCAATATAATATAACCACTTGCATACTTTGCAAAATTTATAAATACTACCCACAACTATAATATTATCTTAAATTCAAAAAATTATTTCAACAAAATTTAAATCTTTATTGATAAAATCTAGGGTCTCACAATCTCCCCTCCTTATGGAATTTCGCCCTCGAAATTAGAATGCGATACTTGGTATGATAAAGAAGTGAGGATACCTTGAATACCTTTATCGTTTAAAAATATTAAATTCATCTTTGAAATCGCCAAAGCTATTCATTAACAATTCATCTTTACTACTTCTGCTAAAGATATACAAATCAGTAAAACCAATAATGCTAAGACGCAGCGACTTAATAGTATCACGACCACGAATTATCCATGCACCCCGGCCAAGGATATTCGTGTTTTCAATTACTGATTATGATTATCTTAAACAATCCTCAGTCATAATCATACCAAGTCCATCTATGCACGTAAGCCACGATGACTTTGAACGCATCCATGAATTAATATTTCATTCTTTGAGACTCAAATTTCAATAATTAATCCACATCATCGAATCATCCCTCGCACTACGGGCGAGGATATTCATTAGTATCACGACCACAAATTATCCATGCACTACTACCAAAGATAATTGTGTTTTCAATTCTGATTATGATTATACCGAAACAATCCCTAATCATAATCATACCAAGTCCATCTATGCACGTAAGCCAGATGACTTTGAACGCATCCATGAATTAATATTTCATTCTTTGAGACTCACTCAATAATTAATCCACATCATCGAATCATCCACCGCACTACGGGCCAAGGATATTCATTAGTATCACGACCACAAATTATCCATGCACTACTGACCAAAGATAATTGTGTTTTCAATTACTGATTATGATTATACCGAACAATCCCTAGTCATAATCATACCAAGTCCATCTACATGCACGTAAGCCACGAGATGACTTTGAACGCATCCATGAATTAATATTTCATTCTTTGAGACTCAAATTTCAATAATTAATCCACATCATCGAATCATCCCCGCACTACGGGCCGAGGATATTCATTAGTATCACGACCACAAATTATCCATGCACTACGGCCAAAGATAATTGTGTTTTTCAATTACTGATTATGATTATGCCGAACAATCCTCGGTCATAATCATACCAAGTCCATCTATGCACGTAAGCCACGATGACTTTGAACACATCCATGAATTAATATTTCATTCTTTGAGACTCACCGATAATTAATCCACATCATCGAATCATCCCTCGCACTACGGGCCCAAGGATATTCATTAGTATCACGACCACAAATTATCCATGCACTACTACCAAAGATAATTGTGTATTCATTTACTGATTATGATTATACCGAATAATCGTGTAGTCATAATCATACCAAGTCCATCTATGCACTACAGCCACGTATGACTTTCAACATAATATAAACACGAGGATAATGATATAAAGAATCAATCAAATGAGATAAAGGATAAATATTAAACATTTATAATATAATTTATCCAGGATTCAAGAATATCCCCATGTTATCAATCATTTAATAATCTCATAATCTAATAACATTAATATTATAACAATATTTTAATCACTTCTTAAATTTATAAACAATTTATCTTAATTGTTTACACTTTACCATATAATGCATTTAATCATTCAAAAATGTCATACTCATAAGATATCATCACCAATTATCAAATCTCTCAAAAAATATGCATATACTCTATATAGGATTCTACTATAAAAATCTTATTTTCAACTTTGTTACTTCACATAACATATTTAACTCATATGTTCGTAACTAAACTATTTTCATGAAAAATACCAAATCAGCCCCAAAAATATTTCTTTTCTGGGATTTAGCATAATATAGTCCCATAATGAAAATATATTTTTCTCGGAATTTTTAAAATTCATTTACTATTTTTTAAAAATCAATTTCCACTTAATTCCTTAAGAAATTAGCTACCTCAAGTTTAACTCCAAAAATTCCCAAATCTTGGCAGGACCTTACACATGTTAACGTGAGCTTCCAGGTTTAAATTTCATGGTCATCGGAGTTATAGAACTCGGTTATAGCGTCATTTAAAAAAAACCTAAATATTGAAATAGTCATAACTTGCTCATTTTAAGTCGAAATGAGCTCATTTTTGGACAGGAGGTACTTTATACCATATATTTTCATGTCCCAAAAGGCCAGAATTTTTCTCATAATTTAAGTGGCCGAAACAGCCTCTCTAAAATCATGGCAGAAGCTTTTTCGGTTTTTGCAGCTTTGCACTCCTTTGCTAAAATCAGTCCACACAAAAATCTACAACACCTTTTCCAGTAATTCCACTTGGATTAGTTAGGTAACTCATAGATCTAACTCTAGGACTTGACCACATTCAAAAATTCAAAATATAACAGGAGATATGGTTAATTGAATTTCATGTTACGTTTTTCACTAAAATCTGATTTTCAACTCTTTGTGATTTCTAAGAAACTTTCATGTTTTTACATACTAACCAACATAACTCATCATAAAACTTACTAATACCACGAATACCCATGATTTTCATTATTCCAATGCTTTTATTATGACTTTCATCATAAACCACGTAAACTGTTCATTTTAGTTGAAGAAATATTTGAGGGTTTAAGGAATGAGTTTTGTACTGGGGTCAATACAAAATTCGATTTCACGCTCTAAGTAGGCTAAGAAGTCTTCAAGAATACGCCAGGAAATTTATTAATAATAGAAATATCATTCAAAACTGTGACTCTCATCCAAGACTTGGATAGTACATCACATTGATACCAACTGTGACTTCTATCCCTTAACCTAGATAGCACCTCACAATGACACCTTACATAAATGTATAGTCAAAAACTGTTTTAGAAATTAAAATCTTTGGAAAGTGCTCAAGAAAACCTTCGTACATGGGAGGCCATGCTTCTAGGTTATGATAGATATCATATGGCCACAGAATTATTCTTGGTTTACCCAATAGACCCCAAAGAAAAATGAGAAGATTACTATCATATTCTTCCCAATGGTGAGTCTTCTCTTGATTTATCATTATCTCCACTGTCTCAAATTGAGAATTATACTTCAAACAAACACCAAGATCATATAGGTAGTGCTCAGAATATACTCGACAAGTGGATGAGCACAACCACATCTTATGATGACACGAGATTGTATGTCATTAGACATCTTGTATGATAGTGGCAAAACACTCTTCCAACGTTGGGTTACGCCTCACCCTAGTTGATTCACCAAATATAACTACTAAATGATGACCACTGTTCTATTCCACTGTTACCCCCGCTCGACCTAGCTACACTCTTATTACCTGAAAGGAATTGTGAAGCAAAAGGGTTAATTAATATATCAAATATTATCCCTATACTCCTCAACGTGAGCCAATTAAATAACAAATAAACTTAGGTAGGTCATACTAGCGAAGAATTCCCGTCTCTCCCTCCTAGTTCTTATCTAGCATCTTAGCTGGGATCATATCCCTAAGCTCGATACCAACCGTAACGCCCCAAAATTAGGTATACGTCACCCATCTTGGGTCGCCACTTACATGGTACATAAATTCAAATACAACTTACTAACCTAACTGTCGCATGCATAATAATCGACATAAACTTTGAGTTTGAATACAAATATTGTCTACTAGATATTATACAAACTCAAAAGGAGTCCTCATTACAACTATTATCACACTATTTCACGTAATAGTGAGGACTACTAATGCTATCCTCTGGACCATTACTTACGTTCCCGAGGCTTCGTCCCAAATATGTTCTCATTTCACAAGAGAACAATGAAAGAAAGGGTGAGCTCAACTAGCCCAATAAGAAATATTATGACTAAGATAATGCGAATAAATTATCATTAGCCTTCAACAATTGTTAAACCGATAAAATACAATAGACAACCCGGTTTAATCTGCAATGGAATAAGCAATCCATTAAAAGAGTCAAGTAGAGAATAAAGTCTACTATCTTTTAGGTTTTAAAAGGTTTTCATCAATTTTTATCACGAGACTCGACTTAATAAATAAACCACCACATCTAATCATCCCCGTACCACTGGTCAAGGATTTTCATCAAATTATCAATGGTCATGACTATACCGAATCACCCCCGTCATAATCATACCAAAAACTATCCATCAACGCATTATTCACAGCCACCGAGGGACTTTTGTCACATCATTTATATCAAGTCATGATTATACCGAATGATCCCTGGTCATAATCATAATAAGTTCATCTATGCACGTAAGCCAAAGATAACATAATATAACATGGGGATGATGACAATGACATAATAATTCAATAAAACAAGTTCAAGAATTATTTAATCCATGAATTATTAACGTCCAAATTGTCAACATGATACTGTTTCGTAGAGTAAAATTCAAGAATGATCAGAAGAATATTTCCATGAAAAGATACTGGATGAAACGCAAATATCAAGGATATTCCACTAATTTCATGGAGTATAGAAGTCAAAGTTTTAACCAACTGGGTATAATAAAGAATGGAATAACAAAAGAAATCACCATGCATGCGATTGCCGCGATGACAAAAGTTATTCCAATGTAATAATAATAATCGGAACCGGTCGTCGTGAAATTTACAATCGGCGATGATGTTCCAACGTAATAATAAAGATGGAACCGGATCCGGTGTAAAACACAGATAGGATATTCAACAGAATGATAAAGATTTAACCAGTGTCCGTGTAAAACACACGCATGTGATGTTCCAACGTAATAATAAAGATTTTAACCAGTCCTGTCCTGTAAAACACATGCATGTGATGTTCCAACGAATAATAAAGATTTTAACCAGTCCTGTAAAAAACACACGCATGTGGATGTTCCAATGTAATAATAGAAGAATGTCACCAAGTATAGGGTAAACTGGCATTATACAAGTTATTCCAATGAATAATAAGCAATGGAATAACATAAGGATTTCACCAAGTATAGGGTATGCCGCGTGATACAAAGTTATGTATAGGGTATGCCACTTTTACGGGTTATTCAAATGTAATAATAATGAATGGAATAATGAAGTTCTCTTCAAGAAGAAAGAATAACACCCTCACTCACCGTAAAAAGAACCTGAATATAGAAGTAGTGAAGTAGCGAGAATACTCTTCTTCTTTCTATAATTTTCTCTCTATAGCTTCTCTCTATAATTTCTCTCTCTGAGTTTCAATGAATTAAATAAGAAAATAATGAAGGAATGAGCTTTCTATTTATAGGAAAATGGAATGCATAAGTAACTAATCCATGAACGGTCCAGATTGATTTACTTTAATCTGACGGTCCATATTTAAAGAAAAATCTTTTAAATAAAATATAATATATTCTATTTATATAAAAACATTTTACTATGCAAACACTATGCAATACTATGCAAAACACTATGCAACACTATGCATAATAAAATATAATATATTCTATTTATAGAATAACTTTAATAAAGTATTCTATTTTATATAAAAGATGTTTCGCTTTTATTACGTTAATAATACGAATAATAAAAAAAACGTCATTATCGCTATAATAATTCATATTATTAATCGACAATAATGGAATCAAACCGAGTGACTTCTCACATAAGCATCAATAATCAATACTGCAAATACTTACGCAACCACACGTACATCGTACTTTTTACTACCGAAAGTAGTTCAACAAGAAACCACCAGTAAAACTTCCGCCGTTATTTCAATAAAATATTTTTGTCGCTTTCTCAATCCGACAATAATTACATTGTAGGGTCCACCAATGATTGAGCCGTTGCATGCGAATATTCCTCGCTAAACCGAATATTCCCCGACCAATCCAATATAATATAACCACTTGCATACTTTGCAAAATTTATAAATACTACCCACAACTATAATATTATCTTAAATTCAAAAAATTATTTCAACAAAATTTAAATCTTTATTGATAAAATCTAGGGTCTCACAATCTCCCCTCCTTATGGAATTTCGCCCTCGAAATTAGGGTACGTACTTGGTATGATAAAGAAGTGAGGATACCTTGAATACCTTTATCGTTTAAAAATATTAAATTCATCTTTGAAATCTGCCAAAGCTATTCATTAACAATTCATCTTTGCACTACAGGCTAAAGATATACAACTGTAAAACCAATAATGCTAAGACGCAGCTTAATAGTATCACGACCACGAATTATCCATGCACCACTGGCCAAGGATATTCGTGTTTTCAATTACGGTTATGATTATACCGAACAATCCCTGGTCATAATCATACCAAGTCCATCTATGCACGTAAGCCACAGATGACTTTGAACGCATCCATGAATTAATATTTCATTCTTTGAGACTCACTTTCAATAATTAATCCACATCATCGAATCATCCCCGCACTACATGTGCCGAGGATATTCATTAGTATCACGACCACAAATTATCCATGCACTACGGCGAAAGATAATTGTGTTTTCAATTACTGATTATGATTATACCGAACAATCCTAGTCATAATCATACCAAGTCCATCT
Source organism: Panax quinquefolius (assembly GCA_020205615.1). Lineage (NCBI taxonomy): Eukaryota > Viridiplantae > Streptophyta > Magnoliopsida > Apiales > Araliaceae > Panax > Panax quinquefolius. The sequence goes on along the minus strand of CM035163.1, from coordinate 131,191,660 downwards.
ATGCACGTAAGCCACGTATGACTTTGAACGCATCCATGAATTAATATTTCATTGCTGAGACTCAGCCAATAATTAATCCACATCATCGAATCATCCCTGCACTACAGGCCAAGGATATTCATTAGTATCACGACCACAAATTATCCATGCACTACGGCCAAAGATAATTGTGTTTTCAATTACGGTTATGATTATACCGAACAATCCCTAGTCATAATCATACCAAGTCCATCTATGCACGTAAGCCACAGATGACTTTGAACGCATCCATGAATTAATATTTCATTGCTGAGACTCAGCTCAATAATTAATCCACATCATCGAATCATCCACGCACTACGTGCCAAGGATATTCATTAGTATCACGACCACAAATTATCCATGCACTACTACCAAAGATAATTGTGTTTTCAATTACTGAGTATGATTATGCCAAACAATCCACGGTCATAATCATACCAAGTCCATCTATGCACGTAAAGCCACGATGATGACTTTGAACACATCCATGAATTAATATTTCATTCACGAGACTCAAATTTCAATAATTAATCCACATCATCGAATCATCCCCGCACTACGTGCCGAGGATATTCATTAAGATCACGACCACAAATTATCCATGCACTACGGCCAAAGATAATTGTGTATTCATTTACTGATTATGATTATACCGATAATCCGTGGTCATAATCATACCAAGTCCATCTATGCACTACTGAGGCCACGGATGACTTTCAACATAATATAAACACGAGGATAATGATATAAAGAATCAATCAAATGAGATAAAGGATAAATATTAAACATTTATAATATAATTTATCCAGATTCAAGAATATCCCCATGTTATCAATCATTTAATAATCTCATAATCTAATAACATTAATATTATAACAATATTTTAATCACTTCTTAAATTTATAAACAATTTATCTTAATTGTTTACACTTTACCATATAATGCATTTAATCATTCAAAATGTCATACTCATAAGATATCATCACCAATTATCAAATCTCTCAAAAAATATGCATATACTCTATATAGGATTCTCTAGCCATAAAATCTTATTTTCAACTTTGTTACTTCACATAACATATTTAACTCATATGTTCAGAATTAAACTATTTTCATGAAAAATACCAAATCAGCCCCAAAAATATTTCTTTTCTGGGATTTAGCATAATATAGTCCCATAATGAAAATATATTTTTCTCGGAATTTTTAAAATTCATTTACTATTTTTTAAAAATCAATTTCCACTTAATTCCTTAAGAAATTAGCTACCTCAAGTTTAACTCCAAAAATTCCCAAATCTTGGCAGGACCTTACACATGTTAACGTGAGCTTCCAGTTTAAATTTCATGGTCATCAGAGTTATAGAACTCCGGTTATAGCGTTTTTCGTCAGAAAAAACCTAAATATTGAAATAGTCATAACTTGCTCATTTTAAGTCAGAATGAGCTCATTTTTGGACAGGAGATACTTTATACCATATACTTTCATGTCCCAAAAGGCCAGAATTTTTCTCATAATTTAAGTGGCCGAAACAGCCTCTCTAAAATCATGGCGTGAAGCTTTTTCGGTTTTTTGCAGCTTTGCACTCCTTTGCTAAAATCAGTCCACACAAAAATCTACAACACCTTTTCCAGTAATTCCACTTGGATTAGTTAGGTAACTCATAGATCTAACTCTAGGACTTGACCACATTCAAAAATTCAAAATATAACAGGAGATATGGTTAATTGAATTTCATGTTACGTTTTCACTAAAATCTGATTTTCAACTCTTTGTGATTTCTAAGAAACTTTCATGTTTTTACATACTAACCAACATAACTCATCATAAAACTTACTAATACCACGAATACCCATGATTTTCATTATTCCAATGCTTTTATTATGACTTTCATCATAAACCACGAAAAGCTGCTTCATTTTAGTTGAAGAAATATTTGAGGGTTTAAGGAATGAGTTTTGTCTTTGGGTCAATACAAAATTCGATTTCACGCTCTAAGTAGGCTAAGAAGTCTTCAAGAATACGCCAGGAAATTATTAATAATAGAAATATCATTCAAAAACTGTGACTCTCATCCAAGACTTGGATAGTACATCACATTGATACCAACTGTGACTTCTATCCCTTAACCTAGATAGCACCTCACAATGACACCTTACATAAATGTATAGTCAAAAACTGTTTTAGAAATTAAAATCTTTGGAAAGTGCTCAAGAAAACCTTCCCATACATGGGAGGCCATGCTTCTAGGTTATGATAGATATCATATGGCCACGTAATTATTCTTGGTTTACCCAATAGACCCCAAAGAAAAATGAGAAGATTACTATCATATTCTTCCCAATGGTGAGTCTTCTCTTGATTTATCATTATCTCCACTGCCTCAAATTGAGAATTATACTTCAAACAAACACCAAGATCATATAGGTAGTGCTCAGTAAATATACTCAAAGAAGTGGATGAGCACAACCACATGCTTTATGATGACACGAGATTGTATGTCATTAGACATCTTGTATGATAGTGGCAAAACACTCTTCCAACGTTGGGTTCGCCTCACCCTAGTTGATTCACCAAATATAACTACTAAATGATGACCACCGTTCTATTCCATCATTACCCCGCTCGACCTAGCTACACTCTTATTATTACGAAAGGAATTGTGAAGCAAAAGGGTTAATTAATATATCAAATATTATCCCTATACTCGATGACCAATTAAATAACAAATAAACTTAGGTAGGTCATACTAGCGGCGAATTCCCGTCTCTCCCTCCTAGTTCTTATCTCGCATCTTAGCTGGGATCATATCCCTAAGCTCGATACCAACCGTAACGCCCCCAAAATTAGGTATCGTCCACCATCTTGGGTCGCCACTTACATGGTACATAAATTCAAATACAACTTACTAACCTAATCGTGCTATGTACAATACGACATAAACTTTGAAGTTTGAATACAAATATTGTCTACTAGATATTATACAAACTCAAAAGGAGTCCTCATTACAACTATTATCACACTATTTCACGTAATAGTGAGGACTACTAATGCTATCCTCTCGACCATTACTTCGTTCCTCGACTCGTCTCCAATTTATGTTCTCATTTCACTCAAGAAAACAATGAAAGAAAGGGTGAGCTCAACTAGCCTAATAAGAAATATTATGACTAAGATAATGCGTAATAAATTATCATTAGCCTTCAACAAGATTTTAAGCGATAAAATACAATAGACAACCGGTTTAACTGCAATGAATAAGCAATCCATTAAAAGAGTCAAGTAGAGAATAAAGTCTACTATCTTTTAGGTTTTAAAAGGTTTTCATCAATTTTTATCATTTGAGACTCGACTAATAAAAATAAACCACCACATCTAATCATCCTCGTACCACTGGTCAAGGATTTTCATCAAATTATCAATGGTCATGACTATACCGAATCACCCCCGGTCATAATCATACCAAAAACTATCCATCATCGCATTACGAAAAGCCACCGAGGACTTTTGTCACATCATTTATATCAAGTCATGATTATACCGAATGATCCTCGGTCATAATCATAATAAGTTCATCTATGCACGTAAGCCAAAGATAACATAATATAACATGGGGATGATGACAATGACATAATAATTCAATAAAACAAGTTCAAGAATTATTTAATCCATGAATTATTAACGTCCCAAATTGTCAACATGATCATCGCTTGCAGTAGTAAAATTCAAGAATGATCGGAAGAATATTTCCATGAAAAGATATCGGATGAAACGCAAAATATCAAGGATATTCCACTAATTTCATGGAGTATAGAAGTCAAAGTTTTAACCAACCGGGTATAATAAAGAATGGAATAACAAAAGAAATCACCATGCATGCGATTACTTGCGCCATAGACAGGTTATTCCAATGTAATAATAATAACGGAACCAGTCGTGAAATTTACAATCGGCAGATGTTCCAACAGAATAATAAAGATGGAACCAGATCCTGTGTAAAACACATGATAGGATATTCCAACAGAATGATAAAGACGGAACCAGTGCGTGTAAAACACACGCATGGATGTTCCAACAGAATAATAAAGATTTTAACCAGTCCCGTGTAAAACACACATGCATGTGATGTTCCAATGTAATAATAAAGATTTTAACCAGTCCGTAAAAACACACGCATGTGATGTTCCAACGAATAATAGAAGAATGTCACCAAGTATAGGGTAAATCATGCGTATCTGGTTATTCCAATGTAATAATAAGCAATGGAATAACATAAGGATTTCACCAAGTATAGGGTATCCACGATATCACAGTTATTATGTATAGGTATGCCACTTTTACAAAGTTATTCCAATGTAATAATAATGAATGGAATAATGTAAGTTCTCTTCAAGAAGAAAGAATAACACCCTCACCGTAAAAAGAACTGAATATAGAAGTAGTGAAGTAGCGAGTAATACTCTTCTTCTTTTCTATAATTTTCTCTATAGCTTCTCTCTATAATTTCTCTCTCTAGAGTTTCAATGAATTGTAAGAAAATAATGAAGGAATGAGCTTCTATTTATAGGAAAATGGAATGCATAAGTAACTAATCCATGAACGGTCCAGATTGATTTACTTTAATCGACGGTCCATATTTAAAGAAAAATCTTTTAAATAAAATATAATATATTCTATTTATATAAAAACATTTTACTATGCAAACACTATGCAATACTATGCAAAACACTATGCAACACTATGCATAATAAAATATAATATATTCATTTATAGAATAACTTTAATAAAGTATTCTATTTTATATAAAAGATGTTTCGCTTTATTTACGTTAATAATAATGAATAAAACAAAACGTCATTATCGCTATAATAATTCATATTATTAATCGACAATAATGGAATCAAACCGAGTGACTTCTCACATAAGCATCAATAATCAATACCGTGCACACTATGCAACCACACGTATTCGCATACTTTTACTACCGAGTAGTTCAACAAGAACCACGGTAAAACTTCCATGAATTATTTCAATAAAATATTTTTTATCGCTTTCTTTCAATCCGATAATAATTACATTGTGGGGTCCACCAATGATTGAGCCGTTGTACGAATATTCCCTGCTAAACCGAATATTCCCCGACCAATCCAATATAATATAACCACTTGCATACTTTGCAAAATTTATAAATACTACCCACAACTATAATATTATCTTAAATTCAAAAAATTATTTCAACAAAATTTAAATTTTTATTGATAAAATCTGGGGTCTCACATTAAGTCCTAAGCGTTCAAAGATATTTGGAATATCGAGCGTCGCCTTCTAGCATGATAAAAATAATAGAGTATCAATTAATTATTGTAAGTTTGTTGTGTCACCACAAGGCTTATCTTTATTCTTTGAGATGTTAATTTTATCACATTTGATACTTATAAAGAAAATTGAACAATGTTATTTTGTTGTGTCACCACAAGGACAATATTTTTTTTTTTTGAATATATGGAGTGCTAGGTTAGACTTAACTGGGATAATTTTGATTCGGATGTGCCACCACTTAATCAAAATAATCTAAGAGACAAAATATAAGGAGTTGCATAGTTGATGTAATTGACAAGAGTTGTCTACCTATTTATTTATATATAGTTTGTTGTGTCACCACAAGGCTATTTACATTTGAAATGTGATCCTCATTCTCACTAGCAAATCTTTAATTAGATTTTGTCAAACTATATAAGTGAGGGTAATATAGTTTGAAGAAAATAGTGGGAGATACCAATTTAAAACAAGACTTAATTTATTTTGGTAATTAATAAAAGAATGTATGCTAAAATGTTGTTAATTACAAATTCATTTACAGAATTTTACAATGTCTAAATTACTATCACTGCGAAACATATTAGATGTTATTTAACCGAACCGTATTAAACGGATTGGTTAAGAAATTTGAGAATAGTTCTCACGGCTGAAAAGCTATCTTATGTCCTTAATACGCTTATCCCTGCAATGGTTGCAGATAATGCCTCTGAGGAAAGATTGCTACTTTTAGAAAGTGGCAAGATGATGCACAGTTGGCTCAATGCATCATGCTCGCATCCATGAGTAACGAGCTTCAGCGTCAACATAAGGATGAAACTATGGATGCTCCTACTATACTCTTGTACGTCAAGTAGTTGAGGGTGAGGAAAATAGGACTAATAGATATCAGATATCTAAGGAGCTCTTCCGATCTAGAATGACAAATGACACTACAGTACAGACACATGTCCTAAACATGATCAATTTGATTGAACAATTAGGATAATAGGTTTTGTCATGGATGGAGGGTTGAGCCAAGATTTGATCTTGTAGTCACTCTGGACTCCTTCTCACAATTGTTGTGAATTTTTCATATGAACAAGCTAAATATCAGCCTCGCTGATTTGCTTAACATGTTAAAAAATATTAAGAGTCACTTTCCAACCAAGAAAGACCAAATCTTACTAGTAGAGGCCAAAGGATCTTCTAAAAGGAAGAACGATTCTAAGAAGGTAAATAGAAAGGCAAAAACAAAGGATAATAAGAACAAAACTGATACAGATAGCAAAGGAGTTTGCTTCCACTGCAATAAGTCTGGACACTGGAAAGAAACTGCAAGAAGCATCTTGTAGAGCTAACCAGAAGAAGCTTAGTGAAGTTTTGGTTACAAATACAATTTTTTTCAAGATTTAAAATAAATTTTTTCTTTAAGTCAAGGTTCTACTTGGGTATTGGATACCGACTTTGGTTATCATAAATATAGATTTATGAAGGGACCAAGCAGAAGTAGAAAGCTAAACAAAGATAAGTAATCCTATGTGTGGGAAATAAAGCAAAGGTTGCTACATTAGCCATAAGAACTTTCAATTTAGCATTGCGTACGGACAAATCTATTAAGTCAATAAGTTGTTATTGTATTCCAGTTCTCGTTAGAAACATTATTTTCATTTTGTTGTTGGACAATGAAATCTTTGGTATTATATTTAAGAACATTTTTTGTTCTATTTATAATAATAATGTTCTGTATAGAACTGGAATATTACTTAATGGATTTTGTATACTTGACTTACGTGAAAAATTATTATATAAATTGAACAAACTAGTATAAGAAAAGGAGGTGATCATTCAAAGAGTTGAATGTTTGTATTTGATGAAATACAAGTATGAATTATTTGAAAGGTTCAAAGAATTCAGAAGTGAAACAAATTGGCAAAGTATTAGGATTCTTTGATCAGATCAAGGAAGGATTACTTGTGCAATGAGTTTCTAGATCATCTCAAATGGTTTTCTCACAATGAACCTGATACGCAATAATTGATTGATGTATCTGAAAGAAAAAATCGTACCTTATTGGACATGGTGCGGTCCATAATGACTTTATCGACATTCCAGTATCCTTCTGGGATAATGTTTTAGAAATGGCTGCATATCTACGAAAAAGGTAACCTCAAAATCCGGCCACAAGACTCCATAAAAGTTATGGAAAGGAAGGACTCCTACTATTAAGTATGTTAAGATAAGGGGTTGTCCAACTTATGTGAAAAAGGTTTCAAAGGATAAGTTTGGGACAAGATATGACATGTAAAGATTTGTGGGATATCCTAAAGTAAGTTTAGGATATATGTTCTATAATCCTACTTAGCAAAAGGTGTTTGTTGCGAAACACGCTTCCTTCTAAGATAAAGGTGTTTATCATTGAAGGGGCTAGTGGGAGGATAATAGAATATTGAAGAGTTCAAGAACCACAAAATACTATAAGTCAAATAAGAGAAACTTGTAGATAGACCTATTGTACCACAACCGAATCATAAATGGAATAGTACTGAAGATACCTGGGAGGTATGGATTCATCATAGATGATGATGATGAGGCACGCATCATAGAAGATGATGATCCAGTTATATACGATGAGGTAAGAGTTATAGACACTTAGAGAAATGGATTGAATCAAGCTTCTCAAAAATGGAACATTCGTTTTGATGAAACAAATCAAAAGAGTTTGATTTTAATACAAATAAGAATGAACCTAGTGTGTAAAAAAGGGTCAGTGGGAGCGTCGTGACATTCCTAGTATATTGATATACTACGGATAAGGAATAACATGCCAATGCTAGAATCAGTAAAGATAAAGTTGTCTAAACATTCCTCCCTGAATGATTGGGGAAGAATATCGTTATTGGGGATACAAATCTATATAGATAAATTTAATAGGATGCTCGACTTAACCCAAGGAACGTATATTCATTTGATGCTAAAGTTGTTTAGCATGGCAAACTCCAAGAGATGTCTCATGTTGATGAGTCATGGAGTGTATCTCTCTTAATAGTCCCCATAGACTTCTGAAAAGAGAGATCGCATGAGTGACAATCATGTATATATTGAAATATACGAGACCTGATGCTGACCGGTCATATTCTAGAGAAGATAACATAAAACATTGAAAAATATCTTAAAGTACTTAACCGACACTAAGGATGTGATTAAAATTTATGGTCGGTCTAAATTAAAACTAGAGGGCTTAACAAACTTAAGTTTTTCAGACAGACCAAGACGACAGAAAATCAACTTTAAGGTAAATGGTTACCTTGAACGGTGGTGCAGTGAATTGGAAAGGTTTCAAACAGCAAGGAGTTGTTGGTTTAGTGATAAAGACAAAATATATAACTATAAATGAAGCTACAAGTTGATTGTTTGGATGAAAAATTCATTATAGAACTAGGAATAGTTCCTAAGTCTCATCTTGGATCTAAACATGTGTTGTGGCACTTTCATTTGATTATAGGAATCATTGAAAGATGGGAAATCACTATAGAGATAGTGGACGCTCAAGAACAACATTACATATCCATTACCTAAAGCTTATCCAACAGCAGGATAATCGTCACTTAGAGAAGAAGGGTATGAGATACTATGGCGATTGGCTTTAGTGCAAGTGGAAGATTTAAATTAGTATGCACACAAGCCAATCATGTTTGATGATAAAGCATATATTTTGTAACAATCTTATTCGTTTATTAATAAAAAGTATTAATTTATTAAAGGCTTTTAATTATCTACATGATGCTGTTTTATAATATGTGATAAACCCATAGTTTTAAGTAATGCTTTTAGAATAATGATAATGATCATTCTAATGAGATCTAAATTCTTAGAAAGCTTAAAACTAAAATAGTTCCCAATCATTAGATTACTAAATTGGGGATTAGTGAATCCAGATAGATTGGTATATACGTTGTTTGCTCATTGGATGAGTGTAAGACCCCGAAATTTATGAAATAAAAGTATTCAATTTTTCTTATAATTACTATTCAGTAAATGGTTAAATTGATAAAAGTTAAAGTTAAGGGTGATATATGAATTTTTTTCAAAATACACAAGTGGTTATAAAATATTCATTGTTGTTTTGGGAATATTCGTTTGGTCGTGGAATATTCTTTCCGCTTGGGGAATATTCGTATGCACCAGTAGCGATCATTTAGGGGCCCCATAACAAAATAACTGTCGAATGAAGAAAACGACAAGTTTGAGTTTTTTATAAATAACGGCGTAGTTATTCTTCATTAACAACGCTTGGAATACCCGTGGTTAAAATACGATGTCTACGCGTGATTTGACAAGATGTACACCAGTATTGCACAAAGATTGTTGAATTATTGATCCTTACGTAAGAAGGCACTACTCAATAATTGTTACAGTAATTACTGTTCAATATTTTATTTTATTGGTTCAATAATTGCCGCGTTGATATTTTATATTATTGTTGTTCAATAATTGTCACTGCACATTATCTCCATTATCAGATCAATAATTCATATTATTTAAATAATATTATTAGATAGCATTATTGGCAATGTCTAGAAAGTTCTGTCAAGGAGAGGTTTGGTCACCTAATTGCGCCCAAGAAGATGAGAGAAATCCTTATCTGAAAGCCCCTCTTTCTGAGGAGCGGCACTGGTTGTCATAATTGTGATTCTGTAATACTATTTGTGAATAATTAATTATTGATTCATATGATAAGAAAATATTTATTTGATGTGGATATAAATGATGGATTTATTTATGTGGTTATAAGTGAAGGAATTAATGATGAGGTGTTTTATCAAGATTTGTCGAAATGGAGAACAAAATATGGGATTTTCGTAAAAATTAGTTTATTACTTGATTTTGTAAAATCCATAACTCTTTAATGTATAATGAGTTAAGAGATGAGCCATATATCAAAAGAAAGCCCTAGAAGTAAGCTAATCAGAAATTTGAATCACCCAAAAATTCTTTGTAGATATTTCGTGGTGAAATTTTGAATGAAATCTGGTCCAGAAGGACTAATAGTCCAAAAATCGGTGTTCTTCAAATATATTATGTGAGTTATAAATTTTGATCCGACCGTTGGATCGTTGTAATTTTTGGATATGTTATACATATATAAGTTGAGTATATGTCCACAAATTTTGAACCGTTAAAAATGAACGTATGATTTGTTATGAATTTTAAGAGGTAACTGATTCTAAATTAGGTTTTGGTGGAAAATTCTAGAATTGAGTGGGCCCCACTCTTGGTTGTTGGGGAAGATGGCTGATTTTTGGTGGGTGGAATAGTAGCGAGTGTAAAGCCATCAAAGTTTGCAAGTTAAGTCTGCCTTGCGTCTAACATTTTCCTATAAATAGAGGCTAAGTTAGAATTGAAAACACACCGTAAAACAAGTTTTCTCTCTTTCTCTCTATATTATCGAGTGTATTCTTGTGAGTATTTTGAGTATACTTTGAGTATTGTTAGACGGTGCAAGTTTCCTTCAAAGACTATATCCCGTGTTTCAACTAGAAGTCTTGTCTTTTCGAGGTAAGGGATGTTATTTTCTTCTCAAATGATATTATTTCTTCAATATCATTATCTTTGAAATATTGGTTGGAATTTTTTATCAAATTTGGAACTTTTTCATGTCTGGGGTTACTATTCATGAGTTACTATTCACGAGTTACTATTCATGAGTTACTATTCACGAGTTACTATTCACGAAGTACTATTCATGAAGCGTGAAGATGTTTTTTTTGTGGAATTTCTATCTTTTGGTGTCTGAGTTACTATTCACGTGTCAAGACTATTCACGATATCTGACTATTCACGAATCACTTACACTATTCATAGAAAAATGAAAATTTTTCTTTTAAGTCTAAAATATCTATTCGGATACTAGCTTTGATTGTATCCATGTTTTGATCATTCTTGAATTTTACACCACTATGATTATTTTGAGGTATTTTTGGGCGTGGATAAAACCAATGCAAAGATGAATGATTTAAAGAATATCTTTGGCACCAGTAGTGCAGATGAATAGGTGTTTAAATGAACATGACCAACTGATGAATATCTTTAGCCAAGATGGTGCAAAGATGAATTATTGATGAATATCTTTTGCTCGTAATGCAAAGATGACTGTTGTTGAATATCTTTAGCCATGAGTGCAAAGATGAATTATTGATGAATATCTTTTGCTCGTAATGCAAAGATGACTTTTGTTGAATATCTTTGGCCAGTGGTGCAAAGATGAATTATTGATGAATATCTTTTGCTCGAAATGCAAAGATGACTGTTGTTGAATATCTTTAGCTTTGTAGTGCAAAGATGAATTATTGATGAATATCTTTGGCTCAGTCTGCAAAGATGACCCGTTGTTGAATATCTTTAGCTTTGTAGTGTAAAGATGAATCTGTTGATGAATATCTTTGGCCCATAGTGCAAAGATGAATTTATTAGTATGATTATGAATGAGAATCGTGATTTGGTATAACCATGATCTTTGATGTTTCGTAAAGACAAGTGATGAAAATTATCTTTGTCTTGGATGAGAAAGGAATTTAGAACTACAATTACGATTATGAAGTTATACACGTGTTTGTGGACAGAATTGTTGATTGATGTTACGAGGATAAAACATTGTTGGTGGATTTTAAACATGGAGAAGACAATAGACTTTATAGTCTATTTGACTCTTCTAATGGATTGCTCATTCCACCGCAACTATGGTTGAAAAGTTTTATCATCTACCATATGTTCTAAATCTCGATTTATTACCGATGAAGACTATTGATAATTTATTTATCTTTAGTCATAATATTCTTTATTGAGCTAGTTAGTTGTTTCACCCTTTTGTTTCACAATTCCTTTCGTGTAATAAAAGTGTAGCCGGGTCGAGCTGGGATAGCGAGGAATAGAGTGGTGGTCTATAGATGTTGAGGGTGAGGTGAATTTAACTTGGAAGGGTGTTTTGTCACTATCATACAAGATGTCTAATGACATACAACCTCGTGTTATCATAAGACATGGTTGTGCTCATCCACTTGCTGAGTATATTTACAAGCACTACCTATATAATCTTGGTGTTTGTTTGGAGTATAATACCCAATTAGAGACAGTGGAGATAATGATATATCAAGAGAAGACTCACCATTGGGAAGAATATGATAGTAATCTTCTCGTTTTTCTTTGGGGTTTATTGGGTCAACCAAGGATAATTCTGTGGCCATATGATATCTACCATAACCTAAAAGCATGGCCTCCCATGCATTTAAGGTTTCTTGAGCACTTCCCAAAGATTCTAATTTCTAAAACAGCTTTTTGACTATACCTTTATGTAAGGTGTCATTGTAACGTACTTTCTGCTTGGTATATATTTGTATCCAAACTCACAGCATATGTGTTGTTGTATTTTGCACGACAATTGTTGTAATAAAGTTGTAGTTGTTTTTCTGTACCATGTATTTGGCGACTCAGAATGGGTGTGGTGTATACCTATTTTAGGGGCGTCACAATGAGGATGATTGATTTCATGATCATTTGTGTGGAGACACTAAAGCAAGTATGTAGGTGCTTATTAGAGAATAAGTTCACTGAACGTGGCTCGCTAAGGAATACCTAATGGAGTTTTACTTGCCTGTCAATAGGAATTCTTGTAGTGATAGTAGTACAAGTGATCATTGGACTTGAGATCATCATAGTATCTTGTGTATGATGAGTTATACTTTGACTTATTCCTTAAGACCCTTAGGGTATATCAAAGGGTATGCTTGGGTATAATAAATTGTACATAGAGATAATGCATGATCAATAACAAATCTACCGCTTCTAGTAAAAGAAGAGAAATGTCCTATGTGATTCGATAAGTGACAACCCAATAGTCCTTGGCCAAGACAGAATAAAATTAGAAAAGGAGTTTCTAATTTGCATTATTTGGAGTTGTGCATTTAAGAGTCGAAACACATATAATTAAATAAAATAAGACTTGACAGTAATTCCATGTCTTATATTTAATTGGGACATTGTATGGTGGAAGGATTGAATTGACGCAGAAACTATTTACTCAAAGGTTTTTTTATGATTAATGTTGAAATCTATATTATCCGGAAAGTCGTTAATCAACTATGGAGGCTTATCCTATTGTAGAATAAATATTATTTATTTAAATAAATTAATTGTTTAATTTATTTATTTAAATAAGATTAAAACCGTTTCTAATTGATTTATTCACAACCTAGGTTTAATATGGAGAACATAAAGGGTCACACCATAAAAAAGGAAGAATAATTATTTAAGAAGTTAATGGCATAATCATAATAATAAGTTAAGTATATTTAATTTAATCTATGGTGATAGAATAAATTAAATAGCTTAATATTTAATATTTAATATTTTGAAAATATTAAATATAAATTAATAAGAGGAGTCTTATTATTATTATTACTATTATTATTATTTAATTCTTAAAGGAGTTTGAGAATTAATTAATAAAAGTACTCTCATATATTCCTAATAAGATTAGGAGGTTAAATTAATTAAAGAGTTTAATTAATTATCTGTAATAAGATTAGGGAGCTTAATTAATTAAAATAATTTAATTAATTAAATAATACCCTATTTTCTAATTAGATTTGAAGGGTTAACTGATATCTTTATAGGAGGAGTCTTATATCAGATATCAATAGACGTGATTCCAATTGTTGTAGAGTACGTTATTTTTCTATGAGAGATAGAAAAATTAGGGTTTTGCCAAACACCCATCTTCTTGAATCTTTTTTCTTCCTTGGTGGATCACCTCTAGAGGCCAAACATTTAGGTGGCTAACGTTGATCGAAGGAAGGAACCAAACCCGGTGGATTCAAGTTGAACGCGAAAGGATTTGGAGGTGAACTTGTACCTGAGGAAGCTCGAATCTTTAAGGGTATGATTCTTATTCTTTATCTTTTCGTTTAATTAATAATTATGCATAAAGGATGATCCGGGTATATGCTTTGTAAAATTTTAAAACTCTGATTTTCCACGTTTTCGCTTATTTTATGCAATTTGATTGCGTTCATGAATATTACAAACCTAACAGGAACTAGTCGGGGTGTGGAGTGATGGTTCGAGACAGTTGTTTTAAGCAGTCCTCACTATTTTGCAAAATAGTGTATCAATAATTGTAATGAGAACTTATTTGAGTGTGGATATTGTCTAAAAGATAATATTTGCATTTAAACTCACAGTATATGTGTTGTCGTATTTTGCACGACAATTGTAATAATGAAGTTGTAGTTGTTTCTGTACCATGTATTTAGCAACTCAGAATGGGTTGTATGGACCTATTTTGGGGGCGTCACACTTGGCCTGTAGTGCATGGATAATTCAGTGATGTGAATTAATAATTAAGCTGAGTCTTAGCGATAAAATTGATGATAAACTTTTAAATCATAGAAGATAGTAGATATCATGCTCTACTTGACTCTTCTAATGGATTATTTATTCCGCTGCAGTTAAACTTGTTGTCTATTATATTATATCAGTTTAACACAGTTGAAGGCTAACGATAACTTATTATGCATTATCTTAGTCTTATTATTTCTTACTGGGCTAGTTGAGCTCACCTTTTTGCTTTCATTGTTCTTTTCAGGAAATGAGAACGTAGCCGGGACTAGTCAGGGAACGGAGTGACGGTCCGAGATGGTGGCTGTAGTAGTCCTCACTATTCTATGAAATAATGTAATAATAAATGTATTGAGGACTCCATTTGAGTTTGTATATTGTCTATGATACAATATTCGTGTAAAAACTCTCAACTACGCTTTTTGTCGTATTGTATAAATGAAGTTTGTATTTAAATTCTGTACCATGTATTTGACGACTCAGAATGAGTGATGTATACTTATTTTGGTGATGTATACTTATTTTGGTGGCGTCACATATGAAAATAGAATTTGGCACTCTGCCTAGTTTTACTTCACCACCTCTAGTATTCCATTCCCTTGACAGTTGAACTCCTTTAAGCCTCTTGGTGTATTGTCGGCTTGCTTCAAAAACTGGCAGGTAATTTTCAACTACAAAACAAGACTCCAACCAAAGAAAGCAAATTTTGCCTTTACTTCCTTCTCATGAGATTCATAACACAAATTAAATGGGAGAAACTACATACGTTTAACTAAATCAACATGGTAAAGCAACATCATTAGTTAAAATCATGTAGAGATAGTTCAGCTATTATCATTAATTAAAGTTGGTGGAAATTAAATTTAAACGAACAAAAAAGACGGACTATAAAAGTAATTGAAAAGTAATGCAATGATATGTTCACCAAGCTTGACTAATAGAGTAGCCAGACCTTTAAGTGATAGAGGGTGAGGCTAAATGCTCAAGATTCCAATCAATCCTAACAGTGCCAAGATAATTAACAAGTGAAGCCAAAAAAATGAGAGCACTAAATTGGTAATCAGGTAAAATGTTTGCTAGATTCCGACACATGTATCAATGTTTCTTAGTTCTCTAGTTCTTGATCAATTTTCACGCACATACAAGGTCCCATCTGTGTCCCCAAATGGAAAGGCATAACAATATATGTCATAATATGAGTGAGAATGTAAGCCTATTGTGCGGTATTATTTATAAGGAATGATCAGTCCATTTACCACATGAAGAAAATTTTCTCTAATGAGATGATATTTGTTACATAGTCTACCAACATAAAACGTATGAGAAAGGAAAGAAATGCATGGAAACTCAGTACCAAGAGGACAGGTACCCACCCAGTAGAGGAAGGGGAATCGAAAAACTCAGTATGTGTGTTTGTTGTGTGTATACATACGAGAAGGAGAGGAAGAGGGAGAGGGAGAGGGAGAGGGAGAAATAAGTTCATCGCGGTTGTACTCATTCACTCACATAGGCAAATTTGTCTGCCAAAGATGCGCCTAGCCATATAGGTCACCTGTTGTATGCACAAGAAATATAACACAACTCATAGCCAAGAAATTTATGGCAAAGATGATCCAGATTGTGTTCAATTAAAGCCACACATAAGCCATCAAAATCTAGAACACACCGTCAAATGTAAAGTAAACCTACCACCTGATTCAATTTTAAGTTACACCAGCTCCAAAATATCTCCAGATGAGCCTCTTGTCATCAAAATCTGTCATCGTGGAAATTTCAAATAGATGCCAACATAAAAAATCTAACCTAACAACAATGTCGCGGTGCGCTTTATGCGGTGTGTCCTCATCACTGTTTCAGTTGAGAGTATGTCATCCAAATTTCAGATAAATTTTAAGTTTACATCTTAAAATAATGTTGCTCAAATAAAGCGAGCCAACGGAGATTTAGTGTTCAAATCTACTGGCGATATGAACAAGCCATCAGAACTGTAAAAAGCATCAAGTTTATAAGCAAATGAGCTATACAACTATGGTAGACATTACAATCAAAAGCAAAGGAAAAATCTACATAGGCTAAGAAATTCAATGTATAATCATATCGAGACTGGGACTGCGACTGAAATTAGCAAAAAAAATTTAATTATCAATCCGCTGCATAAAATAAAATTAGCTCTCTATGATACAGACAACTCGAAATCTTGCAATGTTTGAACTGGTCCAACCCACACAAATTAATAATCATAGAACTCCTCCACACACAACTGAGAACTATTAAAACTAATAAACCTGCTTAAGGATGGAAACATGGACAAGACAAATATTGCATATACAAGTTTCTTAGGATAGGATTTTAAACTTGGTAAAATATGGTGTTTGAACATGGCAAGTTTCAATAGAATGTAAGATCTTCAGTTATCGGTCCCCCTAACAAAAGCATCAAGGTGGGCCATGAGTTTTCCAAACTCTGTTTCATCCGGTCTTCTAGTTTTAGGCTGGAGGCTTCATCAAATAGGCTGGGCTGCCTTCGGGTTTCAGATATCTCGGCTGTTTTGTTGGGTAAGGGAAGGGAAAATTAGAACAACACTTTCATGAGAGTTATAGGAGTAGTAAACTTATACTTTTAGTTTTGGCCATTATTGCTAAACCATTTCAGCATTAATGTAATTGAACAAATAAGTTGTATTCAAAACCAAAAGAGAAACAAAAATAATAGTTGTAATTATTTTGAATTTTTGTATATTAGGAGGTTTTTTTGTATAATTGTTAAAAACATTCATTAAATTAAACATCCATTACAAGAACATCTGAAATTAAACAACCAATCGACTAATGCATATTTCGTCGTAGTGCCATAACCTAAAACAATGAAAAACTAACATCCCCACTCCATTTAGTGCTTGTTTTGTTACAAGGAGTTTGGTGCATTAAGTATGTCTCGGGTGTTTGTAAATTCAAACGCACTTTAGAATCTCTTGTTTGCCTCGACTTGGCTTTAAAAAAGACCTAAATATATGATTCGACTCTACTTACCATTACTGAAGACTAAAGAGTGGAAGACTTCGCAGCGACCATCGACTCCTTCGACCATCGACCATCGACCATCGCAGGTATGTGACATCTGGGTCGTCTCCATCGCGACTGTCGAACCTTGCTTACCGTATGTCGAACCTTGCTTCTCCTTCTCCTTCTTCCTCTCGGGTCGCTCTCCATGCGATCGCTCTGCTTTTTTTTTTTCTTTGCCTCCTCCTCCTTCTTTCTGCGTCACGAGACTTACTTTTTATGGGTTGAACCTTACTTTTTTGTAGCGATTGAATTAATCTAAGTCTTGAGTCTTGATGTTTTTTTTTTTTTTACAAAGGGTCGCTTGTATTTACAAATTTGATTAGTTACTATATACTTATAGTGTATAACAATTATTACAATTATATAATTTACAGTGTATTACAAATTTTACAGTGTATTACAAATTTTATAGTTTACAATTATAATTTTATAGTTTACAATTATAGACTTATAATTATATAACAATTATAGTTTATAATTCTATTTGATTTTTTAGACTGTCAATAACAATTGATTTTATTATTACAGTGAATTAAGATTATGGGTAAGAAAGATCCTGCATGGAAATATGGCACCGCATCCCCCGGAGTTAATAAAGCTCATTTATATGTGGAATGCAATTTTTGTAAGAAAATTTGCAAAGGAGGGATTACAAGATTAAAAAATCATCTTGTGGGAAATCACAGTAACGTCGAGGCTTGCAAAAAAGTACCAAGCGAAGTGAAGGAAGAGATTGCTTCATATATGAAGAAAAATTTGGACTCCAAGGAGGAAAGACAAAGAGATGAAGTTGAAAAAATACAAAGTGGGTCTTATTATGGTAGTCATCCATCCTTGGGAATGGGAGGTTCAAGCGTGGGTAGTGCCTCCGAGAGGGGAGTTCGGGGACCCATGGATAGATTTGTTGTGGATGTTGATGCTGGTGATGATGATGCTACTACAAGGCGTACCGTATTTTCAAAGGAGGCTCGTAATGCAGTCTGTCTTGATATAGGTCGATTCTTCTTTGAAAATGGGATTCCCTTCAATGTTGCTGATAGTCCTTCATTTATAAATATGTGTCGATCTATTGGGAACTATGGTCGTGCTTTGAAACCCCCTACCCCATACGAGCTTAGCTCTTGGATATTGAAGGAGGAAGAGAAGACTACAAAGGCCTTTGTTGAGGAGGTCAAAAGACTTGAGCGATACGGGTGTCAATCTTGTCGGATGGTTGGAAAGATATTAGGGGAAGACAGCTAATAAATTTTCTTGTAAACAACCCCCATGGAACTGTATTTTTAAAATCCGTTGATGCATCTGATGCAATTAAAGATGCTACTTTGATGTTTAAACTACTAGATGAGGTTGTTGAGGAAGTGGGAGAAGACCTTGTCATTCAAGTAGTCACGGACAATGCATCAAATTATAAGGCGGCGGGAAGGATGTTAATGGAAAAGAGGTCACGTATGTGGTGGACACCGTGTGCCGCACATTGCATTGATTTGATGCTTGAGAAGCTTGGAGAGTTGCCTCAACATAAAAATGCTTTGACAAAGGCAAAGAAGGTAATTACTATTATTATTATTTGGATCTAATTCTTTTATTCAATGAATACTTGAATTATTATTATTTTTATTCATTATGTAGGTAAGCAACTTCATATATAATCATGGATGGGTCTTGGCATCATGAGGGCAAACACTAATAAAGACCTTGTTTCTACCAAATGCCACTAGATTTGCCACTGCTTATTTAACTTTGCAAAGTATGCATAGTTTGAGACAGCCTTTGGAGGCTATGTTTACATCTAGGGAGTGGGCAAATTGTGCTTGGGCAAAAAAACCTGAAGGTAAGGAGGCTAGAAAAATCATACTGACTGATAGGACTTTTTGGGGTAGTGTGGGATATGCAATTAAGACCACAAAAACTCTAGTAGGTGTATTGAGGATGGTAGATTCAGAGAAGGTGCCGGGAATGGGATTTTTATATGGTGCCATAGACAATGCAAAAGAAGAGATTGCAAAAAATCTGGATAATGAGGAGGGGGCCTATAAAGAGATATGGAGCATAATAGATGCTAAGTGGGATAATCGCTTACATCGGATTTGCATTGTCAACAGATATTATTTGAATCCTCGGTTAATATGAAGATAATTTCTATGCCAATGCGGAAGTTAAAGTGGGATTGTACTCATGTATGGACAAGCTTATTCCTAATCTTTGTGGAAAGAGAGAAAGCTAATTTGCAATTGGATGCATTCCGATTGAGGCAATGGTTATTTGGCTACACAAATGCCAGAAACACGTGTAAGAAACGTGCTCCTGGTAAGTACCGTTGATTAATGTCTGGTTATGCTTTCATTTTGATTAAACGTGTACCAGTAAGATTGACATATGTTTTAATATTGATCCAGCTGATTGGTGGATCGCATATGGAGATGAAGCTCCAGAATCAAGAAACATTGCAGTGAAGATTCTGAGTTTAACTTGCTCATCTTCGGGGTGTGAGCGTAATTGGAGTACTTTCAGTCAGGTATTTATTAGATATAATCATATAAATCATTTATTAAGATTTTATGAGATCTGACATTGTCACTAATGCTAAATTACTTGTAATATAGATACATACAAAGAGAAGGAATCGACTTTCTGCATCCAGACTTAACTCATTGGCTTACATTATGTACAATAAAAAATTGAAAGATCGGCATCTCATGTGAGACCCCAGATTTTATTAATAAAGATTTAAATTTGGTCGAAATAATTTTTTAATATTATGGTGTGAATTTGAGATAATATTATAGTTGTGGGTAGTATTTATAAATTTTGCAAAGTATGCAAGTGGTTATATTATATTCGATTGGTCGGGAATATTCGGTTTAGCGGGAATATTCGTACAACTACTCAATCATTGGTGGACCCTACAATGTAATTATTGTCGGATTGAGAAAACGACAAAAATATTTTATATTGAAATAACTACGGAAGTTTTACCGTTGATCTTCATTGAACTACTCTTGTAGTAAAAGTACGAATACGTGTGGTTGCATAGTAAAGACACCAGTATTGATTATCGATGCTTATGTGAGAAGTCACTCGTTTGATTCCATTATCACGATTAATTAATAATATGAATTATTATAATGATAATGACGCTTTTGTTTTATTCGTATTATTAACGTAATAAAACGTAAACATCTTTTGTATAAAATAGAATACTTTATTAAAGTTATTCTATAAATAGAATATATTATATTTTATTATGCATAGTGTTGCATAGTGTTTTGCATAGTGTTTTGCATAGTATTGCATAAAGTTTGCATAGTAAAATGTTTTTATATAAATAGAATATATTATATTTTATTTAAAAGATTTTTCTTTAAATATGGACCGTCGATTAAAAGTAAATCAATCTGGACCGCTCATGGATTAGTTACTATGCATTCCATTTTCCTATAAATAAAGCTCATTCCTTCATTATTTTCTTACTTAATTCATTGAAACTCTAGAGAGAAATTATAGAGAGAAACTGTAGAGAAAAAATTATAGAAAGAAGAAGAGTATTCTGCTACTTCACTACTTCTATATTCATTCTTTACTAGTAGTGGGTGTTATTCTTTCTTCTTGAAGAGAACTTTTGTTATTCCATTCACTATTATTCTCGTTGAATAACTCGTAAAAGTGGCATACCCTATACATAACCTCAGATACGCTGTGATACCCTATACTTGGTGAAATCCTTATGTTATTCCATTGCTTATTATTCTCATGGAATAACTCAGATACGCTTTACCCTATACTTGGTGACATTCTTCTATTATTCTCATTGGAATCCTTCATGCATGTGTTTTACACCCGGACTGGTTCCGCTCTTTATTATTCTGTTGAACATCCTCGTGCATGTGTTTTACACCTGACCGGTTCCGCTCTTTATTATTCTGTTGGAATATCCTATCTCGTGTGTTTTACACCGGATCCGGTTCCATCTTTATTATTCTGTTGGAACATCCCGCCGCGTGAATTTCACCGACCTAGTTCCGTTATTATTATTATGTTGGAATAACTGCGCTACGCGCGAAGCACCGCATGCATGGTGATTTCTTTTGTTATTCCATTCTTTATTATACCCAAATTGGTTAAAAATTTGACTTATACTCCATGAAATTAGTAGAATATCCTCGATATTTGCGTTTCATCCAAGATCTTTTCATGGAAATATTCTTCCGATCATTCTTGAATTTTACTCTACTAAACAAAGATCATGTTGACAATTTGACGTTAATAATTCATGGATTAAATAATTCTTGAACTTGTTTTATTGAATTATTATGTCATTGTCATCATCCTCATGTTATATTATGTTATCTTCGGCTTACGCGATATATAGATGAACTTAGTATGATTATGACTGTGGATCATTCGGTATAATCACGACTTGATATAAATGATGTGACAAAAGTCCTCGGTGGCTCAGTAATGCGATGATGGATAGTTTTTGGTATGATTATGACCAGGTGATTCGGATAGTCATGACCATTGATAATTTGATGAAAATCCTTGACCGTGGTAGTACGGGGATGATTAGATGTGGTGGTTTATTTATTGTCGAGTCTCAAATGATAAAAATTGATGAAAACCTTTTAAAACCTAAAAGATAGTAGACTTTATTCTCTACTCGACTTTTTAATGGATTGCTTATTCCACCGCAGCTTAAACCGGTTGTCTATTGTATTTTATCGCTTTAACATCATTGAAAGGCTAATGATAATTTATTCTGCATTATCTTAGTCATAATATTTCTTATTGGGCTAGTTGAGCTCACCCTTTCTTTCATTGTTCTCTTGTGAAATGAGAACATAGCCGGGACGAGTCGGGGAACGAGTAATGGTCCGCAGGATAGCATTAGTAGTCCTCACTATTCGTGAAATAAGTGTGATAATAGTTGTAATGAGGACTCCTTTCGAGTTTGTATAATATCTAGTAGACAATATTTGTATTCAAACTCAAAGTTTATGTCGATTGCATACCTATGCAGCTTAGGTTAGTAAGTTGTATTTGAATTTATGTACCATGTAAGTGGCGCACCCAAGATGGGTGACGATACCTAATTTTGGGGCGCATACTGGTATCGTAGCTTAGGATATGATCCCCGGCTAAGATGCTAGATAAGAACTAGGAGGAGAGAGACGGGAATTCCTTCACTAGTATGACCTACCTAAGTTTATTTGTTATTTAATTGGTCTGGCGTGAGTATAGGGATAATATTTGATATATTAATTAACCCTTGTGTTGTGGCGGTGTTTGGAAATGGCAAATTTGAAAATATTCACAATGGAGTGAATGTGACCGTTGTGACACCTTTAATCACTAATCAGGTTAATGCAGTGTCAGACGAGGAACAAATTAGAGATATCCACGTAGTGAATGAAGAACTAATTGTTGCACCCGAGCTAGTTGCAGAGGTAGCAGCTGAAAGTGAGGAAGAAGAAGAAGAAGAGGAAGAAGAGGAACCTGAGGAGAATTGGTTAGAAGAAATTTATGATCAAAACTTAGAATTACAAAATCGTGTTCGTGAGCTAGAAGAACAGGTTGAAGAACGGCAAACTAAGTCGTGGAACAAAGGGATACAACAATTCAAAATCACACCCGATATGTGATGCTCGAACAAAATCACGCTTTGGCGAGGTGTAAGATATTAAAGTTGAATCGAGAATTTAAAAATCAAAGATCACCAAAAGAAGAAACAATCGAACAAAGGAGAATAGGCGATGCATGGGTAAAAGTACGCACAACGCGTTGATAGTGTAGAAAAAGACGTCCGATCCAATAAAGCCAAAATAGATGAAATGGACTTTGCTTTTTGGACAAAGAATTGGGAGAATTTAACATCGAATCTCTAATTACCACATGCATAGCGGCACAACCCGAATTCGATATGGATCGAGAATAATGATTCAAATAATGGATCGGAATGTGAAGAAGCACTTAAGGGTGGAATGTACCTATATAAGAAAGTCAAACTTCGGTAATTTAAGCGAGGCGTTTACGAGAAACCGAACGGAAGTTATTACGGGTAAGTTAATTATAAATTAATGCGAAGTCTATACTTTATTCAATACAAGTTCTACCCACTCTTTTATTTCACCTAGTTGTGTTCAACGCTTAAATTTGACTCAAGAAGTTAAACTTTGACTTATTGGTTAAAACTTCGTTAGTAGGAGCCTTCATATTCTGCTTACTTTTTTAAATCTTGTTGATTCAAATAAACATTTTCACGTTACTCCGTCGATCTTATCTTTTGAAAATACTTGCCTTTGATGTGATTTTAGGAATCAATTGGTTAGCTAATCATCATGCTTTTAAGAAGGTTGTTAGCTTTTATATTCATAACCAACTCTTATACTGAATTCAAAGTAACCAAACCCTAAAGTTAATCATCATTATATCAAGCCATAAGAAAAGAGTCTCCGAACCTTTCGTTGTTGACTTCCTTCCTGTGGAATGCAATCAAGTTTACTTTCTCGCAGCGACATCGTGAATGAAGATGGCAAGTTTATAGGTATCATTGTGAGGTGCTATCTAGGTTAAGGGATAGAAGTCACAGTTGGTATCAATGTGACGTACTATCCAAGTCTTGGATAAGAGTAACAGTTTTGAATGATATTTCTATCATTAATAAATTTCTTGACGTATTCTTGAAGACTTTCTAGCCTACCCTAGAGCGTGAAATTGAATTTTGTATTGACCCCAGTACAAAAACTCATTTCTTAAACCCTCAAATATTTCTTCAACTAAAATGAACAGTTTACGTGGTTTATGATGAAAGTCATAATAAAAGCATAGGACTAATGAAAATCATGGGTATATGAGGTATTAGTAAGTTTTATGATGAGTTATGTTGGTTATATTATGTGAAAACATGAAAGTTTCATAGAAATCACAAAGAGTTGAAAATCAGATTTTGGTGAAAAACGTAACATAAAATTCAATTGACCATATCTCCTATTATATTTTGAATTTTTGAATGTGGTCAAGTCCTAGAGTTAGATCTATGAGTTACCTAACTAATCCAAGTGGAATTACTGGAAAAGGTGTTGTAGATTTTTGTGTGGACTGATTTTAGCAAAGGAGGTAAAAGCTGTAAATTTCGAAAATGCTATCGCCTTAAACTTTAAGGGACTGTTTCGGCCACTTAAATTATGAGAAAAATTCTGGCCTTTTGGGACATGAAGGTATATGGTATAAAGTACCTCCTGTCCAAAAATGAGCTCATTCTGACTTAAAATGAGCAAATTATGACTATTTCAATATTTAGGTTTTTCCGACGAAAAACGCTATAACCGGAGTTCTATAACTCCGATGACCATGAAATTTAAACTGGAAGCTCAAGTTAACATGTGTAAGGTCCTGCCAAGATTTGGGAATTTTTGGAGTTAAACTTGAGGTAGCTAATTTCTTAAGGAATTAAGTGGAAATTGATTTTTAAAAAATAGTAAATAAATTTTAAAAATTCCGAGAAAAATATATTTTCATTATGGGACTATATTATGCTAAATCCCAGAAAAGAAATATTTTTGGGGCTGATTTGGTATTTTCATGAAAATAGTTTAGTTACTGAACATATGAGTTAAATATGTTATGTGAAGTAATGAAAGTTGAAAATAGGATTTTATGGCTGTAGAATCCTATATATAGAGTATATGCATATTTTTGATGAGGATTTGATAATTGGTGATGATATCTTATGAGTATGACATTTTGAATGATTAAATGCATTATATGGTAAAGTGTAAACAATTAAGATAAATTGTTTATAAATTTAAGAAGATTAAAATATTGTTATAATATTAATGTTATTAGATTATGAGATTATTAAATGATTGATAACATGGGGATATTCTTGAATCTGGATAAATTATATTATAAATGTTTAATATTTATCCTTTATCTCATTTGATTGATTCTTTATATCATTATCCTCACGTTTATATTACGTTGAAAGTCATCTCATGCATTCAGTAGTGTATAGATGAACTTGGTATGATTATGACCACGGATTATTCGGTATAATCATAATCAGTAAATGAATACACAATTATCTTTGGTCGTAATGCATGGATAATTTGTGGTCGTGATACTAATGAATATCCTCGGCTCAGAGTGCGGGATGATTCATGATGTGGATTAATTATCGAAATGAGTCTCAAAGAATGAAATATTAATTCATGGATGTGTTCAAAGTCATCCGTGGCTTACGTGCATAGATGGACTTGGTATGATTATGACTGTGGATTGTTCTTAAGATAATCATAATCAGAATTGAAAACACACAATTATCTTGGCCGTAGTGCATGGATAATTTGTGGTCGTGATACTAAATGAATATCCTCGCCACAGAAGCGGGGATGATTCGATGATGTGGATTAATTATCGAAATGAGTCTCAAAGAATGAAATATTAATTCATGGATGTGTTCAAAGTCATCTCGTGGCTTTACGTGCATAGATGGACTTGGTATGATTATGACCTGTGGATTGTTGGGATAATCATAATCAGAATTGAAAACACAATTATCTTGGTAGTAGTGCATGGATAATTTGTGGTCGTGATACTAATGAATATCCTCGGCTCAGTAGTGCGGGGATGATTCGATGATGTGGATTAATTATTGAAATGAGTCTCAAAGAATGAAATATTAATTCATGGATGCGTTCAAAGTCATCTCGGCTTACGTGCATAGATGGACTTGGTATGATTATGACCGAGGATTGTTTGGGTGATAATCATAATCAGATTGAAAACACGAATATCCTTGGCCGCTGGTGCATGGATAATTCGTGGTCGTGATACTATTAAGTCGCGTCTTAGCATTATTGGTTTTACAACAGTATATCTTTAGCACCGTAGTGCAAAGATGAATTGTTAATGAATAGCTTTGGCAGATTTCAAAGATGAATTTAATATTTTAAACGATAAAGGTATTCAAGGTATCCTCATCTCTTTATCATACCAGTATCGCACCCTAATTTCGAGGCTAAATTCCATAAGGAGGGAGATTGTGAGACCCTGATTTTATTAATAAAGATTTAAATTTGGTCGAAATAATTTTTAATATTATGGTGTGAATTTGAGATAATATTATAGTTGTGGGTAGTATTTATAAATTTTGCAAAGTATGCAAGTGGTTATATTATATTCGATTGGTCTGGGAATATTCGGTTTAGCGGTGGAATATTCGTATAAACTACCAATCATTGGTGGACCCTATTAATGTAATTATTATCGGATTGAGAAAACGACAAAAATATTTTATCGAAATAACTATGGAAGTTTTACCGCTGATATCGTTGAACTACTTTCCTTAGTAAAAAAAGCACAAGAATACGTGTGGTCGCATAAGAAGCACCCAGTATTGATTATCGATGCTTATGTGAGAAGTCACTCAATTTGATTCCATTATCACATTAATAATATGAATTATTATAATGATAATGACGCTTTTGTTTTATTCGTATTATTAACGTAATAAAATGTAAACATCTTTTATATAAAATAGAATACTTTATTAAAGTTATTCTATAAATAATATATATATATATTTTATTATGCATAGTGTTGCATAGTGTTTTTGCATAGTGTTTTGCATAAGATTGCATAAAGTTTGCATAGTAAAATGTTTTTATATAAATAGAATATATTATATTTTATTTAAAAGATTTTCTTTAAATATGGACCGTCGATTAAAGTAAATCAATCTGACCGCTCATGGATTAGTTACTATGCATTCCATTTTCCTATAAATAGAAGCTCATTCCTTCATTATTTTCTTACGAATTCATTGAAACTCTGTAGAGAGAGAAATTATAGAGAGAAACTGTAGAGAGAAAATTATAGAAAAGAAGAAGAGTATTCGCTACTTCACTACTTCTATATTCGGTTCTTTACTTTAAGGGTGTTATTCTTTCTTCTTGAAGAGAACTTCATTATTCCATTCACTATTATTCTGCTGGAATAACTCGTAAAAGTGGCATACCCTATACATAACCTCAGATACTGCCAGACATACCTATACTTGGTGAAATCCTTATGTTATTCCATCGCTTATTATTCTCATTGAATAACTCAGATAATGCTTGGCTTACCCTATACTTGGTGACATTCTTCTATTATTCTGTTGGAACATCCTGCATCATGTGTTTTACACCGGACCGGTTCCGCTTTTATTATTCTGCTGAACATCCTCGTCATGTGTTTTACACCCGACCGGTTCCGCTTTATTATTCTCGCTGAATATCCTATCTCGCAGTTTTACACCGGATCGGTTCCATCTTTATTATTCTGTTGGAACATCCCGCTTGCAGAATTTCACCCCGACTGGTTCCGTTATTATTATTATGTTGAATAACTCGCCTATGCGCAAGTACCGCATGCACGGTGATTTCTTTTGTTATTCCATTCTTTATTATACCCAAATAAGTTAAAAAAATTTGACTTCTATACTCCATGAAATTAGTAGAATATCCTCGATATTTGCGTTTCATCCAAAGATCTTTTCATGGAAATATTCTTCCGATCATTCTTGAATTTTACTCTACGTAAATAAAGATTATCGTGTTGACAATTTGGACGTTAATAATTCATGGATTAAATAATTCTTGAACTTGTTTTATTGAATTATTATGTCATCATCATCATCCTCATGTTATATTATGTTATCTTTGCTTACGCATGATAGATGAACTTAGTATGATTATGACCGTGGATCATTCTAAGATAATCACGACTTGATATAAATGATGTGAAAAGTCCTCAAAGTGCCCTGTAATGCAATGATGATGGATAATTTTTGGTATGATTATGACCGGGGGTGATTCTTTATATAGTCATGACCATTGATAATTTGATGAAAATCCTTCGACCGTGTAGTACGTGGATGATTAGATGTGGTGGTTTATTTATTGTCGAGTCTCAATGATAAAAATTGATGAAAACCTTTTAAAACCTAAAAGATAGTAGACTTTATTCTCTACTTGACTCTTTTAATGGATTGCTTATTCACCGCAGCTTAAACCGGTTGTCTATTGTATTTTATCCGCTTAACACCTTTGTTGAAGGCTAATGATAATTTATTCTCGCATTATCTTAGTCATAATATTTCTTCTCGGGCTAGTTGAGCTCACCTTTCTTTCACCGTTCTCTTCAGAAATGAGAACATACCGGGACGAAGCTCTGGAACGGAGTAATGGTCCGAGAGGATAGCATTAGTAGTCCTCACTATTCTCGTGAAATAGTGTGATAATAGTTGTAATGAGGACTCCTTTTGAGTTTGTATAATATCTAGTAGACAATATTTGTATTCAAACTCACGCTTTATGTCGTATTGCATACGGCGCTTATATTAGTAAGTTGTATTTGAATTTATGTACCATGTAAGTGGCGACCCAAGATGGGTGACGATACCTAATTTTAGGGGCGCTACATCTCAAGAAAAAGACATTAACGGAAGAAGAAGATCCATTGTTGTTGAAAATGTGTCATCCGATAAGTGGAGTGGATCATGGGGAAATGATGAAAATATATCTGGACCGACTTACGGGAATGATGATATGGAGGAGGGTGAAAGGACTCGTGGGAATGAGAAGACAATTGGGGAGAAGAGACGAGGGAGATTACACTTGAGGGCAAGGGACCTCGGGGAACAAGTAGTAAACAAGGAAGTCAAAAGAGAAAGAAAACACTTTGCCATCAAAAAACTATGTCAAAAGGTTAGTGTCATTACTTAAGTTG
This sequence comes from Panax quinquefolius, assembly GCA_020205615.1. Taxonomy (NCBI): domain Eukaryota; kingdom Viridiplantae; phylum Streptophyta; class Magnoliopsida; order Apiales; family Araliaceae; genus Panax; species Panax quinquefolius. The sequence goes on along the minus strand of CM035163.1, from coordinate 131,162,117 downwards.
CCTTTAAAGTGTTCTTTAAAAAATATATTCATTTCGATTAAATATATATTCACTTGTTTATTTATAGATAAAGGGAAGGGATTGCAATTGGTTGATGAAGAACTGAGTTTGAGGATCTTAAAGACCGATAATGAGGAGGATGACAGAGCAATTAGATACGATGATGATTCCATGGAGGATCCTCTTAGTGATGATAGTGATGATAGTGATGGGGATGATGATCTAGGATTTGATCCATTATTCAAGCCGTTAGATACAAATGATACATTACTTACATAGTGATGGATGATCACTATATAAGTACTTGATGATATTATGTTGTTTTGATGTTTTGTAATGATACATTACTATGACGTTGGTTATTTATGTCTCCTATGACCTTAATTGTAATGATGAATTATTTTATGATTTTATTAGTATTTTTCATAATTTTTGGGGACTTTTATGTCTTTAAATCAAGGCTTCATTTCGCCTCAGCCTCAAGGCTTACGCTTTACAGCAAATTTCGAGAAAAACGCCTCGTAACAATTTTAACTTTTTCGAACATTGCCCACTAGGCAGGTTCAATGCTCAGAAATTATCGAAACATTATTGAGTCTAAAAAAGTTCTATCAAAACTATTAACACTTTAAAAATATAATTCTTATAATGTGAATATAACCTTTTGTTTCAACTAAAAGAAGAGTGAAAACAATTAAATTAAGCTTTTTTTTTCACTTTTTTTTTTCTTCCAAACACGTGAAAATTGTGTTACTGAAGTCTTTTTATAACCTCTATTTTACCCTCTACAATATAAAAAAAATAAAATTAATATAAAAATAAATCGGTGATCGAAATGCAAAATTTAAATAATTTTTCATTTATTTTATATTGTAAATTAAAAAAAAAAAAATCTGTTCTTTTATTTTTAACCGTGGAAAAAAATTATTTAGACAGTGAGAGAAGTAGCTCGCTCGTCGCGCGGTTCCTCTAGCAAAGTCCATGTAATTTACTCAGCCAAACAAAGCCCACAAGACAAAAGCCCTAAAATCCCCAGTATAAATTCACTCCATACCTATTACTCGCATCCCCTCGCTTTCCAAAACCCTAAACGAACAGAGGCTTGCAAAAAACCCAAAAATGGCAGAATCACTAATTCTGAAGGGAACAATGAGGGCTCACACCGACTGGGTAACGGCCATTGCCACCCCAATCGACAACTCCGACATGATCGTCACTTCCTCCCGTGACAAATCCATCATTGTCTGGAAACTCACAAAGAAGGATAAAACCTACGGCGTCGCTGTACGCCGTTTGGAAGGCCACTCCCACTTCGTGCAAGACGTCGTCCTCTCATCCGACGGTCAGTTCGCCCTCTCCGGATCCTGGGACGGCGAGCTCCGCCTTTGGGACCTCGGCACCGGTGTTACCGCCCGCCGATTCGTCGGCCACACCAAAGACGTTCTCTCCGTTGCATTCTCCATCGACAACCGTCAGATCGTGTCCGCATCCCGTGACCGTTCGATCAAACTGTGGAACACTTTGGGCGAATGCAAGTACACCATCCAGGACGGCGATGCCCATAACGACTGGGTCAGCTGCGTGCGGTTCAGCCCGAACACGATCCAGCCGACTATCGTCTCTGCTTCGTGGGACAAAACAGTCAAAATCTGGAATTTGACCAACTGTAAGCTGAGGTCCACACTGGCGGGTCACAATGGGTATGTGAATACAGTTGCGGTTTCACCTGATGGGTCGCTGTGCGCTAGTGGGGGAAAGATGGGGTGATTTTGCTGTGGGATTTGGCTGAGGGAAGAAACTGTATTCGTTGGATGCTGGTTCAATTGTTCATGCTTTGTGTTTTAGCCCAAATAGGTATTGGCTATGTGCTGCCACAGAGGCCAGTATTAAGATATGGGATTTAGAGAGTAAGAGTATTGTGGTGGATCTTAGGGTTGATTTGAAGGCTGAATCAGACATGGCTGCTGAGGGAACTGCTACTCACACCAATGCTGGCAAAAATAAGGTCTAATTTTATTTTATGATTATTCTTATGTATATGCGTTTAATTGTACAGGTTTAATTATATGTTTTACATGTATGCACATGAATTTTATTTGGGTTTTAATTATGTTATTTTTCTATTTATGTCTTGTCTATTTGCTACTAATTGATGTAGGTTTGAATTAACATTTATATGGTAAAATTTGTGTCTATGTATCTAAATATTTATTTTCATATAGTAAGGTTTACTGTTATTTTTGTCCTTGTGTATGTGTTTGTGTGTGTGATATATTTCTCCTGACTACTGATGTCTATTTTTGTGGTTTAGCATTATATATGGGTATTTACTATTTACTGTTTTAGAATGTACATCTCCAGCAAATACTTTTGTTTTTTTGAATTATGTAATCACATATATGACTCAGAAGTTTGATATAGGTTTCTGGAAAAGAAATAAATTGCCTTCATTTGTGGAGGTGTGAAATAATCTATCTAATTTTATTCTAGTTATTTGCTACTTGCCTATGCCTTTCATCTGTTTTTTTTGTTGGTAAAACTAAACCATTAGCGATGCTGGTATTGGGTATTCATTAAAGGATTGCCTGTTATTAGTATACGTTTTTATTGTGCTGTTATTTGTATTCACTGTATGATTCAATTAAATATTGTTACCTGTTATTTGGATTAAAATTACTCTCAATTGTATAATGTAGTTGATCATTACTAGTTTTGATAATGCATTGTTTTATAGGGTTTTTTGTTTTTCTGATGATGTATTTATTTAGAAATATCTTGGGTTTGAGTTATGTAATGGTTTTCGAGATTTAATATCACTTTCTAAGGTTAAATGGTGTGTATAAATAAGTGCATTGATGTGGTGAGAAATACTTGTAAGTTTAAATGGCATGTAATTTTGTGCGTATGAGCAAAATTATGTGCCATTTCTTGTTTTGTAATCCTATGTATTGTAGGAATATGGTGCTATATGTTTTTATTAGGTCTGTTCATAAATTTCGTTTTTTTTTTGTTTTCTAGGTGAACCGGACCGGTCCGAATCGGTTGGTTCTTACATCAAAAAAATCTGTTCGGGACCGATCGGTACAAACCGGTTTTCTAACTCCTGCTTCCTAAGCTACAGATTTCATAGGTCCTAAGATATATACTGCATTTAAACCTGATGTACTTGGTTAAAAATCTTTTTAAAATAATTTTTTTACTTAGCCTTGTAAAATTGGCTTAAAGTCTTCTCTATTTATATTATAATATAAATAACACAAGAAAAGCCATAATAGAATAATTAGGACTTACTATAATTATTGGTGGTCTCCCCTATTTATAAAATAGAGGTAAGACAAGAGAACCCAAATTAGACAATGGATATTGGTAGGATAAGAAAACACATATATGATTGTTTGAAAGTCCCACAAGATTAATAAAAGACTATCAAGTGAAGGTCAAGTATTTAAGTCCCACATTGGTTATTTTTATAAAAGTCTAAGGAAGTTTTCCTTATAAAAGACTATCAAGTGAAGGTCAAGTACTCAAATCCCACATTGGTTAATTTTATAAAAGTCTAAGGAAATTTGCCTTATAAAAGACTATCAAATGAGACCTTCATTGCCAAGTTTCACATTAGTTATTTTGATACCTTAATAGCCTATTCCCACATTGGTTATTGCCAAGCTAGACCTTACATTGGTTATTTTATAAATGTCTAAGAGACTATCAAGTTAGACCTTACATTGGTTAATGTCTTTATTTTATATAGAGCCAAGTCCCACATTAGTTATTTTATATTTTATAAATGGCTATCAAGGGAAACATTAATAGTTGGTGGTTTATAAGTTCTATATTGATTAATAAATTTGGTAAAAGTAAAAGAAATTAGATAAACTATTTATCAAAGATTACAGGTGAGACCTTAATAGTAAGTCCACATTGGTTATTTTATAGTCAAGTCCCACATTGGTTATTTTATAAAAGTTTAAGGAAGTTTTCCTTATAAAAATACTACCAAGTGAGATTTTAATAGCCAAGTCCCACATTGGTTTTTTTATAAATGTCTAAGGAAGTTTTCCTTCTAAAAAGGCATATGACCTTAATAGCCAAGTCCCACATTGGTTATTTTATAAAAGTAAGTAAATTTTTCTTATAAAAAGACTTCCATGTCTTTTATTTTTTATGGGCCGAATTTTGACTTAAAGAAAGCTGGGCCTAGTACAAGTCTTGTGCTTGCTCTTTCTTGGGCTGATTTTGGTTAAAATTGAGTTGAGTTTTGGTTAAAATTTGGGCCGGTTCTAATAAGGTAAAAACCGGCACCGAACCGGTACTGAACCGGCTATTCGGATTCGGTATACCGGTTCAACCGGTACCGGTATCGGTACCGTATTTTGGGTATTATCGGTATTCGGTCCGGTTCGGTCTGGTTATTTACCGGTGAACACCCCTAGTTTTTATAGGTGTATCAAATTGCCTCTTCTTCTCTTTTTGTGTGTATGCATAAATTTCCTACCCCTTTTTTTAATAGATATCAATACTGGCGGATATGTATTATATAAAAGTGCATAACTGACTATACCGAGCATAGGTAACTAACTATCAAATACCGACAGAATGGAGTCCTTTTATTCTCTCCGTCTGAGCTTTCAAAGATATACCGACCGTAGGTAACTGACTATCAAATACCGACAGTCATCTTCTAAGATTACCGACTTTTAAGCTGAATTAGCACTCACGGATTCAAACCCTTCCTTTGGCTAAGCATTTTGTGTGTGAATATATATGTACACGGACATATGCATAAATTTGTATCTTATTATTGGCAAGGGTATTTTTAGAAGATGTGGTATTGATGAAGAGTTCTGATATCTATAGTACTTTCTTCATAATTTGAACATTTGTGGTTCCCCTCCGCCACCCCCCACCCTCCCCCAACCCCCCCACCCTCCCCCAACCCCCAACCCCCAACCCTCCCCCAACCTTCCCAATCCCAAAAAAATGAAATAAAAATTATAGCGGTGCCAAGTTGTTTGTTCTCTTGCTAATCTTTTATACAAAAGGTAGAATGCCAATCATTTTGTCAAAATTCATGTGGATTAGTTAATGTGTATATTCAGTACTCCAGTAGGTAATTTTTCCCTGTTTCTTTGTGTTTCAATTTCTTTAGTACTGTTGATTTGTTGTTGATTAATCATTTTGTTTCCAGTAGGTAATTTTGTTGATTTGTTGTTAATCATTTTGTTGTTAATTTGTTTCAATGTTAATTTTTTTAGTACTTCAATGTTTGTGTATGCTTGGACCATAATTTTAAGATTAATGTGATAACAATATGAAAATTAAAAATAGAGTAGAATAAAAGAATCACCCTGCTCTCCATTATTATAGTTTATGGTAGGGAGGGGTTATATTGTTGAAATTGTATTATCTTTTTAATAGTGATAATATGCTACCAATCTTGATATTCACATGCCAGTTGTAGTTTTAGAGTAGGGCACTCTTCATTTCTGTTGAGTCATATAATGTGTTTTTTTAGCTTTCCATCCTTGTGTACATATTCTTATATATTGTAAACCTTATAATGCACAGGTCATATACTGCACAAGCTTGAGTTGGAGTGCTGATGGAAGCACATTGTTCAGTGGATACACAGATGGTGTTGTCAGGGTTTGGGGTATTGGGCGGGCGTCTCTAGAAAGCCAGATCTAGACGAGCAATTACTGAATTGACTTCCTCTTTTAAAGACAAATATTGGTCCTCTAACAATGTTTGATGGTTTTGTGGCATCCACTGATATTTTGGCCTCTGTTGTATTGGTTTCCTGACTATTACATTAGGTGATTTTAATGTGTGATAAATTTAGTTTTCCTTTGCCCCAGTTATTGTCTTGAGATCTTTAGGATGTGAGTTTTTTGAGAGTGAAATCAAGATAAACTAGTGGATGCGTCTTAATGCGAAGAATGCCTGCAGTTTAGCTCAATCAATCTAGTATTTGTAATAAAAAAGTCTGGGTTTGGTTGGTTTTAAATGAAGAGTTTTTAATCAATGAAACGATAGTACGAGATGTAATGTTATGAAAATACCTTGCATGAGAGGGGGTTCATATGAATCTAACAAAACATCTTGTGCCTCCAAGGCACCATTAAATTCCTTGTTCAAGCCTTTCCTGCTAAATATAATCACAATCAGTTTTGGTGTAGTTGTCCCTCCATGAGTTAAATATTGATCCTACTGTTAAGGAAGTCTTGTGTTATTATTGGACTCATTTGTGATGATGATACAAGCAAATAGGTAAAACGTTTCTATGGGAATAGAAAATTGGGAATCAGATCTGAGCATTAAGAGAAGGCCTCTTTTATGGGCTCGAAATGGATTCTAAAGTGGCCGCTAAGGAAACAAACTCATTTTAACCTTGTTGTTAACAAAACAGTTGCTCATGGTAGTGTTTTACTAACTTTTAAGGGATGGCGTAGACTAGAGCTACTTAACCCCGAAGGAAGCCGAAAGCAAACAATAGATGTTGCTGGCTGGGCCCTTAAATCTCTCCACCTTCAATTTTTGGGCATGCTTTAGTTGTTCCCTGTATCTCTTTATCCTCCACATTTGTTCAGGCAACAACTTATAAGTCGGTCAAACCGATTTATAAGTTGTTTTATTATTGAAGGTGACTTATTTTTTTGACTTGCATCTTATTTTAACTTGCAAGTTATTTTAGTCAAACACCTTCATATTTTAATTTAACTTAATATTTAACTTATAAGTTAAGATGTCAAACACTTATGAGTCATGACCATATTAATTTACCTTTTGTAATATTCATCATCATTAACTCTAATTATAGGAAATATTTTCCAATCATTGTTGATTTTTAAAGTTCATTTATGACATTTTAAAACTCAAAATCAAGATATTTTACTAAAAATTATAGTGAATTACAATAAATCATACAATATATATATATATATATATATATATATATATATATATATATATATATATATATATTGAGCCTCTTCCATAAAGAAATCCTATAGTCTTATCTGCAACACCCCTTTTTGGACCGTTGATAAATTGAATAGATGGTGAGATTGAAACATAATATACCAAATGCCGCATAACTTGTACTTTAGCTTTTATTTTAATATGAGGACCCCACATAGTCAACATTTTGTCAGTTTGTTTAAATAAAACGAATTTTTAATATTAAATAATGCCGGCCGCTACAAGCTCTTACGGCTGTTAAAAAAAAAAAAAAAACCAACCGGGACAAGCTCTTTCGGCTTGCCTTGCAAATATTGCTACTGTCATATATTTGTTATTTTATATCATATATTTGTTATTTTATAATTCTTTATATAAAAATAGCAAATATTTTATAACCTATTTTATATCCTATTATAAAATAACAAATAAATAATATAAAAATAGGATATAAAATATTTGCTATTTTTATATAAAGAATTATAAAATAACAAATATATGATATAAAATAACAAATATATGACAGTAGCAATATTTGCAAGGCAAGCCGTAAGAGCTTGTCCCGGATGGGTTTTTTTTTTTTTTTTTTTAACAAGAAGAACATTCCTGCTATCATCTTGCTTGGATCTTGTTTTTATTCCAAGCCGCATAAGTTTGTTCCGGTTGGTTGTTAATATTTCATTTATTTTATAAAAAAATTTATTTAGATAGTGAGTGAGGTAGCTCGCGGTTCCTCCGGTGAAGTCCATGTTATTTACTCAGCCAAACAAAGCCCACAAGACAAAAGCCCTAAAATCCCCAGTATAAATTCACTCCATACCTATTACTCGCATCCCCTCGCTTTCCAAAACCCTAAACGAACAGAGGCTTGCAAAAACCCAAAAAATGGCAGAATCACTAATTCTGAAGGGAACAATGAGGGCTCACACCGACTGGGTAACGGCCATTGCCACCCCAATCGACAACTCCGACATGATCGTCACTTCCTCCCGTGACAAATCCATCATTGTCTGGAAACTCACAAAGAAGGATAAAACCTACGGCGTCGCTGTACGCCGTTTGGAAGGCCACTCCCACTTCGTGCAAGACGTCGTCCTCTCATCCGACGGTCAGTTCGCCCTCTCCGGATCCTGGGACGGCGAGCTCCGCCTTTGGGACCTCGGCACCGGTGTTACCGCCCGCCGATTCGTCGGCCACACCAAAGACGTTCTCTCCGTTGCATTCTCCATCGACAACCGTCAGATCGTGTCCGCATCCCGTGACCGTTCGATCAAACTGTGGAACACTTTGGGCGAATGCAAGTACACCATCCAGGACGGCGATGCCCATAACGACTGGGTCAGCTGCGTGCGGTTCAGCCCGAACACGATCCAGCCGACTATCGTCTCTGCTTCGTGGGACAAAACAGTCAAAATCTGGAATTTGACCAACTGTAAGCTGAGGTCCACACTGGCGGGTCACAATGGGTATGTGAATACAGTTGCGGTTTCACCTGATGGGTCGCTGTGCGCTAGTGGGGGGAAAGATGGGGTGATTTTGCTGTGGGATTTGGCTGAGGGAAGAAACTGTATTCGTTGGATGCTGGTTCAATTGTTCATGCTTTGTGTTTTAGCCCAAATAGGTATTGGCTATGTGCTGCCACAGAGGCCAGTATTAAGATATGGGATTTAGAGAGTAAGAGTATTGTGGTGGATCTTAGGGTTGATTTGAAGGCTGAATCAGACATGGCTGCTGAGGGAACTGCTACTCACACCAATGCTGGCAAAAATAAGGTCTAATTTTATTTTATGATTATTCTTATGTATATGCGTTTAATTGTACAGGTTTAATTATATGTTTTACATGTATGCACATGAATTTTATTTGGGTTTTAATTATGTTATTTTTCTATTTATGTCTTGTCTATTTGCTACTAATTGATGTAGGTTTGAATTAACATTTATATGGTAAAATTTGTGTCTATGTATCTAAATATTTATTTTCATATAGTAAGGTTTACTGTTATTTTTGTCCTTGTGTATGTGTTTGTGTGTGATATATTTCTCCTGACTACTGATGTCTATTTTTGTGGTTTAGCATTATATATGGGTATTTACTATTTACTGTTTTAGAATGTACATCTCCAGCAAATACTTTTGTTTTTTTTGAATTATGTAATCACATATATGACTCAGAAGTTTGATATAGGTTTCTGGAAAAGAAATAAATTGCCTTCATTTGTGGAGGTGTGAAATAATCTATCTAATTTTATTCTAGTTATTTGCTACTTGCCTATGCCTTTCATCTGTTTTTTTTGTTGGTAAAACTAAACCATTAGCTTATGCTGGTATTGGGTATTCATTAAAGGATTGCCTGTTATTAGTATACGTTTTTATTGTGCTGTTATTTGTATTCACTGTATGATTCAATTAAATATTGTTACCTGTTATTTGGATTAAAATTACTCTCAATTGTATAATGTAGTTGATCATTACTAGTTTTGATAATGCATTGTTTTATAGGGTTTTTTGTTTTTCTGATGATGTATTTATTCAGAAATATCTTGGGTTTGAGTTATGTAATGGTTTTCGAGATTTAATATCACTTTCTAAGGTTAAATGGTGTGTATAAATAAGTGCATTGATGTGGTGAGAAATACTTGTAAGTTTAAATGGCATGTAATTTTGTGCGTATGAGCAAAATTATGTGCCATTTCTTGTTTTGTAATCCTATGTATTGTAGGAATATGGTGCTATATGTTTTTATAGGTGTATCAAATTGCCTATTCTTCTCTTTTTTTGTGTATGCATAAATTTCCTACCCGTTTTTTTAATAGATATCAATACTGGCGGATATGTATTATATAAAAGTGCATAACTGACTATACCGCCCGTAGGTAACTGACTATCAAATATCGACAGTATGGAGTCCGTTTATTCTCTCTGTCTGAGCTTTCAAAGATATACCGGCCGTTGGTAACTGACTATCAAATACCGACAGTCATCTTCTAAGATTACCGACTTTTAAGCTGAATTAGCACTCGCGGATTCAAACCCCCCTCCTTTCGCTAAGCATTTTGTGTGTGAATATATATGTACACGGACATAGGCATGAATTTTTATCTTATTATTGGCAAGGTTATTTATAGAAGATGTGGTATTGATGAAGAGTTCTGATATCTATTGTACTTTCTTCATAATTTGAACATTTCTGGTTCCCCTCCCCCACCCCCACCCCCACCCCCACCCCCACCCTTCCCAATCCCAAAAAAATGAAATAAAAATTATTATGTGCCAAGTTGTTTGTTCTCTTGCTAATCTTATACAAAAGGTAGAGTGCCAATCATTTTGTCAAAATTCATGTGGATTAGTTAATGTTTATATTCAGTACTCCAGTGGTAATTTTTCCCTGTTTCTTTGTGTTTCAATTTTTTTAGTACTGTTGATTTGTTGTTGATTAATCATTTTGTTTCCAGTAGGTAATTTTGTTGTTAATCATTTCGTTGTTAATTTTGTTTCAATGTTAATTTTTTTAGTACTTCAATTTTGTGTATGCTTGGACCATAATTTTAAGATTAATGTGATAACAATATGAAAATTAAAAATAGAGTAGAATAAAAGAATCACCCTGCTCTCCATTATTATAGTTTATGGTAGGGAGGGGTTATATTGTTGAAATTGTATTATCTTTTTAATAGTGATAATATGCTACCAATCTTGATATTCACATGCCAGTTGTAGTTTTAGAGTAGGGCACTCTTCATTTCTGTTGAGTCATATAATGTGTTTTTTTAGCTTTCCATCCTTATGTACATATTCTTATATATTGTAAACCTTATAATGCACAGGTCATATACTGCACAAGCTTGAGTTGGAGTGCTGATGGAAGCACATTGTTCAGTGGATACACAGATGGTGTTGTCAGGGTTTGGGGTATTGGGCGGGCGTCTCTAGAAAGCCAGATCTAGACGAGCAATTACCTCTATAGTATCTTTTAAAGTCAAATATTGGTCCAGTTGAAAGGATATTGGATTGTCTAAGAATGTTTTTACGGTTTTGTGGCATCCACTGTTATAGTTTTTGGATATTTTGGCATCTGTTGTATTGGTTTCCTGACTATTACATTAGGTGATTTTAATGTGATAAATTTAGTTTTCCTGTGCCCCAGTTATTGTCTTAAGATCTTTAGGATGTGAGTTTGTTGAGAGTGAAATCAAGATAAACTAGTGGATGCATCTTAATGTGAAGAATGCCTGCAGTTTAGCTCAATCAATCTAGTATTTGTAATAAAAAAGTCTTGGTTTGGTTGGTTTTAAAAGAAGAGGTTTTAATCAATGAAACAATAGTACTTGTGCGGGATGTAATATTGTTATGAAAATACCTTGCATGAGAGGGTTCATATGAATCTAACTAAACATCTTGTGCCTCCATGGCGGCATCTTCATTGTTATCGTGTGAACCGTATGAAAAAATGGAAGTAAACACCATTAAATTCCTTGTTCAAGCCTTTCCTGCTAGTGTCACAATCAGTTTTGGTGGAGTTGTCCCTCCATGAGTTAAATATTGATCCTACTGTTAAGGAAGTCTTGTGTTATTATTGGACTCATTTGTGATGATGATACAAGCAAATAGGTGAAAGATTTCTATGGGAATAGAAAATTGGGAATCAGATCTGAGCATTAAGAGAAGGCCTCTTTTATGGGCTCGAAATGGATTCTAAAGTGGCCGCTAAGGAAACAAACTCATTTTTTAACCATGTTGTTAACAAAACAATTGCTCATGGTAGTGTTTTAACTTTTAGGATTAATTACATATTTTTGTACATTTTTAGAAATAATTATAATAATGGTGCATAGATAAAATAATTATAAAAGTAATACATTTTTCTATATTTATTTATAAAATTAATACATTTGGGTATCCTTTAATCGTGACCCATGATTATCTCCCTTATCTCTTCTCGTTAATTATTATTTTCTTATTCAAACACAAGTAGAATCTATTTTTGATCTCTGCTCCTCGCTTTTTTCTCTTTTTCTTCAACCTCTTTTTCCTACTATAAACTAAAGTAGCGGCGGTTTGCCCAGCAGAGGCCGTAGTGGTTTACTATGTTGAGCTATGTCGGCTGGTTCTAATACAGGAGGAGAGAGGCAGATGGGTAGAGGCTCTACCTCGTGGTGTTGCCGAATTTTTATTGCTATTTTTTTGTCAATCGATGAATCTCTAATGGAGGTTTGAATCTCGCTATATGGATAATCTCGTTGGTAGCTTCTCTCATTTCGTGTGTTTGATCAACTTAATTTTGCATTGCATAATTGCATTTCTTGTTTAGACTTTTGATTCATTTAATTTATCACTGAAACAATTTTACATGTCACAGGAAGTGAAAAGGAATACTTAGAGAGGTCACCCATCAATTTTGCTGATAAATTCTCATGCCCCATAATCCTTTTCCAAGGATTGGAAGACAAGGTAGGCGCAACATTTGTTTTAAATCCACTTTCCAGAATGAATTTGTATAATTGTATGTATTTGAATCTGTGAGAAAAGCATACATCTATCGATAAAATTATTGATAAAATTATTTGATCCAAAATCAACAACTGATAGAAGAAATTGGTAACCAAACCTTCAAACCAAGGTTACTAAACCTTCATACCAAAGTTACCAATCCACTTCCACACTGCAGCTTTTTTTTAGTAGCGTTGGTAACCAAACCTTCATACCAAGGTAACTAAACCGTCATACCAAGGTAACTAATCCACCTTCACACCTTCAGTTTTTTCATAGTGCAGTTAGTAATCAAACCTTCACACCAAGATAATCAAACCTTCATACCAAGGTAACAAAACTTTCATACCAAGGTAACCAATCCACATCCACACCTACACTTTTTTCATAGTGCAGTTGGTAGCCAAACATTCATACCAAGGTAACCAATTCATTGTTATTAGGTTACCAATTTATTTTAAATGTGATGCAGTTGGTAGCCAAACTTTCATGCAGTGGGTAGCCAAACCTTCATATCAAGGTAATCAATTCAGTTTTATTAAGTTACCAATTTATTTTGAATGTGATGCAGTTGGTTGCCAAACTTTCAGACCAAGGTAACCAATTCATACTGCAGGTGTGGAGGTAGATTGTTACCTTGATATAAAGGTTTGGTTACCTTGGTATAAAAGTTTGGTTACCTTGGTACGAATGTTTGGTTATCAACATTACATTACACATCACTCTCTTATCTCTCTCTTTCTTATGCAATGTTCTTATTTTCCTTTGGACATGAAATTGGAATTGGAATTTTAGAACATGAAGAAATTGTGAAAAATCAAATATCCACCTCCTTTTTCCATCCCATCGACCATTTTGTGGTTAACTATCGCTCTGTCTCATCAGTGAAGGGGGAGGAGCAAGTTGACGTTGCCAAACCTTCAGACCAAGGTAACCAATTCAGCTTTTATTAAATTACCAATTTAGTTTGAATGTGATGTAGTTGGTAGCCAACCATTCATACAAAGGTAACCATTTTAGTTTTTGCGTAAAACAAATAGTCATAAAAAATTACGAACAATAAGAGTTACATCTATTTATTTTAAAACTTTTTGTAGGCTTAATCTTCTTCTTCTTCTCATCGACGCTTTTAACTAACTGAGATTCAATTTGAAAAGTCCAATAATAATCTAGAAGGGGGGGTTGAATAGATTATTACAGATTTAAAAAATTATCTTAGGTATTTTTGATTTTTTTTATATAATTAATTTGCAGTGTTAGAAATTAATATGTAAGACAGTAAAAAATCAATCACACAATGCACAGAGATTTGTCTGGTTCACAACATACATCCTGTGTATGTCAAGACGCCCGATCTCAAGCTCCTCTCCAGGACTTGAGATCCTATTACTTTCAGTAATAAATACTCCTTCAACAGGCGAAGAAGCCTTTACAAAATTTTATAGTCAAACTTCCAACTGTTTCCAACTAATCTATCTTGGACAGCAAGCTCCCAGCTCTCTCCTCAAGCTTAGTTGTACTTCTTTTGAGTTCAATTTTATTCTATGATCTAGTCTTGAAACAACAACCTCTTTCTCACCTCACAAGTACACTAGAGACTCAACTTCTCGCTAACCTCTCTAAGATTCTGGTCTTAGTCGAAGAATTACTCGTTTTTCTCACAGGTACATAAAATAAACTAACTCTGACCTTTTCTCTTTTTACAAATGATTTTACAACAAAATTCTTCTTAGATAAGCAGATACGAATTTAGTACAGATTAATGCTTCTTAAATAAGCAGATATGATTTAGTACAGATTGATGCTTCTCAAATAAGCGGATATCAATTAAAGAGTTAAATATATTTATAAAAGTTCAAAGACTTTTATACTTGAGAAATTATGCTTATTTGTAAGCGTATAGTAATTTATGCTTTGATCAAATATAGTTCCGTAAGCAAATATGTAAATTATGCACTGTTATAAAAGTTTAAATAACTTTTATATTTTGTGTGAAAAGTGCTTCTTGAATAAGCAAATAGATCAATTTTAGCTTTTACTCAAAAATACTTCAGTTTAAGCAGATATATAATTTAATAAAAATTTATGAAGAATTATTTATTCTTTATAGATTAAAGAAAAGTCGCTTTTAAGTTTAAATAACTTTCAAAGTGAAAATGCTTCCGAGTAAGCAAATAAGTTATTTTAAGCTTTGAATCAAATATGCTTCTATTTAAGCGAGATATATTCACTTAAGTTTGTGAAATAAAAGTTTAAATAACTTTTATATTATGCAACAAGTATTTTATGAATAAATGAATTTATGATCAAATACTTGTGATGACAGAGATATCAAGTATAATAAATAAATCGCCAAAGCAATACTTGATATAACAAACATTATTGTTTAACTCAAACAATATATAAGAATATTTTATCTATTATGTGAACTTTTATAAATAATGTCACTTAGTACTATAAGGAATCGTGATTTGGTTGATTCCTCTCCGAGATATTTATCTCCGTAGCCTTGCTGGCGTCCTAAGTATGACAAAATTTATAATCACTACGATTCTCAAATCCTGCCTCGGATGACTACTCTTTTTGGAGCAATATCTCAAAGTGTTGTTTTGAGCTATCAAGTGTCGATCTATTTTACGATATTTATATAAATAAATCAATAAAAGGTTATTTGAAGACTATAAGAATCGTGACGGTTGGATTCCTCTCCGTAGAGGTTTATCTCCATAGCTTTTGCGCGCCCAAGTATCCTTTTTATTTGATAAATAGATGAAATATAGATATATAGAATTGTGTAGAACAATTTATATTTGTATATCTATAAATATAAATAAGCAAGAGATAATTCAAATAAATAAATCAAACAACTTATCTCAATATGCTTAGACCAATTTTCTCTTCTCAAATAATCAGAACTTTTGTAAGAAGAGATAGAGAAAGCTTTTTAGAGAGAGAGTATGTGGGAGAAAAATAAGCTTTTCTTGAAAGTGAATTGGCAAATTGGAAATGAAAGGAAAGCCTTCTATTTATAGGTCAGGGGTAAAATGGTATTTAGTAAAACTAATTTTGAATGTATAGTTGAGATGAAGGATTTTTGAAATTAACCATCCAGATGAGATCTGATTTTACGCGGAAGAAGATCAAATTCCGCCCGGGCCAAAATCAACCAACTTAGCATTTATTGTTCAAATTTAACATCAACATTAATTCACCAAATGGTTTGAATCACATTCAATTCGGCTCCAGCTAAACCAAAGTTGTCCCAAAAAGCTAGTCACCACTTTTCATTTATTCACTCACACACATGCACGCGATTTTTTTAAAAAAAATTGCCAGCACCTTTGCTTTTGAAAAAAGAATGCATACATGGTTTGTTATATATATAGATTATAATAAATGCATTTATGATATATTAGTACATGTTAGTACCTAAGTGCATGTTATATATAGATATAGATATAATGCATGTATGCACGTAAATTATATATATATATATATATATATATATATATATATATATATATATATGAGAATTAATCCATTGGACACGTTTGCTATGAACACTGTTCAGCAAACAACTTTATATCTGTTGATCCTTGGAATGAAAGGCTTAGATTAAAACATTTTCTCCACTGCCGCTACAAGCTGTAGCGGCAGTACATCTGCCGTGTAAAATGCTGGTTTATTACAATACTGCCCCTAATAAATTAATCCACCCCTGCCACTACAAGCTCTTGCGGTAGGCATTTATGGCAAATTGATCACCTTTTCAACTTTATGACAAAGATTTGAAAAGTAAATCTTACCAAAATAATATCCGAATCTTCAATTTGTAGGCTTAACCAGCTGTTGATCTTCAATTTTCACATTCTGGTGAATTGTTGCAAGCTTTCTCAGTTAATTCTGTTTTGATGCTTTTTCAGTCCAAGTTGGGAGTGAATATGTGTAGCGACAGGGTAAGTTGAGAGTGAATATGTGTAGCGGCAGGGTAAGTTCAGCATGAAGGATAGGGAGAGCGACATATGGTTTAATAGAGAGTGAGTCTCTGCCACATGACTACAAGTCAGAAGCGACAAGGTGCCCCTTCCTTCGCTTCCGTATGCCACCACAAGCTTCAAAGGCGCATCTGCTTTTTGGTTTCGCAAAGCGATCGGCTTTTAGCTTCCGTGCCGGTTATGTTAGTTAAATGATATTAATGGCCTGCCGCTTGAGCCTGTAGCGGCAGGGGAAACACACTTTCAAGCATAAATCAGGGGCATATTAGTAACTTGGATTGTATGTAGGGTTGCCACATGACAGTAGCCAAGAAGGAGAAAATGTTTTAATCTAAGCCTTTCATTCCAAGGATCAACGGATATAAAGTTGTTTATTTAATAAAGGCTTTCATAAAGAAATGTGTGCCATGGATTAATTCCTATATATATATATATATATATATATATATATATATATATATATATATACACACACACACAATAATATATATATATATATATATATATAATATATAATATAATGATTACATACTAATAACATATATATTATAATAATGATTACAACATATATATTTGATAACATATACTAGATTTATATATATATATATATATATTTATAATTTATATAAAACTTATATAATATATATATATATATATATATATATATATAGATATATAAAAATTTATATATATATAAGTAATATAAGTAATAAAATAATTTTGCCCAATAAAATAATTTTTGAAATCTTTAAATAATAAAATTAATTTGAGAATAAATAGAAAATGTTCATATAAAAAATGATTTAATCAAAATCTCTAGCATATGCATTCTATTTTGGCCAATAAGCAATAATTCGTTTAATGCCCATTTTCAAGTTCCATTCGGTCAAAGCTTGTTCATGTAATGAATTCTCACATAATTATATCTTAGTACATACATGAATTGATAAGGCTTTTGTCCTAAAAAGAATGTCACCAAATTAAATTATCAAAGATTAAGAAAATTAATTAAATAAGATTTAGAAAATATTTTTGGTCAAAATAAATAAGATAATTAAAACAATTATAATATAAATCCTATGGAGAGGATTCTACCCTTTTAATTAATTTATTTACTAATTATTGTTATCATCAAAATAAAACTAAAAGTTGGAGACCCAACAACCATGAGTAGCAGAGAGAGAGGCAACCTCAGTGAAGAAGGAGATTCATGGGTGGAGTAGTGGAGGAGATGGCTAATGTGAGGGAGATGAAGATTTGAATTTGAATATTTGAATTTGAATTATTATTTTAAATTTGAATTTATTTTTGTTGTTAGATCCTTATATTTGAATTTGAATGATTAGGCGCTTATTTCTCCTTGATTTTAGGTTTCCTTATTAATGTGAATTGCGTTATTTTTGTAATTATTTTGTGGCTGCACTAATAGTGTAATTACTTTCTAATTGTTGTATATTAGTGTTAAGGACCCCTAACTTGTAAGGGATGGCCTATACTAGAGCTACTTAACCCCCGAAGGAAGCCGAAAGCAAACAATAGATGTTGCTGGCTGGGCCCTTACAAAGGCCCAATTATTGGACTCTGTTTAATAGGACTTGGAAACTGAGATTCATAGAGTTCGGGGGCTTGATTAAGCGGGGGAAGGTGTTAGGCACCCCCGACTTCCGTGAAAATACGGTTACCGCGTCTTTTCAATTCCCTAATTTATTTGAATTGTGTGTGTGTGTGTGTGTTTATTGGGCCTAAGTGCATTATTTGGAAGTAGTGTTATGTCTCGTTTGCACCTATATACAAAAGATTTGACTTGTATAAAAGTTCAATTTTAAGCAATATATACAACAATGATGTTTTGAAAACAGGTTTTCAAACCTTTATACTCACATAGTAATTTGAGGCCTTTGATACTTCCATTTTATTCCGTATTCGGCTTGATTTAATTTTATTCTTGAGATACGAAGTATTTTTGATAAAATAATATACATATAAGTGTCGGGCTTTTTGTGGGCATGAAAGCCATCGAAGAATGTCCAAACACCACAAATATGATTTACAAGTTAACTGTACAGCTGAAAAAGGTCAATCATAGGAACCAGATCTAGATCTGTCAGCTGGATCTTAGATCTCATGGCTCTTAGGCTCACATAATATCACATGAATATCTTGCATAACGAGGATACTGAAATAAAATGATATTTGATCTAAATGACGCAAAACCAAGGATTCATCAGTTAAATCCCTGCTTGCGCGTAGCCTAGCTTCCCGTTCCCTCTAGATACAGATCTAGGGTCACATGTTTGCTTAATATTTACAAAAAACTAGAAAGAAAATTAGATTTAAATAAATCTTAGCCATTCTAGCTCAATGGTTCCAATTTTACAACTTTTTAACCAGTTAAAAGTTAGATATTGTTAGATTTAGATAAATCTAATCCATAGATTTAAATATTATGAATTTACATTGAATGAACAGTTAAAACAAATATTTAACACAATAAACAATTAATATATATATTAAAGCGATAAAAATCCACAAATTTAGAATCCGTGCATGATGTTGAATGTATATATATATATATATATATATATATATATATATATATATATATATATATATAGAAATGATCCGTGATGCCCCCAAATTTAGACACTCGTATCTCAAATCTGGCGCATGACGTACTATTTCTAATATCATACTAAAATCATCAACAAAAGAATAATAGAATAATAGAATAATTTATATTGATATAATATAAATATTCGCGTCCCAAGGTCTCGTGACTGTTACTACAACATTCCAGTGATTAAACTTAAACATAAATTAATCGTCCCTTAATACATTATAATAATAATAATAACAATAGTTCTCCTACGCATAAAGGACTAAGCTATTCCGTAGTCTTGCCCTTTCATTTGTCTTTTCCCGAATTACCGCCTTGCTCTGCCTTAACTGTAATATTTTTAGATTTGCTCATGGTAGTGTTTTACTAACTTTTAAGGGATGGCGTGAGACTAGAGCTACTTAACCCCGAAAGAAGCCGAAAAGCAAACAATAGATGTTCATTGGTCATTCTTAAATCTCTCCACCTTCAATTTTTGGGCATGATTTTTAAAGTTCATTTATGACATTTTAAAACTCTAAATCAAGATATTTTACTAAAAATTATAGTGAATTACAATAAATCATACACAACATGTATATTACTTTTATAGTAGTTTACAATATTGTTCATCGACATAGACTAAAATTAATATATATATATATATATATATATATTAATTTTAAATTTAAAAATGTTACTTTAAAAAATTAATAATAATTCTACATTTTGGAGGAAAGGAGTGTTTAATTGTTCATAGGCTTATTTATTATATAGGTGGGTTGAGGGGGATATTTCTATATATTAGCATCTAAATATGGAGAATTATACCAATTATAACATTTGAGTTTATTTAAATGCTACAACTATCCCGATACAAAATAAATAATTATATACAATTCTCTACTTGAAACACTTGTGAGATTACACCTGTTGATCAATGTCGACGTCGGGGAATTTTTTTTACTGGAATTTCTCTTTATATCTTTTATGTTTTCTATGTGTTGAATTTTGTTTGAAAGGGCGAGTTTGAAAAGAGTCTGACACAAAATGTCAACGATTTGAAAATTCAGAGTCGTCAGTTGATAGTTTTGAAATGGTTGTACCAACTCAACCGAATTTAAAAAGGTTTACACAAATGCCTAATTATTGGACTTTGTTTAACAGGCCTTGGAAACCGACTTGATTAAGTGGGGGAAGGTGTTAGCACCCCGACTTCGTGGAAAACACTTGCTACCACGCCTTTTCAATTCTCTAATTTATTTGAATTGCGTGTGTGAGTTTATTGGGCCAAAGTGCATTATTTGGAAGTAGTATTATGCCTCGTTTGCACCTATATACAAAGGGTTTGACTTGTATAAAAGTTCAATTTTAAGCAATATATACAACAATGATGTTTTGAAAACAGGTTTTCGAACCGTTATACTCACATAGTAATTGAGGCCTTTGATACTTCCATTTTATTCCGTATTCGACTTGATTTGATTTTATTCTCGAGATGCGAAGCATTTTCGACAAAATAATATACATATAAGTGTCGGGCTTCTTGTGGGCATGAAAGCCATCGAAGGATGTCTAAACACTACAAATACGATTTACAAGTTAACTGTACAGCTGAAAAAGGTCCATCATGGGAACCAGATCTAGATCTGTTAGCTGGATTTTAGATCTCGTGGCTCCTAGGCTCACATAATATCATATGAATATCTTGCATAACGAGGATACCGAAATAAAACAAATATTTAATCTAAACAACGCAAAACCAAAGATTCATCAGTTAAATCCCTGCTTGCGCGTAGCCCAGCTTCCCATTCCCTCTAGATACAGATCTAGGGTCACGTGTTTGCTTAATATTTACAAAAAACTAGAAAGAAAACTAGATTTAAATAAATCTTAGCCATTCTAACTCAACGGTTCCAGTTTTACAACTTTTGAACCTGTTATGTGATGCCCCCAAAATAGGTCCACACAACCCATTCCGAGTCCCCAAATACATGGTACAGAAACAACTACAACTTTATTATTACAATTGTCGTGCAAAATACGACAACACATATACTGTGAGTTTAAATATAAATATTGTCTTCTAGACAATATCCACACTCAAATAAGTCCTCATTACAATTATTGATACACTATTTTACAAAATAGTGATGACTACTAAGACAACTGTTTTGAATCATCACTCCACACCCCGACTAGTTCCCGCTATATTCTCGCCTCCTGAGAAGGAAAATGGAACAAAAAGAAAAAGGGTGAGCTCAACTAGCCCAGTAAAGAATATTATGACTAAGATAATGTACAACACATTATCCTTAGTCTTCAACAGGGAAAAATCTGATATAATATAATAGACAACAAATTTTAGATCAATATTCGCACTAGAAATAACAATTCATTAGAAGAGTTCAGTAGATAATGAAATCTACTATCTTCTATGATTTTAAAGTCCATCATCAATATTTTATCCTAATGACATCAATCAATATATATCTTGAATCAAATACTCATATTTGCAATACGACCAAAATAATCAATCGTATTCCCAGTTGGTCATGTTCTTCTCAACACCTATTCATCTTTGCACTAGAGGCCAAAGATATTCATCATGTAATCGTTCATCTTTGCACTACAGGCCAAAGATATTCAGTTATATCACCATTTAGGACTGAGAATGATGAAATATTTTAAAGAAAACGAATCCAGTGAGATAAAAGGACAATGATTAGGGATTCGTACTTTAGTTTATCCAAGTTCAAAAATACTCTATAATAAACCATTGTGGAGCAAAATTCAAGAATAAAGATCAAAACGTGGATACAATCAAAATTAGTAACCATAATAAACAACTTGGACAAATTTTTTTTTTAATTTTTTTTGTGAATAATGCCGTATACGTGAATGGTAACCCCAACAAAAAAGGCAAATATTTCACAAGAAAAATATTACCAATATTCTGATATAATGATATTGATAGAAATAATATCATTTACGAAAAAAAAATAACATCCCTTACCTCAAAAGGACAATACTTCTGATTGGAATACCATAAATAGTTCTGAAGGAAACTTGCATCGGATAGCAACACTCAAAGTATCAAAATACTCACAAAAATACGCTCGATAATATAGAGAGAGAAAACTTCATTTTCTGATGTGATTTTTAATTCTAACCTAAGCATCATATTTATAGGAAAAATGCTTAGAACACCAAATCAGAAAATTTAAGAAAATAATATTATTAATAAAAAAAGTCCTATGCCTACTTTGAATTCAGATTCCAGCATTTCCCACATGCAAAAGTACAATTGTGGGGCCCACCTTCTAGAAATATCCACCAAAAATATTTTAAACCATTTATAAATTCAGAAACTTCAATAATTCATAATAAATAGACTTTTTATTAGAAAAATTCAAATCTTATGTCCATTCCATAGGAAATTTAATTCTGTACAACTTTGTAGCTTTAAATTTTTCCAAATTCTAAACAGAAATTGACCGAAATCCACATACGGATGATTTTGCAGGCTATAATCAAATTTCAGTCAAAAATGGTGTCCACCAACATGTTTAACATGTTTTTAGCGCATTTATTGTAACAAAAATACTCTCCCTCCTCATTTATTCATATATCACACATTCATTGGAAAAATATCACCATTATTAAATTATTATAATATAATAATATATTTAAACGAATTATTTTATCAAAAAAGATAAAATATCAATTTTCAACAATTGTCACTTTTATAAAGGTTCAAGAAGAACTGGAAACAACCCTTCTCAGTGCTAATTCTTTCTCTGAGCTTGAAGCTGAGAATAAGCTCTTAAGACAAACAAATGAGCTCAATGCAAAACAAGTGTCTAGTCTAACCTCAAAAATTGAGGATCTAAAAAAGACCATCTCCACATGGAATAAATCTTCTTCATCCATGGATTCTTTAATCTCTAATCAGAGAAATGTCTATGATAGAACAGGGCTAGGCTTTGGGGGATCTATCTCAGAGTCATGTGTGGAAAAAACAAAGGATGTTAACAATAGTAATGCCTCAGGTTTTAGTAGAGGCATTATATTTGTGAAATCCTCACAGAATGATGAGCCTGTCAAATCCTGTCCGGCTAATTCAATTCACATTCCCAGGAGTAAGGGATCTCATGCTGGTCTAGGTTTCAGAAAAGAGAAAAGTAATCTATCTACTACTCATCAACCTCGAAGGATCGTAGAGTCCAATAAAATCAACTCTACGAACCAACCAGGAAGACACAGTAGAATTGAGATATACTCTCCTCAATTAATGAAACAAGAGAACACATGGAAAAGGGGATATCAGCCTAGCAGAAGGATGACCAATAACCCACAAAAGCCCAAATGGAGGAAGAACTTTCACACACACACACACACACACACACACTTACATGCATCATATCAAATGCTTTGAATGCCACAGAGTTGGTCACAAGGCTGCGAATTGTCATTATAATTCCATGCACGTGAGACCCAAAATCAAGCAGATTTGGGTCCCCAAGGGTACTAACATAGTAGGACCCATGCAAATATGGGTACCAAAATGAAGGTTTAATGTTACCTCAGGAAATAAGCTCCATGAACACAACCTGGTATCTAGATAGTGGATGTTCAAGGCACATGACTGGGAACAAAGCCCTTATGTCTAACTTCATAGAGAAGGAGGGTCCCTCGGTCATATTTGGAGATAATGGCACTGGCAAGACTAGAGGCTATGGCTCAGCCGGAAATGGTGCAGTATCATTCAGTAAAGTGGCCTATATGGAAGGACTACAGCACAACCTTCTAAGCATTAGCCAACTCTGTGACAAAGGTCATCAAGTAACATTCATCAACAATCAATGTCAAGTCCGAGACCCGAAGACATCTGCGGTAAAGCTAACCGGAACAAGAGAAGGAAATGTCTACACAGTAAATCTTGGACAACTAAGCTCAGACGAGACAATATGCTTTCTGGCTAAAGCATATGAAGAAATGAGCTGGCTATGGCATCGAAGATTATCTCATCTCAACTTTAAAAGCATGTCCAAATTAGCTTTAAAAGATCTAGTTGCAGGCCTACCCAAATTCAACTTCGTTAAAGAAAGGCCCTGCAATGCCTGTCAACTTGGGAAACAGACCAGAAGCTCATTTAAGAGCAAAACCATCAACTCAATTGACAAGCCTCTGCGATTACTACATATGGATCTTTTTGGACCAATTCCAATGACGAACCTTGGGGAAAAGAGATACTCACTGGTCGTAGTCGACGACTACACCAGATTTACATGGGTATTCTTTCTAACCTCAAAAGATGAAACACGCCCCCAACTAATCAAGATGTTCAAGCTAGTGTTGAATGAGAAAGGAGAGAAAATCAAGGCCATAAGAAGTGATCATGGCAGAGAATTTGATTTCTCAGAAATGGATCAGTTCTGCACAGACAATGGAATTAGTCACAACTTCTCAGCTCCATGAACTCCCCAACAAAATGGAGTTGCTAAGAGAAAGAACAGGACATTAATAGAGGCTGGAAGGACTCTACTAGCTGCAGCTCATCTACCGGAGCACTTCAAGCGTGCAGCGGTGACAACACATGCATGTTATACTCAGAACAGATCACTCATACACTTTACGATTAAGAAGACTCCTTATGAACTTTGGAAAGGAAGAAAGCCAAATGTTAGCTACTTTCATGTGTTCGGCTGTGCATGCTACATACTCAACAATGGAAAGCAGTACTTGACAAAGTTTCAACCGAAATCAAACGAAGGAATCTTTCTTGGATATGCCACAGATAGCAAGGCCTACAGAGTGTTCAACAAGAAGACACTGAGTGTAGAAGTCTCAATTCACATCATCTTTGATGAAATAGACTTAGACAAAACAGTGCTCCAAGACAATGTGACTAACAGTTCAGACACTATGAACGAGGTCGTCGAGTCCAATACTACGATCGTAGTGCCCGATAATAAAATCGTTGAGCAAGAGAATGAGATCGTAGAGAGGCCTATGCCAGACAATGAACCTCCACATCAAGAAGAAGAAATAGATCTTGAAGATCTGTGATAAGAAGGCATAAGAATGGATGTTCCAATAGGAAGCAGATGGGCAAGAGATCACACTCAAGATCTAATCATTGGAGATCCGAACGCAAGAGTCAAGACAAGAGCTACTACTCAAAATGAATGCTTCTATCTAAGCTTCCTATCTCAAATAGAACCAAAGAAGATAGAGGATGCTATGGAAGATTCCAGCTGGATAGAGGCCATGCAGGAAGAACTTAATCAGTTCGAGAGAAGCAAAGTTTGGAGATTGGTCCCAAGACCAAAGAACCATCCTGTAATTGGAACCAAGTGGGTCTTCAGAAATAAGATGGATGAAGATGGGGTGATAACAAGGAATAAGGCTAGACTAGTAGCCAAGGGCTACTCTCAGGAAGAAGGTATTGACTATGATGAGACATTTGCACCTGTTGCCAAACTAGAAGCCATCAGAATATTTCTTACCTTTACTGCTCACATGAAGTTCAAAGTCTTTCAGATTGATGTCAAAAGTGCATTCTTGAATGGTGAACTTCAAGAAGAAGTCTATGTAGAGTAGCCTCCAGGTTTCATCAATCCATCTCTTTCTAATTATGTCTTTAGATTAGACAAAGCCTTATATGGTCTCAAACAAGCACCTAGAGCATGATATGAAACACTGACTAACTTTTTTTTATTGAAAATGGAGTTACTAGAGGTAGAGTAGATACCACACTATTTCTTAGAAAGCATAAAGATAAGGTCCTATTAGTTCAAATTTATGTTGATGATATTATCTTTGGTTCTACTGATGAAAAGTTATGCAAGAGATTCTCCAAGCTTATGCAGAGCAAATTCGAAATGAGCATGATGGGTGAGCTGAACTTATTTCTTGGACTACAAGTAAAGCAGACTGATGAAGGAATTTTCATAAACCAAGCCAAGTACATTAAAGACTTACTCAAGAAGTATGGCATGGAATCAGCCTCTCCCATGAAAACTCCAATTGCTCCTGCAACCAAGCTTGACAAAGATGAAAAAGGTAAAAGTATTGATATAACTCAATACAGAGGTATGATAGGCTTTCTTTTATATTTCACTACCAGTAGACCAAATATAATGTTTGCAATATGCATTTGTGCTAGATTTCAGGTATGTCCTAAAGAATCTCATTTAACTGCTGTAAAGAGGATTTTCAGGTACCTCAAAGGTACACCCCACTTGGGGCTTTGGTATCCCAAGGACTCCTCATTTGAGCTAACAGGTTATACAGATGCTGATTTTGCAGGCTGCAAAATAGATAGAAAAAGTACCAGTGGCACTTGTCAATTACTAGGTAACAGACTTGTGTCCTAGTTTAGCAAGAAGCAAAACTCAGTATCTACCTCAACTGTAGAAGCTAAATACATTGCTACTAGTAGTTGCTGTGCTCAGATTCTATGGATGAAAAATCAGCTAGCAGATTATGGGTTTGAATTCAAATCCATACCTATTCATTGCGATAACACAAGTGCAATTGCTATAACTCATAATCTTGTCATGCATTCTATGACTAAGCATATAGAAATAAGGTATCACTTCATTAGGGATCATGTACAAAATGGAACAATATCTTTACAATATATCCCTACTGAAAATTAACTTGCTGATGTTTTTACAAAACCTCTAGATGAATCCAGAGTCAACAAACTGATAAGTAAGCTAGGCATGCTTAACTTGCAAACATGAAATATTGTGCTTTAGTTTATGCTAACCATATAGATTTAAAGGATGTATTTGAAATCAAAGACATGATCAAAGGAAGTCCACGATCGTAGAGCTAAAGTATATAAAACTCAACGAACGCTGAACAGAATCAACGATCGTAGTGCAGACTCAACGATAACAGAACTACATCAACAAAACAAAAGGAGCTCCCTATGATGATCAAGCTTAAATCAAAGCATTCTCTCTGATAAGTGCCTCAGGAACAAACCTAACCCTTATTTCTTTCAAGAGGTTGGCCCTTCTTGAGCTACCTTAATTTAAGGAAAATGCCAAGTCAAAAAGATTCATCACAAGGACTTATTCAAACTCTACGATTGCCAGTCAGACTCAGTGATTGCAGTTCAAACTCTACGTTTACAGCTCAAACACGACGACTGCTACACAGACTCAACGATGGTAGAACAAACTCGACGACTCCAAGGACCATCTCAACGATCGTAGTCCCACTAAAGAATACATCATCCCAGAAGAAAATTAAGGGCAATTCAGTACAATCATTCTCTATCAAGAATTCGTAGAGCCAAGCAAAGTTCGACTCCTGTCCCACTAAGCAAAATAGAGAGAGGGAAGTTTTAGGTACAAATTAAAATCGTCTTTTTGAAATCTGAAGTTCAAAAGACCATCTCTCTTCCTCTCTCAAGCAAAACCCTAAATCAATAGCAAGCTCTGTTAGCCTCACTTCCTACAAAGAAATCAATGGCAGCTTCCAGTGTTGTCTCCGGCTACAGACTGTGTTTCGACGAGTTTAAAACGATTGAACCCCAATTTCACAAGACATTGTCGCTACTGAAGAAGGCAGGTCTCAAAGAAGCCTTGGGTACTAACACATTGATCTACCCAAAGCTGGTAAAAGAATTCTACAATAACGAAGTGTTTGAAAACAACATCATCACCGTGAAAGTAAGGAACGTCCAAATCAAATTAAGAGCTAAAGACATCAATCTAGCCCTAGGGCTCAAATCTGAAGGATATCGGTCCTTAGATGGAATAGACTTCCATAAAGGTCTCAAGAAAATGCATCACAAGAAATCACCCTCTGTCAAAGGATACAAAAAGAAGGAGTTTCCACAGTGGTATGAGTTTCTGGATGACATTGTTGGAAAATGCATATGTTGTAAAAGCTCAGGTCATGACTCTGTGAATGAAATACAACTCAAACTCATGACTGCCATATGCTATAAAATTCAACTAAACTATGGGGCTTTATTACTTGAATGGATTGGAAAATGGTTGGTTAGCTCCAAGAAGACAAAGAGCTCTCAGAAGATGCTCTACAGACGATTTATCAGCATTATCCTACAGGCTGCTTTTGGTGACCTGATTGAGGATGATGAAGGAGAAGCCATAAACCCAAATCGATGAATGACCCAGCAGTTGTTGAAAAACTGGAAGAGAAATCCAGTTGAAAATGTGAAGTTGATGTCTGAATCCAGTGGTCGAACTGGTGAGATAAAAGGAACAGGAGTACCAGGGAATATGTCTGTTGTCAAGGAAACTGAGGAAGAAGAAGAAGAAACTAACTAGGGAGAACCCATTGCTTTAATCAGAAAGAGCAAAGGGAAAAGGAAAGCCAGAACCACAGAAGAACCTCAAGGATCCACCACCACCAAGCCTGTAGAGTCCTCTGAAATTGAGACTCTAAGGATCTTAAAGAGAAAGGAACAGCAAGCAGAGGCAGAAGAAGATAGAGTAACTATATCTCAGTTGCTGACGATGAGTAAGACCAGCCACAAAAGCAAAAAGCTATCAGCCTCTTCGATCGTCGAGTCTCCTCCGATCATAGAGCCTAGACCAAACAAGGAAGCAACTGCATCAAATATCTTGGCTGATCTGAAGGACACAACTAAAGAGAGTCCTGAGGCTATAGCACAGCCTAAAAGGCCAAGAAGGAAATTGGTTAAGAAGTATATTCTTGCCAATGAAGAAGTGCTAAGAAGGGAAGCAAAAGAACTGAGTGCTAAAAAGGAACCAACAAGTGAATGTCAAGTAGTCATGGCTCCCGCTGAGGGAGAGACACCTAAAGATCTAATGATAGAAGGTGCTCATACTGAGGGGGAGATGCCTGAAGATCTTCCACCAAAGGATGCTCCAGTTGAGGGGGAGCTATTGACATTTCAAAAGTATGATCAAGCTGAGGGGGAGGATCATGACACCTCAATAGCTGAAAAAGAAATTCCTGGAGGAGATAATGAAGAACCTGAAGCAATCGACATAATGGAATCCTCCAATGAAAACAGAGAAGAAGATGATGAGATTGAGATCATAGTCAGAGGTATTGATGGGCACGGAAGAGAGCCACCTATGAGCAACTATTTGCATATCTTCCTATGATGCCCTTCCACCGAGCTCAAATTCACGAACTCTTGGGATCACATGTTCTGGAGTTTCAAAGAGTATCCAAATTCTCAAGATTTGCAAATGGATTCCCAGGGAAATTCAATTTTGCCAAGAAGCTTCTCTCCAACCGCCCTTCCTCAGAGAACACACTTGAGGTACTATCTATCCCCACTCCTTTCAGAATTAAATACTTGCCACCACCCTCATTTAATCAATTCTATGAATTCCCACAATGGTTGGAAGTAATTCTTCATCCACTGAATCAATTTCCAGTTACAGAATCTCAAAATTCTATAACTGAGGAACCAAATAAGATCAACTCCCTAATGCTCACTCAGCCTACTACCTCTACGATCCCTGACTCTAGCCCCCTGGTAGAGTATCCACCACAAATCGTAGAGTCACTAAGCTCCAACATCCAAACGCAGGCCCCTCCTTCAGATATTCCCTCCTCATCTAGAAATGATTGCTTCAATCTTGAACTTGCTCTTTACTCACTGCAAGATAAATTCAAGAGCACGTCACCTCCCTCACAAATTCCAAATCTAGATGAAATCCTGTCAGAACTATCCACAAAGGCTGATTTGTCAGCCATGTCTGAGAAAGTGATCAAAGAACTAGATGAGAGCCTTGAAGATCATACTACACTGATACAACTAAGATTGACATCAATGATCAATGCTGCAAACAATCTTCCAAGCTCCCTGAGCTTCGAACTGTCTAAAACACTCAAAGAGATTATCAAAGAAATGCTACAAAGCATAAAAGACAGGGATGATATTCACTTCCTCGCAGCTAAAAGACATTGGGATGCTGTCTTGATTCTATAGAAAACTCAAGAATCTCAGAACCAACTGATGATACAAAGCATCCAAAATCTTCAGACTGCTGTCAAAGAATTTCAACAATTCTATGTCAGCAATGGCCAGCAAATAGACAACATTCTCTCCATCCTTCAGCAAAGGGAAGCTAGGTCTGAAGCTCTAATCGAAGAAAATAGAGAAGAAATTGCTCAGACCAAGAGTCAGCTCAACGAACTTGTTCAAGGCCTTAATCGTCTTTCAGATGACATTCGAACCCTTGATGCTGACATAAAGGGGGAGAATAAAGGTAAAGGAGGAGATCAGGGAGGCAAAGGAAAAGGCAGAAGTCTCCAACCTCAATCCTCAAGGAATCCTTCTGTAAGGCAAATCCACCAAATAGACTCCACGATCCAAATGCCATCGACTCAACGATATGATCAACAGAAATATTAATGGCTCAACCCTTAAGAGAGTCTAGGCCGACCACCACCTCTCTCATCTGGTAATAATAACGAAGTTTAAGAATGCCAATTGAGATCCTGTATTCATGAATGACATGATCACAATCCAAGGCTAAGCCCAAGTGAGTCGGAAGATCCGGCGTAAGAGATGAAGCAAGCAGAAAGAGGAGAGCTGAGGAATATGCAAATCCTCCAAGAAGCAAAAGGCCAAAGAAATAGAGATAGGTTGAATTTCAAATTGTATTGATGTAGTCATTCTTAAATGTAAAATCTGTCTCCATACATCAATAAATTCATGCTTATTCTCTAGAAATTTCAGCTGCTCACTGAAATGCTAAGTCATGTTTACTTTTCTGCAACTGCATATAAAACTTTATAATCATGACAACAAATCTCCTTGGTTATGTCAACATCAAATAGGGGGAGATTGTTGGAAGAATGCATATTGTGATTTGATGTTTTATGAAACTACTCATGATTATGTAAAGTCCTTCAAAGAATATTTATACAAGGACTTAGTGATAGATCAAAAGTGTTAGGTTGATCTTAGCCTTTAATGTTCACTTGTATAGATAAAGAGATCAAATTATTAGGTTGATCTATGGCTAGAAAGAAATAGATAGACTCGCAGTCTATCCGACTGATCAACAGAATGTAGAAGCTAAGGCAGGATCGTAGTGCTGAGATGATCGTAGTGTATTTGCCTTGAAGGGCCTCTCCACGAATCGAAGTGTGGTCCAGACGATTGCTAAAACTAACTCAGAGATCGTAGTGTTCTCTCGGAAATGAAGAATCTACAAGACGAGCAAGTGAAGATCGTAGTGTGCTCTCGGAAATGTAGAGTTTGCAAGACGAGCAAGTGAAGAACGTAGTGTGCAAATCCTTGTGAGAAATCATAGTGATCTCTTACGAACAGGCACCAATATGACAAGACACTACGATATTGATAGTAGAGTGTCATCTGCTTTGTGTCAGAAACATCAAGCCCTATCGTTCATCTGAAGATGGACTCCAACAAATATGGAATGGGTTTTTAACGTTGAAGCTTTCACCAGTCCCAACGTACAAAAGATATCCTTAGTATTGATAAAAAAAAACATACTCAAGAACCTAAGAAAAGGACCATTGGGCAGAAGAAAACACCTTTTGAGGTGTTAGGTGAGAAAGCAGTCTGCTGTGCAGTGGGCCAGAGTGTAATTCAGAAGATGTGCAGAAAAGTCTCCATCAAAGCTCAGAAATGTCAAACACATTTAATGGCTCATCAGATGACTTCAACGGATAGATTTCAAGATCACATATATACATATCAAAGACAGATGAGAAAGCAGAAGCAAGTATTGAACGAAAAAAATGCATAAGAACACTCAACGCACAACTCTACGATATGAGAAAAAGGAAAAGCTTACTCAGCTATTCAGTTCTTTCGAACAAGTGCTTACTAGAAATTGAATAACATCAATAACGATCTAAACAACATTCAATCAACTGAAGTAAGAGTTCCTGGTCTGAAGGACTTGAAGAGTTCTAAGTGAACTGTGAGAGACCAAGTCTGCTGGTCTTGAAGAGTTCAAGAGTGAACTAAGAAGTACCTAGACTGCTGGTCTAGAAGGAATCTGTGAGATTCAAGAAGTGTAACAGACATCCTTAGTGGATTTCCTACTCAAGGAGTAGAAGAGTGGACTAGGAGCTTTTAGTGCTCTGAACCACTTAAAACTATTGTGTTCATTAACTACTATAACTGCAATATCTGCTATAACTATCATAACTACCTTAATCTCATTAACTCAAGATATATAACAGAAGGTTTTTCACATATACTCATTCTGCTGTGCATTAATTACCATCAACTTAAAAAGATTAAAAGAAAAAGTTTTAATTATCTATTCAACCCCTTTTCTAGATATCTATCGTGCCTACTGGGAACTAACATAGTTTACCATCGCACGAATATGGCGTCCCCTACAGAGAGTCTGGCTTTGGTGCATTCTACAAAGGAAGTCACCAGATAGAGGCTAGGGTGCCAACTCCTATAGTTAGGTTTTTAACTCCTAAAGTTCAATAGGATCCATTCGATATGGGGTTTTAGAAATGGGTTTTGTACTGGGTTCAAAGTCGATACAAAATTCAATATCACGCTCTGGGGGTAGGCTAGGAAGTTCTTCAAAAATACGTCAGGAAATTCACTAACAACAGAAATATTATTTAAATCTGACGTATTTTTGTTTAAATCCATGACATGGGCTAAGAAAGCTTGACATCCGTTTTTCAATAAACGAATGGCTTTATGACTTGATATGACAGTGATTGACTTTAGTGGTTTGGTTGCTTGAATTCGTATAACAAGTTGGTTAGGAATATGAAAACTAACAATCTTAAGGAAATAATCAATTTTAGCATGATGAGTGGTTAACCAATCAATCCCTAAAATCACATCAAAATGTAAGTATTTTCAAAGAAATGAGATCAACAGGTAATCTAATGGTCCTAACTTGAATCAAGAAAGATTTATAAAAAGTGAATGTAACGAAAGTTTCTCCTAACGGAGTTTCAACAGATAAGTCAAAGTCTAATTTCACAGGAGTCAAGTTCAAACGTTGAGCACAAGCAGGAGAGATAAAAGAATGGGTAGAACCGGTATCTAATAAGGTATAAACTTCGTAAGAGTTTATGATTAGCTAACCCGTGATAAATTCATTTGGGTTCCTCGCGTTTTGGGCAGTCATGACAAACGCTCTTCTAGGAACCGCTGACTTTGACTTGTCCAAGACAGCCTTTGGAGTCACCATCCCCGCTGGACTTGGTTTCGCTACAGGACAATCTCAAGCTATATGACCATTTTTTCCACAACTAAAACATACCTTGGAAGGTTGTGAACAGTTTGGAATTATGTGTCCCTCCTCTCCGCATCTGTAGCATCTAACTGGCGGTCTTTCTCCTCCCCTAAAATTTATTGCTGGTGCCGACGTCTTCCCGTCATTGTTGAATCTTCTCTTTTTGAAATTTTCACTTGACTCACCTTTCCTATTATCTTGGCTATGATTACCACCGAAGTGGTTACCATTTTTGGCATGGTAATTTTCTCCACGATGATTATCATTGTCCTGATGGCCATTGCCACCGGTACGATTATTATAGTGTTGCTGGTCGCCCGGTTGAACAGACTCATTATCTCGCTCTAATAATTGAGCCATGTTCACAACATCTGAATATAGAGAAAATTTGTGAGAAATGAGGTATTGACGAATCTCGAGTTTCAAACCTCTTAGAAACATCCGCGTCATACGTTCCTCATTCTCTACCAAATGAAATGCAAACCTGGATAACTACGCGAACTTAGCTTCGTACTGGGACATAGTCATATTGTTATGTTCCAATCTGATAAACTCTACCTCCTTCATATGACGAATACTTTTAAGAAAGTATTTGTCATTGAATAATTTTTGAAACGCTTCCCAAGATATATTAAGTGCAACAAGCTGGGTACGCTTCACAAATTCCCACCAGTAATCTGCCTCACCACGAAACATTAAGGTGGCGAATGGAACCTTCTGCTCCTCTGTGCATCCTAAGGCATCAAATATCTTGGTAATTTGCTTAACCCATATTTCCTCCTTGATCGGATCCGACTTTCCCAAAAACTCTGGTGGTCCCAACTCTTTGAACTGCTTGGCTGTGACAAGCCACGCGTTGCTATCATTTCCACCCATATTTTGTACACGAGTCTCCCTCGTCTGATTTTGCATGAACTGCAAAAAGATTCTAAACATCCCATCATTCATCGTTTGATAGGTGGTGTTGTTTACAGGAGGAACATTTTCGTCCTGTTGCACATTATCCTAGTTGTTGATTAGAGGTGTCTCAACGGTCTCATCCACTCTCTTATTAACATTTTTAGCTGCCATTCTCAAATACTGTCACAAAACAAGGGTTAATTAAACAAATTAACATATCATATATTAACCCTATGCTCCGACTGACCCATTAAATACCAAATAAGCTTAGGTAGGACACACTAGAGAAGGATACCAACTGTGACGCCCCCAAAATAGGTCCACACAACCCATTCTGAGTCCCCAAATACATGGTACAGAAACAACTACAACTTTATTATTACAATTATCGTGCAAAATATGAAAAACACATATACTGTGAGTTTAAATACAAATATTGTCTTCTAGACAATATCCACACTCAAATAAGTCCTCATTACAATTATTGATATACTATTTTACAAAATAGTGAGGACTACTAAGACAACTGTTTTGAATCATCAGTCCACACCCCGACTAGTTCTCGCTATATTCTAGCCTCTTGAGAAGAAAAATAGAACAAAAAAGAAAAGGGTGAGCCAACTAGCCCAGTAAAGAATGTTATGACTAAGATAATGTACAACAAATTATCCTTCAACAGGGAAAAATCTGATAGAATATAATAGACAACAAGTTTTAGATGAATATTCACAGCGGAAATAACAATTCATTAGAAAAATTAAGTAGAGAATGAAATCTACTATCTTCTATGATTTTAAAGTCCATCATCAATATTTTATCCTTATGACATCAATCAATATATATCTTGAATCAAATACTCATATTTGCAATACGACCAAAATAATTAATCGTATTCCCAGTTAGTTATGTTCATCTCAACACCTATTCATCTTTGCACTAGAGGCTAAAGATATTCATCATGTAATCGTTCATCTTTGCACTACAAGCCAAAGACATTCAGTTATATCACCATTTAGGATTGAGAATGATGAAAATATTTTAAAGAAAATGAATTCAGTGAGATAAAAGGACAAGGATTAGGGATTTGTACTTTAGTTTATCCAAGTTCAAAAATACTCCATAATAAACCATTGTGGAGCAAAATTCATGAATGAAGATCAAAACATGGATACAATCAAAACTAGTAACCATAATAAACAACTTGGACAATGAAAAGAAAATTTTAATTTTTTTGTTAATAGTGCCGTATACGTGAATAGTGCCGTATACGTGAATAGTAACCCCGACAAAAAAGGTAAAAATTTAACAAGACAAATATTAACAATATTCCGGTATAATGATATTGAAAGAAATAATATCATTTACGAAAAAAAATAACATCCCTTACCTCAAAAGGACAGTACTTCTGATTGGAATACCGGATATACTGCTGAAGGAAACTTGCACCGTATAGCAACACTCAAAGTATCAAAATAATCACAAAAATATGCTCGATAATATAGAGAGAGAAAACTTCAGTTTCTGGTTTGATTTTCAATTCTAACCTAAGCACCCTATTTATAGGAAAATACTTAGAACACCAAAGTAAAAAATTTAATAAAATAATATTATTAATAACAAAATTCCTACGCCTACTTTGAATTCAGATTCCAACATTTCCCACATGCAAAAGTACAATTGTGGGGCCCACCTTCTAGAAATCTCCACCAAAAATATTTTAAACCATTTATAAATTAAGAAACTTCAATAATTCATAATAAATAGCCCTTTTATCAAAAAAATTCAAATCTTATGTCTATTTCATAGGAAGTTTAATTCTCTACAACTTTGTAGTTTTAAATTTTTCCAAATTCTAAACAGAAATTAACCGAAATCCACACACGGACGATTTTGCATGCTATAATCAAATTTCAGTCAAAAATGGGGTCCACCAACATGTTTAACATGTTTTTAGCATTTATTATAACAAAAATACTCTTCCTCCTCATTTATTCATATATCACACATTCATTGTAAAAATATCACTATTATTATAATATTATAATATAATAATATATTTAAATGAATTATTTTATCAAAAAGATAAAATATCAATTTTCAACAATTGTCACTTTTTTAAAATATTCCTCCATTTATATCCACGTAAAATAAATATTTTTCTTATCATAAAAATTAATAATTAATTATTCACAAATAATATTACAGAATCACAATAATGACAACTAGTGTCGCTCCTGTGAAAGAGGGGCCTTCCTAAGAAGAATTTCTCCTTCATCGCACACAATTAAATAACCTCTCCTGATGTAAACTTTCTTAGACATTGACAATAATGCTATCTAATAATATTATTCAAATAATATAAATTATTGATATGATAATTTGAAATACTGTGCAATATCAATTATTGAATCAACAATATAAAATATCAACGTAGCAATTATTGAATCAATAAAATAAAATATTGAACAATAATTACTTAATAATTATTGAGTAGTGCCTTCACGTAAGAATCAATAATTGGTGCAATACTGCAGTGTTATTCTTGTAAGAACAAGAGATATTATCAGATTTTAACCACCGGGTATTTCAACAAAGTGTTAATTGTGAATAACTACGCTCGTTATTTATAAAAACTCATACTTGTCGTTTTTTTTTTCCGACAATTTTTTCGTTATGGGGCCACAAAAATAGCTACGGCTAAATAAATTTAATATTTCCCGACAAAGAAGAATATTTCACGACCAAACGAATATTCCCCGACAACAACGGATATTTTATAACCACTGGCTTATAATATTTGCGCATTTTACCCATAACTAACAACATTAATCGAATCAACCCCTTACTATTTCAAAATAATAAATAGAGGAAATTCTATTTTATTAAAAAAATAATAATTTTGGGGTCTTACATGTTAAAAGTTAGATATTGCTAGATTTAGATAAATCTAATCCACATATTTAAATATTATGAATTTACATTGAATGAACAGTTAAAATAGATATTTAACACAGTAAACAGTTAATATATATTAAAGCGATAAAAATCCACGAATTTAGAATCCGTGCATGATCATTGGCGTGAATATATATATATATATATATATATATATATATATATATATATATATATATATATATATAAAATGATCCATAACATGTATTTTTTATGGATGAAAAATGGGCAAATAACATCATAACCACACATTACATTAATTAAGGGCTCAAATTTAAAACAGAATTACGCCATCCGCTAGTTCAACTAGCTAGTGGACACAAAAAAAACTTTTCGGACCAAATTGCCCCGAAGTCCCATTAATGCCTTGGTTTTCAAATTATGTTTCAGTCCATCCGCTAGTTGAACTAGCGGAACTCGAAAAGTATAAAAACCAAATTTCATACTAAAATCGTCAAAACCCACACACGATTTGATCTCGAATATTACAATTATCTTATCTTTACACACTGTGACACCCCCAAATTCAGACACTTGTATCTCGAATTCGGTGCATCACGTGCAACTTCTAATATCATCATTAACAACGGAATAATAGAATAATTTACATTGTTATAACATAAATATTCTTGTCCCAAGGTCTCGTGACCGTTACTACAACATTCCAATAATTAAACTTAAACCTAAATTAATCATTCCTTAATACATCATTATAATAATAATCATAATAGTTCTCCTACACTTAAAGGACTAAGCTGTTCTGTAGCCTTGCCCTTTCCTTTGTCTTTTCCTGAAGTATCGCCTTGCTCTGCCTTAAATGTAATATTTTTAGGGAAGCAAGAATGAGCAACAAGTTTTCCCAGCAAGTAATATAGCAATAAGAATAAATAGTTATAAAGTTTGAATCTCAAAGGTATAACATTAAATGATAATTCAAGGATAACAAGAAGTATCAATAGTTCTCAATAAGTGTCGCTATACACTGAAGGATATCGACAAGATTCAAAGGTTTAATAATTTTAAGGTTCAATAAGAATGAACACTGAGCAGTCACTATGGACTAATATAATTAACAGTATTATACTGCAAACCCAATATTAATGAGTACAACAGGTGATCAGCCTAAAGTACTCTACGTTATGCATAACATTTAAATATGCTAATATGTGTGCACGTTGATTTCCCCGACAATATAAAATTTCCCCTTCTAAGAGGGTTGTTCATCTCAGCAGATTATAAGGGTCCACACCAAGGTAATTTGGTTTGGATAGCTTTCTAAATCATAAACATTGGCCTAGCCGAACAAATGGCTTAGACACCTTTCTCAATACTTTTAAAAACCATTTATAAGTCCAATATTTGTAACATGTTTCAAGAATATAATTGGGATCAAGTTTCAGAGTATGAATAAAAATTTTCATGAATTTATACTACAAGAATTATTCTAGCAATTATTTACTCGTACGATCAATAAGAGTACAAGTTTAGGTACTTGCTCAATAAAGAGTAAGGTTCGAATACTTGCCTGAGTCGTTGACTATTCCCGACCTTGACTTCTTATCCTTTGAATAACCTATTGTTATCGTAACGATTAATCTCTATCAACCCATAAATATAAATCTTAATCGATCTAAGAAATAGTCTTAAGTAGTTAAGATTTCATAAAATAATTTGTTTTATTAATTGTGTTTTTTTCCTTCTAATTATTATCTCCTTCATTCTATTGCATTCATTTTATAAGATAATCTTTTATTGTTCGTTTAAGGTCTTACATCTTCTTATAATGTGAGGTATTTTCACTTCATTTGTTTCCTTAAGTAATTTTCTAAATTACCATTCATACCTTGTTAGTACACCGTACCTTGGTATTTACTTTGATTCATAATTAGAATTATCTCTTTATATCGTTCTAATTATTTATGTTTTTAATAGTCCACAATTAAATAGTCTTCGAAAGTATTTAGAAATTTTAATTGTCCATAATCAAAATATTATTTAACGTCTTCATTCAATATCTCACACTTAAAAACCTATTTAGTTGCAAATGTTTAATTAAAGCTTAGGAATTCCTAAAGGAATCCTTAATAATACACTTTACTAATTTACAATTAAATTTATTTTAATTGTTTAATCATCTTTAATTAAAATAATCATTTATTAATGAAAACATAAATTTATTTTAGACCCGGTTCGACTCGACCCAGTCAAATAATCGTGAAAGGTGCTCAGTATGCGTATGCGCACGACATAAAGTTTTCCCAAAGAATGCTGCGTCAAGCTACCCCC
The DNA here is from genome assembly GCA_020205615.1 of Panax quinquefolius. Classification (NCBI taxonomy): domain Eukaryota; kingdom Viridiplantae; phylum Streptophyta; class Magnoliopsida; order Apiales; family Araliaceae; genus Panax; species Panax quinquefolius. Next base: position 131,122,711 of record CM035163.1, on the reverse strand, counting down.
GCATAGAGCTTTAGTTCAGCCTAGCGTGGGGTGCGCTATACTTTACTTTAAGGCAGCGCGGGGCGCGCTGGTCTGGCAGAATCTCTCGACGAGATTTTCAACACTTTGATTTTCTACCTTATTTGATCAAATCTTGCATACTTGTTCTTTGTATATCCAAATCAGGTCAAACCACTTTCATTATCTTGTAAACTTACATATCTTCAATATTAGAATTCTTAAGTCACCTTTCCACATCCTTGGTTAGTCACATTTTATTGATTTCTAATCTAGAGTTCACACTTGGACATGTTTCACTATACGTTTTGTTACGAGTTAGCTTTAAGTCTGAATCTGACGATTCCACTAGGGTTATGTTCGTATTTCATATATATGTTCAACGTAAAATTCTCGGATTATACATATACCTTACACATTTTTATGCCATTAATCACAATTATCAAACTTTCAAGCATACTAAGATAGGTTTCATGCTCACATGCATTTTTCTTATTCATTTGGTTTTATTAACACATATATACAAGGCATGTATATCACATATACTCCTTCCAATACTCATCCTTATACCTTTGGATCCATCATGATCACACAACACACAAACCTCCCATAATCAATCATGCATTTCTTACTTTTATATCTACATATACTAACTTAGTTTGACAAAAATAAAGCTAGATTATGAACTTACTTCTTGAAGGCTTTCTTCCTCTTAGCTAGATACCTTAAGTAGCTCTCCACTTTTTCTTCTTCTTCTTGAACTCCACCAAAATACAAGAGCTCTCCTAGGTTTCTTCTTTTCTCTCAATTTCTCTCTAACTCTCTCTATACTAAAACTTAGCAAATGAAATGTGGAAAATTTCCACCAGCACTCTAAGGCTCCTATTTATAGGAAAATCATTATCCAATAATTGAGGTATTAACTAAGGGTAAAAGTGGAGTTGGTGCAAAGTTCTACCAACCCACACTATTCCTATACTATTCCTAGTACTTGCACCATCATTTCCCCCACATGGATTTTGCTTGTGAGCTCAATTAGCTAAAAAAAATCAGCATTTTGGCAAGGGGAATGGGCATGATCGGTCATGGGACTTATTGCCCTATGTTACATTTTATTTTTTTTTGCTCTTTTGTACAACATGCTAGCTTATTTGCTTCCTACTTATATATACATATAATTCTCTACACACACACACACACACACACACACACACACACACACATATATATATATATATATATATATATATATATATATATATATATATATACCCACCTATAATGTATATAAGTATATTACCCCCTCTTTATTCTACACTACACATTGGGCTATTCCTAAGTTAATTTAAGTTTTGGGCTAGGCACAAGTACTTGTACACATTGGGCTAAACATTAGTCTACCAATTCAATTTCTTGGGCTAAACTCTCAACTTATGCAAGTATGTTACATTATTAATGTTGGGCTTGGTGATATATCCCAGATCCAACACTTCATTAAGTTATCCATCAATTAATCTCATTAAGAAATTAATTATGCCACAAAAGGCTTAATACTTAAGCTTAAATAATCATAACCAAGCTTATCAACATTATCAATATATTTCTTAATCCTTTCATACATGATTCAATTTGTATTGTATTATTAGTCTCATGTCACACACACACACACACACACACACACACACACACACACATATATATATATATATATATATATATATATGTACACAAATAATTAATTACAAATATTTTTATTTTATTACTAAATTTTTTTATAAAATTCTTGGGTATTACACACACGATCTGATCTCGAATATTACAAATATTAGATCTCGAATATTAAGTAGCAAATATTAGATCTGCCCATGCTATCCCAAATATTACGCTAGCAAATACTATCCCAAATATTTGTTTTATATCTATCCGCTAGTTCAACTAGCGGAAGAAGAATTCTATCACGTTACAAATATAAGTGCGAGAATAGAGAATATAACATATTTCAGAAAATAATTAGGTCCAAATCAAAGATCAAGCAAGTCTTCGCAGGTCAAAATCGTCCTGGTAAGTTTTCAATTATGGATGAAGATATGTTTAATTCAAGTTCGTCAAATTCTTTTCATGATAATATTGACATGGATAATATTGGTGTTCATAACACGAACCAATCGCATATGTTGATCTGATAATATTGACATGGATAATATTATTTCTATATAGAGTTTGATTATATATATGTGGTAATGTCACCTACTTTAGGCGTGGTAGTCAATATTATTTATAAATTAGTCCTTCAATCAGAATATTTTTAGAGGGAGGTCAAAATTAATACATTAATAAAAAAAATTATTTATTGATGATTGAAGTACTTCTTTCGGCTGTACGATCAACTGAGAGGAGGCAACTGTATCCTGCGACACTACATAGTTTGAAAACGTCTCAAAATTTTGGTCAATATCAAAATTTATATTGAAATATTATTATTTTTTATTTCAAATAGAAATATGTGAGAGAGATTCATGTAGAAATATTATTTTTTATATGAAAATATCAATTTTCTATATAGAACAAAGAAAATTAATCCATAAAGAAATCAACAAAGGGGAGAGTCTTTGAAGTAAATTCATGATATTTAAAAATATAAAATGTTTGTAGAAAATAATTTGGTAAATAAAGAACTTGGTTTTTGTGATCATTCTTCAACCTCAATTAGCGACCTAGATTTGATTGTGTTTTAAGTTCTTTCATTTGAATTTCATTGTAAAAAAAAAAAATTACGCATGTAGAAAATTTTGGACTGCTATTATAAACTACTATTATATATATATATATATATATATATAGACTATTAATATATGTATTAATATATAACCTGTGTAGAATTTTGGTGGGGCTCATATGACCCCGCTCGCCCTTGGTTCTGCCCATGCCTTCAATAGAAAGAAAAAAATAATATTAATATATGTATTAATATATATAACCTGTGCAGAATTTTGGTGGGGTCATCGCTCGCCCTTGGTTCCGCCCATGCCTTCAATAGAAAGAAAAAAATAAGAAAAATAATTACTTGTACAAGCTAATATATATATATATATATATATATATATATATATATATATATATATATATATATATATAACGATTAATAGAGTTATTTTATTAACTGCTGGAGTTTATCGACTGAACAACAATTCAATCTTTTGAATAAACTTTAGTTTATATAGCACCTAAATTGTACATGGACGTACAAGTCGGTCTGTTTTAGGACTAATATATCATAATGAAATAGAAAAAAGAAGATATTGACAGGTATAAATATTATCATAATTAATGTGATTGAAATTATGAGTGGAGTAAGGTCATAAATTTTAGTAAAACATCAACTGCATTTTGAGCTGCCAAGGGGGCAAAGACAGCGGCTTCGTTGGAGACAGAATGAATAGAACCATGGCCACCAGCTAAATCAGAAAGAGCTCTAATGGCAATGAAAGGGGCCTTTTGTTGAAGGCAAATTAGGGCAACAGCTGCACTTTCCATGTCAATTGGAGTTGCATTGAATTTGGTATACAGAAATTGTCTATAGGCACTATTGTCCACAAACACATTACCACTTACACCTCTTTCCACCCTTGTCACCATTGGTGTTCTCGGTAAACAAGTGGTGGAATTTACGCATCCCTCCAATTTCATACCCTATACGTTCAAATCAAACAACTATTAAGAAATTATTCAAAATAACCAAGCAAATTAAGAATTTTTTAAATAATTTTACACAGGCTATATATGTTAATTTGTTTATGAGATTTTCTATAGGTATGTATATATAGTCTAGTAATTAACTACAATCTTTGGATTAATTGTTAACATTGGATATTATCATGGTGTTAATTGTTTATATAAGAAGTTTACATATATGCATGAGGTACGTATAGTGTGTTCAAATTAAATTAATCCAAAATTAAATAATAAACAATGAATTTTGATGACAAAACATAGAATAAGACTTGAAGTGTAACAGAATTAAGGATAGAATAAGACTTAAAAGTGTGGCAGAATTAAGGGATATTATAACGGAATCCCTCCGTTAACCCTTGTAAACAAATACAATTAAAGTAGTGTGGCAGAACAAATTAATTCATGAAAAATGATACACCCAACAAATTAAAAGGAGAACGAGCATATATATATATATATATATATATATTATATTCTCCGGTTTTCTTAATACTCCTTATCTATCGTACTCTTTTTTCATTATTTTAAACACCACATTGAAAAGTCAAAGTTATATCTAGCTAAGTGAATTAAAGATTAATCATAATATATATAATCGATTTCACATGAATTTTTGAAGTATTAAGAAGAAATTTTATTTATATTCATTCATACATGTCCAAGAAAATATGGTTATGAGTTGGTTTTGGTTTATAAAATTTGATAACCGCACCTAAATAGTTTACCTCAAGTTTCTGTGCAAGGGAAAAATAGTGGCGGTTAACTGGAACCCAAAAGGCGTGCTGCCTGACTTCAGGATATCCATCTTTGGGAAAGATCTCTTCTGGTTGATACCAAACATTGTTCAGAAAATTGTCCGAAAACTTTCCATTTTGAGTGTCATTGTTGTACTCGGAAAATTTAAGGTAACCAATGGTTCTTGTGTAGTCCCCGTTAGATTCTAAAGATAGCTGCTCGTTAGGCCCTTCTCCATACCGCTGCTCGATCGATAATAGTAAATATTGGTTAATATATATGAGAAAAATGTATATGCATAATTACGTATTCATGCGTTATGCTACATGACGACAGTTTTTATATATATAAGCGACGGTTTCACCCGTCGTCATAGCTATTATGGACTATGATGACGATTTCATCGTCGTTATTGCCCAAAAAAAATCGTCATTGTAGTCTCTATCACATATATATATATACAGTATATATATATATATATATATATATATATATATATATATATATATATATATATATATATATATATATATATATGTGTGTGTGTGTGTGTGAAAAAAGCTTACATGAGGAAAAAAAATTAAAGGAAGGATATATTGAAAAGCAAGGCACGGGAAGTATATATATCTCAAGGTAGTCCAGTGTTAGTGAAGAGAGAAATAAATAAATGGAAAGGAAAAAAATAGCATATTCGATAATCATTTCTGTTCGAGAGTGTTTTACTGACCTTCACGTGGGCCGAAAACTTGACACTGGAAGGGGTTTGTGAGCCCATCGGGCCGAAGTCCATGGGTGAGATGATGGTGTTCGGGGGTCGGCATCCGAGTCCTTTGGGTCGGAACCCTGTTCTGGGGGTAGGTGTGACGCCCCCAAAATAGGTATACATCACCCACCTTGAGTCGCCAAATACATGGTACAAAATTCAAATACAACTTAATTATAAAACAGTCGTGTAAAATACGACAAAATACATGATATGAGTTTTAATACAAATATTGTCATCTAGACAATATCCACACTCAATTTAGTCCTCATTACATTTATTAACACACTATCTAACAGAATAGTGAGGACTACTAAGACACCATCTCGGACCATCACTCCGTTCCCCGACTAGCCCCGGCTACGTTCTCATTTCCTAAAGAGAACAGTGAAAGAAAGGGTGAGCTCAACTAGCCCAGTAGGAAATATTATGACTAAGATAATGCAGAATAAATTATCATTAGTCTCCAACAATGTTGTTAAACTGATAAAATACAATAGCCATCAAGTTTAATCTGCAATGAACATGCAATCCATTAAAAGAGTCAAGTAGAGAATAAAATCTACTATCTTTTATGATTTAAAAGGTTTTTCATCACTTTTATCGTTGGGACTCAGCTTAATAAATAATCCACCTCATCCCTGCACTACGACCAAGGATAGTCATAAGTATAACAACCACAAATTATCCATGCACTACGGGCCAAGGATATTCGTGTATTCATCAATGGTCATGATCATGCCAACAACTGTCCACCAATGCACTACGGGCCAATGAGGACTTTTATCACTTCATTTGTAACATTACTACCCATGATTACAATCGAAAAATCCCTCATCATAATCATACCAAGTCCATCTATGCACTACAAAGTGCCATGATTTGACTTTCAACAAAATATAAATATGAGGATGATGATGAATGATATAAGAATTCAATAAAACAAGTTCAAGAATTAATTTATTCAGAACTAATAACGTCCCAAATTGTCAAGATGATACTTTTTGAGAGTAAAATTCAAGAATGCTCGTAAGAATATTTACACTACGAAAAGATACTGGATGAAGCACAAATATCAAGGATATTCCACTAATTTCATGGAGTATAAAGTCAAAACTTTAACCAACCGAGTATAATAAAGAATGGAATAACAAAAGAAATCACCATACATGCGGTATTTCAGATGTATAAAGTTATTCCAACAGTAATGATAAATAACGGAACCAAAGTTAGGCGTAATACGCACCGGCTGGATGTTCTAACAGTAATAATAAAGAATGGAATAACAACGAAATCACCATGCATGCAAATTTCAGATGTATGTGTTATTCCAATGTAATAATAAATAACTAAATCAGTCCCACAGAAAATGTATGCATACGATATATTCCAATGTAATAATAAAGACGGAACCAGTCCCACAGAAACGAATGTACGTGATATTCTAACGAATAATAAAGATTTTAACCAGTCCCACAGTGAAACGCATGAGCATGTGATGTTCCAAATGTAATAATGAAGAATGGGATAACAAAAGTTCTCTTCATGAATACAAAAGAAATAATACCCCTTACCATAAAAGAAACTTGATATAGAAGTGGTGAAGTAGCAGAACACTTTTTTTCTTTCTCTCTATAGTTTCTCTCTCTAGAGTTTCAGTGAATTCGTAAGAAATAATGAAGGAATGAACTTCTATTTATAGAAGAATGGAATGCATAGTAACTAATTTATGAATGGTCCAGATTGATACTTTTAATTGGACGGTCCATATTTAAAGTAAAATTTTTTAAATAAAATAATATATATATATATATATATATATTATATATTTAAGAAAATCACGGGATGCCTTCCGTGAATCCACTTGCCAACTTTTCAATATATATATATATATATATATATATATTTAAAACAAAATTAATATAACATATATATATATAATCCAACAACCCGTGAATCAAATTCTTAGCCAACCTCCCCCAAAGTCATAAACATGTGGGCCCCATATGTCATCATCACATATGGGCTCCACCTCTTATAATGAAAATTTTCTACTGATTATTTTGAAAGATGGGTAAATGGGGGTCCATAAAATAAGCAAAATTTTAATACGTCATAAAAATCCCCTCAATATTTTTAACAACATTTATCATCATGATTATAATTCACAATATTAATCGACCAGGTCGTTCTCAGGAAAGAGGGGGCTTTCCAATAAGAATTTCTCCCTATTGGCGCGTAATTAGGTGACCAAACCTCTCCTTGGCAGAACTTCTAGACATCGTTAATAATGTAAATAATAATATTAACAACTTCGTCATCTCAATTATTGATTTAATAACATACAAAATATTGACAATAATTGAATATAACTAAATGACTTCTCACATAAACATTAATAATCAATACCGTGTGCTACTATGCAACCACACGTATTACTGTTCTTTTACTACCGAGTAGTTCAATAGTATCAACGGTAAAACTTCCGCCGTTATTTTTAATAAAATATTTTTGTCATTTTCTCAATCCGACAATAATTCTGTTGTGGGGTCCACTAATGATTGTGCCGTCGTACAAATATTTTCTGTTAAAAACGAATATTCCCCGACCAATCGAATATTATATAACAACTTGCGTACTTTGAAAAATTTATAAATATTACCCACAACTATAACATTATAACAAATTCATTTCATAATATTCAAAATTGATATTTATAGAAAATTCATTTTTATTCATAAAAGTTGGGGTCTTACAATCTCCCCTTCTTATGAAATTTTACCCTCGAAATTAGGGTACGTGACTGTATGTCAAGAGGTAAGGATAGCTTGATTTCATTTCGATTCTAACTCCCCAGTCATTTCCTCAACATCGTGGTTCCTCCATAACACTTTGGCCTAGAGTTTTAAAATTGAGCGTAAAATATGTTCCTTCTTATCCAAGATTTGAACAGAACCTCTTCATACGTTAAATCTTCCGCTATTTCGTCCGGTTCTAACTCAATAATGTGGTTCGGTCTTTCACATATTTACGTAACATGGATATATGAAAAATGTTACGAACACGAGACATATTTGGCAGAAACGAGTCTATAAAGCTACAGGTCCCTACTCGATCGAGGATTAAAAAAGGGCCAATGAATCGAGGATTGAGCTTTCCTCTCTTTTTAAATCTCATAACTCTTTTCCATGGAGCAGCACGTAACAACACATGATCTCCAATATCGAATTCCACGTCCTTTCGATGAAGATCAGCATAACTCTTTTGTCGATCTTGGGAGGTTTTTATACGTTGTCGGATCGTTTGAATCTTTTCCGTAGTCATACGTACCAACTCTAGTCCCAACAAAGTTGCTTCACCCACCTCATCCCAGCATACTGGAGAACGACACTTTCTTCCATACAACGCTTCGAATGGAGCCATGCCAATACTTGCTTGATAACTGTTATTATAGGAAAACTCCACCAATGGTAAGAACTTGTCCCAACTTCCCTTGAAGTCAAGGACACAAAGTCTTAATAAATCTTCAAGAGTTTGAATAGTCCTCTCTGATTGTCCGTCCATCTAAGGATGATATGCCAAACTAAATCGTAAATCCGTGCCCATAGCTTTTTGCAAACTAACCTAAAATCATGAAGTGAATCTTGGGTCTCGATCAAAAACTATGGATACTGGCATACCATGCAGCCTTACAATCTCATTTATGTACATACGAGCAAGACGTTCAAGTGTATAAGTTTCTCGTATAGGTAAAAAATGAGCAGACTTGGTCAATCTATCAACAATGACCCAAATTGCATCTATACCCTGAGAAACCTTGGGAAGACCAATAACGAAATTCATGGTGATGTGCTCCCACTTCCATTCTAGAATTTCAAGTGGTTGCAATGGACCTTTTGATACTTGATGCTTTGCCTTGACTCGTTGACAAGTTAAACACCTTGAGATAAACGGTGCTATCTCCATCTTCATATTGCCCCACCAAAATGTATGTCGAAGATCATAATACATTTTGGTACTCCTAGGATGGATTGCAAACGGTGTGTTGTGCGCCTCCATCATGATTTTATACTTTAAATCAGGGTCGTTAGGAACACAAAGTCTGGAGTTAACTCCAAGTATTCCTTCTTCATCGATTCTTGCTTCCGGCATAGCACCTTCTTGTACTTTCTTCCTCATATGCATCAGTTCCAGGTCTGTAGCTTGAGCAACTTTAACTTTATCGATTAAAGTTGGTTCTACTCGTATATTAGCCATCATCACTTGGGTCCCTGGAGTCTTTATCTCTATCTTCATCCTTTGCAAGTCATACAAAATGGGCCTTTGCGTTGACAATATCGCACTCGTACCCGCATATGATGTCAGCTACCACGTTCGTTTTTCCAAGATGGTATTGGACGGTATGATCATAATCTTTCAATAGTTCAAGCCAACATTGTTATCGCATGTTTAATTCCTTTTGAGTGAAGAAATATTTGAGGCTTTTATGATCCATAAAGATCTCCACTTTCTCCCCATACAAGTAATGCCTCCAAATTTTAAGTGCGAAGACAACAGCTTCCAACTCTAGATCATGAGTAGGATAATTCCTCTCATATTCTTTGAGTTGTTGAGAGGCATAGGCTATGACTTTCCTATGCTGCATGAGAACACATCCTAACCCTTTGCCCGAAGCATCACTATAGATGACAAATCCCTCCGAGCCAGATGGTATTGTCAGAATAGGTGCTGAAATGAGTCTTCTCTTGAGTTCTTGAAAACTCTTCTCACATTCCTCGTTCCATCCAAATTTTGTATCTTTCTGAGTCAGCTGAGTTAAGGGAGTAGCGATTCGAGAAAACCCTTCTACAAATCTCCGATAATAACCAGCTAAGCCGAGAAAGCTACGTATTTTGGTCACTGATTTAGGTTGTTCCCAACTTTGAATAGCTTCAATCTTTGTTGGGTTAACAGATATTCCATGACTTGATACCACGTGTCCAAGGAATGCTACTTCCTCAAGCCAGAACTCGCATTTCTTCAACTTAGCATAAAGCTTATATTCACGAAGCTTTTGGATTATTAGCCTCAAGTGTTGCTCATGATCTTCACGGCTTTTGGAATAAATAAGGATGTCATCAATAAAGACGACCACAAAGTGATCCAAATATTCCTTGAATACTCGATTCATCATATCCATGAAGGCAGCAGGAGCATTAGTCAATCCAAAAGACATGACTAGGAATTTATAATGCCCGTACCGAGTTCTGAAAGCCGTCTTTGGAATGTCATCGGTTATAATCTTCAATTGGTGATATCCGGAACGAAGATCGATCTTTGAAAAGAATTTAGCGCCTTGCAACTGGTCAAACAGGTCGTCAATACGTGGCAATGGGTACCTATTTTTGATGGTGACATGGTTCAACTCCCGATAATCAATACAAAGTCGCATACTCCCATCTTTCTTTTTCACGAATAGAACAGGAGCACCCCAAGGAGAAGTACTAGGACGAATGAAACCGATGTCTAAAAATTCCTGCAATTGGGTCTTTAACTCCTGAAGTTCAATAGGAGCCATTCGATATGGGGCTTTGGAAATAGGTTTTGTACCAGTTTTAAGGTCAATACAAAATTCAATTTCACGCTCTGGGGGTAGGTCAGGAAGTTCTTCAGGGAATACATCAGGAAATTCATTAACAATAGAAATATCATTCAAAACTGACGTATTTTTGTTTAGATCCGTGACATGAGCTAAGAAAGCTTGACATCCATTTTTTAATAAACAAATAGCTTTATGGCTTGAGATGACAATGATTGATTTTAATGGTTTGATTGCTTGAATTCGCATTGTAGGTTGATTAGGAATATGAAAGCTAACAACCTTACGAAAATAATCAATTTTTGCATGATGAGTGGTTAACTAATCAATCCCTAGAATTACGTCAAATACAAGTATTTTCAATGAAATAAGATCGACAGATAATGTGAGGGTACCGATTTGAACCAAACAAGACTTATAAACAGTGGATGTAATGAAGGTTTCTCCCAACAGAGTTTCAACAGATAAGTCAAAGTCCAATTTCTCTGGAGTCAAATTTAAACGTTGAGCGCAAGTAGGAGAAATAAAGGAATGGGTAGAACCGGTATCAAATAAGGTATATACTTCGCTAGAGTTTATGTTAAGCTTACCCGTGATGACCTCATTCGGGTTCCTTACTTTCTGGGAGGTTACGACAAACGCCTCCTCAGACCATCTTGGCTTTGACTTTTCTGGGGCATCCTTTGGTGCCTCCATCCTAGCTGAGCTTGTCTTCGATGAACGATAAAATCGGGCTAGGTGACCTTCTCTTCCATAATTATAACATGCTTTAGACGACCTCGCACAGTTTGGACTGATGTGTCCCTCCCCTCCGCATTTGAAGCATATGATAGGTGGTCGTTCTCCTTCCTTAACAACATGTCTTTGATCTTTGACGTCTTTCCATTATTGTTGAATCTCCTCTTCTTGAAATGTCCATTCTTATTGCTTTGGCCATGATTACCACCAAAGTGGTTACCATTTTTGGCATGTTGATTCCCTCTACGCTTATTGTCACCACTTCGATGACTGTTATCACTGGTATTATCATTTTATCGGCTGCTCTCTTTTGGTTGGGTTGACTCATTATCGCGCTCCAATAACTAAACCCTATTAACAACATCTGAATACAAACACAGTTTATGAGAGATAAGATATTGACGTATCTCGGGTTTCAAGCCTCTTAGAAATATTCGCGTCATTCTCTCCTCATTATCAACCAAATGGGACGCAAACCGGGACAACTCGACAAACTTGGCTTCGTACTACGACACTGTCATGTTGTTTTGTTCCAGTTTAATGAACTCTACCTCTTTCATGTGACGAATACTTTTGGGAAAGTACTTGTCGTTGAACAGTTCTTGAAACTTTTCCCAAGACATCTTCAATGCGGCAGGTTGAGTACGCTTTTACGATTCCCACCAAGAATCGCCTCTCGCAAGACATAAGAAGGTGACAAAGGAACCTTTGCTCCTGAGCAACCCAAGACATCAAATATCTTGTTGATCTATTTTATCCACGCTCCGCTTTTAAGTGGTTTTGGCTCTCCAAAAACTCCGTGGTCCCAGCTCCTTGAACTGTTTGGCGGTGACCGTCCGAGAGTTGCCAGTGTTTCCACCTGCATTTTGGACAGGAGCCGCTCTCGCCTGATGTTGCATAAAGCCTCGGAACATTCCATCGTTCATCATTTGGTCAGTGTTGTTGTTTGCCTGAGGATTGTCGCCTTCCTGATGTACATTATCCTGATTATTGATCTGTTGAGACTCAACGGTCTCCTGTGCTCCATTGATGTTCTCAACATTCTCGGATGCCATTTTCAAACGCTGCCACAAAACAGGGGTTAATTAACATATCACATATTATCCCTATACTCTAACCGACCAATTAAATATCAAATAAACTTAGGTAGGTCATACTAGCGAAGGAATTCCCTGTCTCTCCCCTCCTAGTTCTTGTCTCACATCTCAGCCAGGGATCATATCCCTAAGCTTTGATACCAACTGTGACGCCCCCAAAATAGGTATACATCACCCACCTTGAGTCTCCAAATACATGGTACAGAATTCAAATACAACTTAATTATACAATAGTCGTGTAAAATACGACAAAATACATGCTGTGAGTTTTAATATAAATATTATCATCTAGACAATATCCACACTCAATTTAGTCCTCATTACATTTATTAACACACTATCTAATAGAATAGTGAGGACTACTAAGACACCATCTCGGACCATCACTCCGTTCCTCGACTAGCCCCGACTACGTTCTCATTTCCTGAAGAGAACAGTGAAAGAAAGGGTGAGCTCAATTAGCCCAGTAAGAAATATTATGACTAAGATAATGCAGAATAAATTATCATTAGTCTCCAACAGTGTTAAACTGATAAAATACAATAGACATCAAGTTTAATCATAGAATGAACATGCAATCCATTAAAAGAGTCAAGTAGAGAATAAAATCTACTATCTTTTATGATTTAAAAGGTTTTTCATCACTTTTATCGCGGACTCAGCTTAGTAAATAATTCACCTCATCCCTGCACTACGGCCAAGGATATTCATAAGTATCACAACCACAAATTATCCATGGACTACGGGCCAAGGATATTCGTGTATTCATCAATGGTCATGATCATGCCAACAACTGTCCATCAATGCACTACGGGCCAATGAGAACTTTTATCACTTCATTTGTAACATTACGGTCATGATTACACTGAATAATCCCTGGTCATAATCATACCAAGTCCATCTATGCACTACAGGCCACAGATGACTTTTAACAAAATATAAATATGAGGATGATGACAATGATATAAGAATTCAATAAAACAAGTTCAAGAATTAATTTATTCAGGAATTAATAACGTCCAAATTGTCAAGATGATACTTCTTTGTAGAGTAAAATTCAAGAATGCTCAGAAGAATATTTCCACGAAAAGATACTGGATGAAGCGCAAATATCAATGATATTTCACTAATTTCATGGAGTATAGAAGTCAAAACTTTAACCAACTGAGTATAATAAAGAATGGAATAACAAAAGAAATCACCATGCATGCGGATTGCATGACAGGCAGTTATTCCAATGTAATGATAAATAACGGAACCAGTGTCAAAGTAATACGCATCGACGGGATGTTTCAACAAAATAATAAAGAATGGAATAACAATGTAAAATCACCATGCATGCGCGTACTTTGCATAGAGCAGTTATTCCAATGTAATAATAAATAACGGAATCAGTCCCACAGAAAATGTACAAACAGGATATTCCAAAAGAATAATAAAGATTTTAACCAGTCCGACGAAAACGCATGATGACGATATATTCTAACAGAATAATAAAGATTTTAACCGTGTCCTGTGCAAAACGCATGCATGTGATGTTCCAATGTAATAATGAAGAATGGAATAACAAAAGTTCTCTTCATGAATACAAAAGAAATAATACCCCTTACCGTAAAAGAAACTTAAATATAAAAGTGGTGAAGTAGCGAACACTTTTCTTCTTTCTCTCTATAGTTTCTCTCTCTAGTTTCAAAGAATTCGTAAGAAATAATGAAGGAATGATCTTCTATTTATAAGAAATGGAATGCATAGTAACTAATTCAATTCATGAACGGTCCAGTATTGATTTACTTTTAATCGACTCTATATTTAAAGCAAAATCTTTTAAATAAAATATAATATATATATATTATATATATATTTAAGAAAATCACGGGATGCCTCCCGTGAATCCACTTGCTAACCTTTCAATATATATATATATATAAGTATTATATATATACTTATATATATATATATATATTTATATATATAAAAAAATTAATATAACATATATATATAATCCAACAACCCGTGAATCAAATTCTCAGCCAACCTCCCCCAAAGTCATAAACATGTGGGCCCCATATGTCATCATCACATATGGGCTCCACCTCTTATAATGAAAACTTTCTACCGATTATTTTGAAAAATGGGTAAATGGGGGTCTATAAAATAAGCAAAATTTTAATACGTCATAAAAATCCCCTCAATATTTTTAACAACATTTATCATCATTATTATAATTCACAATATTAATCGACTGTGTCGCTCCTGTGAAAGAGGGGCTTTCCAATAAGGATTTCTCCCTATTGGCGCGCAATTAGGTGACCAAACCTCTCCTTGGAAGAACTTCTAGACATCCTTAATAATGCAAATAATAATATTAACAACTTCGTCATCTCAATTATTGATTTAATAACATATAAAATATTGACAATAATTCAATAAAACTAAGTGACTTCTCACATAAGCATTAATAATCAATACCGTGTGTTACTATGCAACCACGTGTATTACTGTACTTTTACTACCGAGTAGTTCAACAGTATCAAAGGTAAAACTTCCGCCGTTATTTTCAATAAAATATTTTTGTTGTTTTCTCAATCCGACAATAATTCTGTTATGGGTTCCACCAATGATTGTGCCGTCGTACGAATATTTCCTGTTAAAACGAATATTCCCCGACCAATCGAATATTATATAACAACTCGCGTACTTTGAAAAATTTATAAATATTACCCACAACTATAACATTATAACAAATTCATTTCATAATATTAAAAAATGATATTTATAGAAAATTCATTTTTATTCATAAAAGTTGGGGTCTTACTGAGTAGGCGTTCGGGGTCGGGCCTTCGAGTCCTCTGGGCCGAAGTCCGAATCAAGTAACAAGCTCGGTTGGTTTGGGCCTGTGCAGTGGGCTATCCTGCGTGCAGAGTCTAAAGTCTCGGTCGTATTTGAATAATGTAACTCCAGAGGTAGTGTTGGAGTTGGATTCTACTTTTATCTTTTAAAGAGATTGTGATGGACCCAAATATTGGTAACTTACCATATTTAGGAGTCCTAATCCAACTCAGAGAAGGATTGTAAGGTGGTGAGAGTACTTTAAATACAAGGCCAAGGTTACAATTAACAGGTAATACCTTCTTTTGAGCACTAAACACTTAGCCTCCATTGTTAAACCTTGTGAACGGCATGTACTTATTCTCACACTAGAGCTATCCCCCGGCGGCACAAGTCGTCAAGCTTCTGTGTGATCTGTTATTGTACAGGTTCTAGCGCGTGGATTCTATGATTGGACGCGCCGGCGAAACTTGGCATGTACTTAGTGTTTTTACAATCACAACCACCTTTTCCGGTAGCAGGAAATGACAAGTAAGGAGAACAGTGCTTCTAATCAGGAAAAGGCAAAGACTCACCAAATCACATTGGTAAGGGGGCCGGTGAAGGATAGATTGGGCTCATGAGTCCAGGAGGGTCATATGCGGGTACGAGTGCGATATTGTCAATGCAAAGGCCCATTTTGTATGACTTGCAAAGGATGGAGATAGAGATAAAAACTCCAGGGACCCACGTGATAATGGCGAATATACGAGTAAAACCGACTTTAATCGATAAAGTTAAAGCTGCTCAAGCTATAGACCTGGAGCTGATGCATATGAGGAAGAAAGTACAAGAAGGTGCTATGCTGGAAGCAAGAATCGATGAAGAAGGAATACTTCGAGTCAACTCTAGACTTTGTGTTCCTAACGACCCTGATTTAAAGTATAAAATCATGAAGGAGGCGCACAACACACCGTTTGCAATCCATCCTGGGAGTACCAAAATGTATCATGATCTTCGACATACATTTTTGTGGGGCAATATGAAGAGGGAGATAGCACCGTTTATCTCAAGGTGTTTAACTTGTCAACGAGTCAAGGTAAAGCATCAAGTACCAAAAGGTCCATTGCAACCACTTGAAATTCCAGAATGGAAGTGGGAGCACATCACCATGAATTTCATTACTAGTCTTCCCAAGGTTTCTCAGGGTATAGATATAATTTGGGTCATTGTTGATACATGGTGAAATTATGTTATTATTCCATTCTTTATTATTTTGTTGGAATATCCTGTTTATGGCGTTTTCTGGGACTCGGTTCCGCTCTTTATTATTCTGTTGAATATCATATACATGCGTTTTACGCCGCACTGGTTCCGTTATTTATTATTCATTGGAATAACCTATCTATCATTAAGTACCGCATGCATGGTGATTTCGTTGTTATTCCATTCTTTATTATTCTCATTAGAATATCCCGCTTGGTGCGTAATACGCTCGACCGGTTCCGTTATTTATTATTCTCGCTGAATAACTTTGCTCATGCGAAGTACCGCATGCATGGTGATTTCTTTTGTTATTCCATTCTTTATTATACTCAGTTGGTTAAATTTTTGACTTTTATACTCCATAAAATTAGTGGAATATCCTTGATATTTGCGCTTCATCCAGTATCTTTTTATGGAAATATTCTTCTGAGCATTCTTGAATTTTACTTTACAAAGCAGTATCATGTTGACAATTTGGACGTTAATTGAATTCTGGATAAATTAATTCTTGAACTTGTTTTATTGGATTCTTATATCATTGTCATCATCCTCATGCTTATATTATGTTGAAAGTCATCTGTGGCCTGTTGTGCATAGATGGACTTGGTATGATTATGACTAGGGATTATTCGGTATAATCATGACCGTAATGTTACAAATGATGTAGTAAAAGTCCTCATTAGCTCGTAGTGCATTGATGGACAGTTGTTGGCATGATTATGACCATTGATGAATACACGAACATCCTTGGCCCGTAGTGCATGGATAATTTGTGGTTGTGATACTAATGAATATCCTTCACAGAGTAGTGCGGGGATGATGTGGATTATTTATTAAGTTGAGTCCCAACGATAAAAGTGATGAAAACCTTTAAATCATAAACAATAGTAGATTTTATTCTCTACTGACTCTTTTAATGGATCAGATGTTCACCGCAGCTTAAACTTGATGTCTATTGTATTTTATCAGTTTAACATTATTGAAGACTAATGATAATTTATTCTGCATTATCTTAGTCATAATATTTCTTATTGGGCTAGTTGAGCTCACCATTTCTTTCACTGTTCTCTTCAGAAAATGAGAACGTAGCCGGGACTAGTCGGAGAACAAAGTGACGGTCCAGATGATAGTATTAATAGTCCTCACTATTCTATTAAATAGTGTGACAATAAATGTAATGAGGACTTATTCTGAGAGTGGATATTGTCTAGAAGACAATATTTGTATTAAAACTCACAGCTCTCTTGTTGTATATTTAAGATTTTATTTGTATTCTGTACCATGTATTTGGAGACTCAGAATAGGTGATGTATACTTATGTTGGGGGCGTCACAATGCGTCTCCCGAATACGAGAGGGACAGACACGTATCGTCCCCTCGTAAAGAGGAGACCGACCCCCTCGCTCGAAGGGTGGCTGAGTTGGAGAAGTTACTGTCGGCTAAGAATTCGATGGGGACACTTTCGGCTTGCTTAGGGTCACCTTTCTCGCCGGAGATCAATCAGGAGACGGCCGACCCCAAAAAGAAGATGCCCCCAATGGAGACCTACGATGGGATGGGGGATCCATATGACCACTCAGATGGGTATGATAGGCTGATGACATACTCTGGACACTTCGATGTTGCCAAGTGTCATATGTTCGTAACAACTTTGAAAAAGAGTGCCCGAGAGTGGATGGGAACCTTGGCAGCAAGATCTATCAATTCATGGAGTGATCTTCGGGAAAAATTCCATGCCCGGTTCAGAAGTAACAGAAGACGAGGAAAGATCACAGCTTCCCTCATGCAGGTCAGACAGAAGTCAGATGAAAGCCTGGGTCAGTACGTCAAAAGGTTTCGAGAGGCTGTAGGGTCGGTAGCAGAGTTGAACTCCCTACAAGCCTTGGGTGTCTTCACTATGGATTTAGACATCGGGAAATCGAAAAAGTTGATGAAGGATCTAGTGATCAACCCTCCGGCAGACTTGACAGAGGCCTTCCACCGAGCCGAGGGCCACATAGCAATTGAAGAGGCAATGGGGAACTTCAAGCCGCACTCCCAACCTTATGAGAAGTCCAGGGATCGGGATAAGTAGAGTTACCAAAAGTCAGACAATCAGGGGAGGTCAGATAACTATGGTAAGAAAAGCTATAATGGAGGAGGTTCGAGTGGTGGACGACCCCCTTTCCCAAATAAAAATGTCAGCAAAGTCTACACCACACTCAACACGGACCGGGCTAAAATATTGGAGGAAATGCGAAAAAGTCCTTTTTCGAGCCCTGCCAAGCGATCCCGAAGCTGGGGAAGAGAGGTCGGGATAAATTTTGTGCATATCATCAAAGTCGGGGACACACAACGGAGGCGTGTAACAACCTAAAAGATTTGATAGAAAAGAATGTCCAGAATGGACAACTGTTGCAGTATGTAGTTGTTCGGGAAGGTTTGGAGGCACCCCGAGAGGAAAACCGGGAGCCAACACGGGAAACACAACCGCCACCGCACCCACAAGCCCGAGGAGTGATTGATGTGATTTTGGGCGGGTCAATTGGGCGTGTAACCGGAAGGAAGAGGAACGGACATATCGAGGCTGTACTGTCGGTAGTGAGTTCGTCACCCCGAAAGGATAGGGCCTACTCGGGGATATCCATCTCATTTTCAGATGAAGACTATCCTACAGACCATATTGAACCACATAACGGGGCACTGGTAATAACGGCATAGGTCGGGCCAGTAGACATGAAAAGGATGATGATCGACAACGGGTCCTCGGTCGATATACTCTACACGCATGCCTATCAGATGATGGATCTGGAAGGAAAGAAGATGGAGTTGGGAGGAGAGGGTCCATTATACGGTTTTAGTGGCGACCCGGTGCATGTGTCAGGAACGATAGAGCTACCAGTCAGGTTTAGAACAGCCCCTCAACAATCAAAAATCTTAGTCAAATTCTTCGTGGTACAGGTAGACTCGGCATACAATGCCATCCTGGGGAGACCGACATCAGCAGCATTGCAAGCAGTGACGTCTATACCTCACTTCAAAATCAAATTTTCGACACCGAACGGGATCGGAGAGGTAAAAGGGGATCTTGACATTGCCTGAAGGTGTTATCGGAATACCTTGATTTCCTCAGGGGTTGGGGTCAGTAAACAGAAACAGACAATGGCCATCGAGATAGAGCCATTCACCGAGAGTAGTACTAAACCCATGGCACTGCCGGCAGAAGAGACAGAAGATGTGGAGTTGATACCTGGGAATCCAGAAAAACTGATCAAGATTGGGGCAGGATTAACAGAACCACTATGAACAAGTCTGGTGGATTTACTTCTGGTGTATGCCGATATCCTCGCTTGGGAGCCTAGTGATATGCCAGGGGTAAGCGAATCGGTAGAAGCGCTTACATAAATCGTCATACAAACAACTCAAGAAAAACCAGTGATACAGAAAAGAAGGATCTTTGCCCCGAAAAGGCAGAGGATTATAGATGAAGAGATTGCTAAAATGCTGGAGGCAGGATTCATCTTCGAGATCGACTATCCCGAATGGCTGGCGAATGTGGTATTGGTTCAGAAGCAAAATGGGAAGTGGAGGTTGTGCATCGACTACACGGATCTAAATAAGGCATGCCCAAAAGATTTCTACCCTCTACCCAACATAGACCAGCTGATTGTTGCCACTTCGGGGTATGAAATATTAAGTTTCATGGACGCTTTCTCGGGATACCACCAAATTTTGATGTGCAAGGATGACATCCCGAAGATAAGCTTTATCACTCATCGGCCTATATATGCGTATCGTAAGATGACATTCGGATTGCTGAACACAGGGGTAACTTATCAATGGATGATGAACTTTGTATTCAGAAAGCAGCTGGGCCGAAGTATGGAAGTATACGTGGACGATATGATCGTAAAAAGCATGTCAGTCCGGGATCATCTAGAGGACCTAGAAGACTGCTTTGAAATAGTAAGGAAACACAAACTGAGGCTGAACCCGACCAAATGCACCTTCGGTTTGGGTTCAGAAAAGTTTCTGGGATATTTAGTAAGCAATAGTGGAATAGAGGCGAACCCGAAAAAAATTATGGCGATCTTAGACATGAAATATCCGAAGACATACAAAGATGTATAGAGGTTGACGGGCCAAATAGCGGCCCTTCGGAGATTTGTGTCAAAATCCGCCAAAATATGTTTACCCTTCTTTGACACTCTTAAGGGACCAAAAAATGATAAGAGTTTCCAGTGGACCTTAGAGTGTGAAGACGCGTTCCAAGGGATCAAGAAATATCTGAGTTCGGCACCGTTGTTGATGAAACCGATCCCTTCGGAACCTTTATACTTGTACCTGGCAGCGAGTTCGATGGTAGTAGGAGCGTCATTGGTTAGAGATAAGGGAGGAAAGCAGTTCCTGGTATACTACGTCAGCCACGTTCTTCGAGACGCAGAGACAAGATATCCGAACCTAGAGAAATTCGCGTATGCCTTGATCATTGCAAGAAGAAAACTTTGGCATTATTTCCAGGGTCGAATGATCGTGGTATATACGAATCAGCCTTTAAAGAAAGTACTGCACAAGCCTGAAGTTTTGGGTCAATTAGCCGCATGGGCGATGGAATTGACTCAGTTTGCTATAGATTATCATCCCCGAACGGCAATCAAAGGTCAGGCATTGGCAAACTTCATAATGGAATGCTCTTTCACAGAACCAGACGTAAACACAGTGGCCGGAACCCAGCAAATGCCGACCTCGTGGACCTTATACGTGGATGGATCATCGACTTCAGACGTCAGTGGGGCAGGGGTTATTCTGATAAGTCCCGAAGGATTCAAAGTCCAGCAGGCAATTCAATTTTAGTTCAAGACCACGAACAACGAAGCAGAATATGAGGCCATCCTGGCAGGAATATGGTTGGCCCGGAGCTTGGAAGTTAAGAAGTTGGTCATCTACAGTGATTCGCAGCTGGTGGTCAAATAGTTATCGGGTGAGTATGAGGCTCGGGGGAAAAGAATGTTAAAGTATCTGGCCGAAGTAAAAGATAAGCTCACATACTTTGCATCGCACAGTTGTCAGGGGGTGGATCGGTCAGATAATACAATAGCAGATGCCCTAGCGAGGTTGGCAACCACCGAAGTAAGCTCCTTCAACGGGTCGGTATACCTGGAGGTTCTAGAACGACCATGTGTTCCGAAGACAGAAGTACTAGCTTTGGACCGACTTGACTGCTGGCTCACACCTTACATCACGTACCTCGCAGATGGGGTCCTAACTTCAGACCGGATCCTCGCATGAAAAATCAAACACAGAAGCTTAAACTTCGTCCTCATCGACGGAGATCTATACCGAAGGGCTTTTAGCTCTCCACTACTCATGTGCTTAACCCCATCTGAAGCAGATTATACACTTCGGGAAGTAATGAAGGAATTTGTGGGGATCACATGGGGGCCAAGTCACTGGCGCACAAGATTTTAAGGCAGGGGTATTATTGGCCGACTATCTATACGGAGGCCAAGGAATTTGTCAGAAGGTGTCCCAAGTGTCAGCTGAACATCACTATACCACACCAACCTCCCAAAGAGCTATATTCGGTCCTGTCCCTGATTTCCCTTTGCTATATGGGAAATTGACATCCTAGGGCCTCTGTCGAAAGCCAAGGGACAAGTTAGTTTTGTAATTGTGGCTATCGACTATATGACAAAATGGGTCAAAGTCAAACCACTGTAGAAGATCACCGAACAAGAATGCTTGAAATTTTTCAAAGAAGGAATCGTTTATCGTTTCGATATTCCGATGACAGTGGTCTCTAATAATGGCAGACAGTTTGTGGGATCAAAGTTTGAAGGCTTTCTGAAAGAGTTGGGAATTCAACACCGCAAGACCTCAGTCGCTCATCCTCAATCGAATGGCCAAGTAGAAGTGACCAACCGAACCCTGCTCAACAGGATTAAAAGAAGGCTGGATGAGTTAAAGGGTCGGTGGCCCGAAGAGCTACTCAGTGTTTTATGGGCATATCGGACTACTCCAAGGACAACAACGGGAGACTCCCCTTTCCGACTGGCTTATGGGATCGATGCACTCATACCAGTTGAGATCGGGTCTCCTACTCTTCGAGTCAGTCAGTACAAAGAACTATATAATGATGAAGGTTTGAAAACAAACTTGGATCTGCTGGAAGAGGTTCGGGATTCAGCTGTGATGAGGTTGGCTATCTATCGCCATCGCACTATAATCGAAAGGTAAAGTCCCAAGACAAGCGGGTGACTTGGTACTCGGATCGGCATCAGGTAAAGTGCCTAACCGAGGACCTTTGAGTAGGGTGACTTAACGGCTTCGCAATGGATGGTTCTAAAGAATACATGGCATCTTCGGGAGACTTAGAAAATTTTACCAAAGAATAGCATCAATCCATGTAACCTCCCAAAACAATAACTAAAAGTTTTCTTTGGAAATGTTTAACTTCATCTATATTCATATATTTTTCTGTTTGATCGATAAACTTCGTGCTTAAACCGGAATGACATAACCGATTGGTATAATCGAATAACAAGAAGCACTTCGAATCGGAAAAGCTTTGAACTATCCGATCAGAAGGTTCGGAAAGACACCACTGATCGAGATAAGTCACGGGTATAACTGATCGAGAAAGCTGAAAATTTTTATTCAGACAAACTTCGAGCATGGTCTGGTCAGAAGGTTCGAAAAGACACCACTGACCGGGATAAGTCACGAGTATAACTGATTACAAAAATTCATAAACAAAAACACTATCTCATTCATACTTTGAAATTTTTACAAACCCGATCACTTACGATTCAGGCGAAGTACAAATAAAAAGGAAAATGTAAGAGGTACAAAAAATTTACAAGTCTTAAAAAAGCTATTCGGGAGGAGGATCATCCTCGGCCTTAAATTCTTCATCCGACGAGTCGAGGAAGGAGGCATCGAGTCCAGCAGCTATCAGCTTTGCCTTAGCCTTTTCCCGATAAGCCTCATACCCTTCTCCGAATTGGGCCATGACTTTCTCGTTTAAAACATCGGACTCTTCATATTTAGTGATGGCTATCTGCTTGGCCTCGGTGAGTTCTCCCTGTAGAGCAGTGACTTTAGTCGCCAAAGTGTTGTTTTCCTGCATCACGTGCATCATCTTCACCATCATCTCAGAAAACTTCTCCTGCAGGGCGTCGATAGCCTTCTCCCGGTCCTTGACCTCGCTGGCTAGATACTCCTTCTCCCCGAGGAGTTTCTTGGTGTGACCGTCCAAGCCGACGAACTCTTCTTGCAGGAGAGAATATTGGGACTTGAGTTCATTGACTGCCGCGCTCGGCTTTGGTCGCCCGATTACGGGTGTCAGCATGCAGATCCCTTTCTTTCTTCAAATCGGCGTTTAGTCCTTGAATATCAGCCTCGAGAAGCAGCACATCCGACTTCATCTGAATTTCTTTTTGGTTTTTCGAGCTAAAGGCGGGATGGCTCGGGAAAGGACAACGTTGGCCTGTAACAGAAGAAGTGGGTCAGCTTTGCAGCATAAAGAGGGGAAATTGATGTAGGCTACCAGATAGCCTTAAGAATTACCTGACACTGAGCCCGAATGTAGGCTACCAAATATTCTTCGGAGGTGAACCCTTTGAAGAGGTCGTCATCACCAGGAAGATTGAAATGATCGAACAGATGGAAAGGGAACACTTCTGAGGGACTCTTCGACCAACAAGTGGTTGGCGATCCGCTCGATGAGCTCGGCTTGGAGGAGGGTGTGGACGCTTGGACGGGATCGGCTTCGACCACTTGTTGTTCGAAAAGTGGCGGCTCGGGGGCTTCAACGAGTCTCGGTTTTTTGGATTGGGGTTCGAGGGAAGCCTCTTCGGTTTCCTCCGAATCCTCAATCACAGCAACCTGGGCAGGTGGTGGAGGAGTCGATTTTGGTGGCACTGCGAAAGTGGCCTTGGCAGAGGCTTTCACCAAGGGCCTGAAGGATTTTTTGGCCTTCTTCAATTGAGCCGCTTTCTCGGCCCGACTCATCTTTAAAGTATTTTTGGTGGTGGGGGGAGGGTCGGACCCCAAAGTGGAACCCAGAGAGAGCTCGGTGATCGGGATGGTATCCTCGTCAGGAGCATCGTCAGTCACTGGAGGTTTGATTGGTCCGGTGACAGTAGGAGGAGGTGTCAGGGAGTCATCAACACCTTCGGGCTTGAAGATCGTCACTACACAGAGGAAAATATGTTAAGACAAAAGTTATCGTATTGAGAATGGTTGAAATAAAGAGAACGGGGGATCAATCAGAAGTGAGAGACTTACATCCATGTTTGTATAACCAAGCTTCACAAGGCAAGACTGCCAGAATCCACTCCGTTTTGCTCCACTTCTTGTAAAATGCCTTGAAGGCATCGGCCCGATCCTTCGGGAACTTTGACACTTTGGCTACGGGGTTAGCAGGATGTGTAAAATCCCAAATTTTACGAATAAATATTTAAATTTCTCAAAATATTTTTTTTTTGATATTATGGTGTGAATTTGAGATAATGTTATAGTTGTGGGTAGTATTTATAAATTTTGCAAAGTATACAAGTTGTTATATTATATTCGATTGGTCGGGGAATATTCTTTGTGTCGGGGAATATCCGTACGACGGAACAATCATTGGTGGACCCCACAACATAATTATTGTCGGATTGAGAAAACGATAAAAATATTTTATTGAAAATAACGACAAAAGTTTTACCGTTAATACTGTTGAACTACTTGGTAGTAAAGTACAAAGAATACGCTGGTGTGGTTGCATAGTAGCACACCAGATTGGTTATCATGCTTTACGTGAGAAGTCACTCGCTTATACTCAATTATTGCTACAAAAATTATTGCATCATATCTCTCATATTATTGATTCGATTATCACACAAGATCCTCCTCGCATTATATGATATATTATTAAATCAATAATTGAGACGACAAAGTTATTCATATTATTAAATTACAATATTTACAATGTCTAGAAGTTCTGCCAAGGAGAGGATTGGGTACCTAATTACGCGCCAATAGGGAGAAATCCTTATTGGAAAGCCCCCTCTTTCCTGGGAACGATCTGGTTGTCAAATATTGTGAGTTATAATATTAGTGATGAATAAGTTCGTGTTGATTAAAGATGAATTTGATAGTTCCATTGTGTTGGGATTATTAGTGTTAGTGGAAATCGACATCTATTCCGATGATAATTGATGTCTGAGGGTTATATTGATAAATCAGGGAATTTATCGGATAAATGAGCAATTAATTGCTACTTATTCACATGCTTATATAACTATTTGTTCACATGTGTGTACTATTAAGTCACATTCATTTACTATTAGGGGAGTTGGTGCAAGATTGATAATACTTGCATGACTAAGTTAAAGATGGAGGTACTATACTATAATTCGTATTTTCACATGTCTAGAACTATTGAGTCACATGATTTACTATTGATTCACATGATTTACTATTAGGGGAGGTGGTGCAAGTTTGATAATACTTGCAGGACTAAATTAAAAATGAAAGAAAAGTTGGAGGTATTGTACTATCATTTTTTGAGCCCAAAAACGTGCAATTATCGAAACTATATTTTTCTATAAATAGAAGCTCATTCTTCCTTCATTTCTCACCAATTCACCAAAGCTATAGAGCATTTATTATAGAGAGAAATTATAGAGAGAAAGAAGAAGAGAAGTCTTCTCCCTCTCTATTCCAGTATCCAGCTTTATTCTAAGGTAAGGAATATTATTTGTTGTACTCGTAAGGGGTATTATTTTTTTATATTCATGAAGAGAACTTCTGTTATTCCATGCTTTATTATTCTGTTGGAATAACCTATATACATGGTCTACCCTATACTTGGTGAAATTCTTCTGTTATTCCATTATTTATTATTCTGCTGGAATAACCTGTCTATGCGAAGTATCACATACATGGTGAAATTCTGTTGTTATTCCATTCTTTATTATTCTGTTGGAATATCATGTCTGTGCGTTTTACGCCGGACATGGTTTCGTCTTTATTATTCTGTTGGAATATCCTGTCTGTGTGTTTTACGCCGAACTTGGTTCCGTCTTTATTATTCTGTTGGGAATAACATGTCGGTGCAGTCTATCGCACGCATGGTGAATCCTTCTATTATTCTATTCTTTATTATTCTGTTGGAATAACCTATGTGGATTACCACATGCATGGTGAATGATCCTTTGTATTCATTCCTTATTAAATTGTGGAAATGATCTGTCTAAGTGGATTACCGCATGGCGGACAAAAATCCATTTGCAGTTTCGTATATTCTTTTATACTTGGGTATTTGGGGCACTTTTCGTGTCGGGGTAATATTCATGAGTTACTATTCACGGGTTACTATTCACCCAAATTACTATTCACTCTAGTATTATTCACTCGAGTATTCGAGATACTTTTCGTGTCTAATTACTATTCATGAGTTACTATTCACAGTTTACTATTCACCAGAATATTATTCACTCGGGTATTTGGGGTACTTTTCATGTCGGGGTACTATTCACGAGAAGTACTATTCACGGGGTACTATTCACTTAAAAATATATTTTTTTTCTGTCCAAATTATTTTTGATACAGAAATATTATTCTTAAATTTTACTCCAAAGCAAAGATCATGTCGACAATTTGACGTTATTAATTCCTCGGATAAATTAATTCTTGAACTTGTTTTATTGAATTATTATGTCATTGTCATCATCCTCATGTTTATATTATGTTGAAAGTCATCTCATGGCCTCAGTAGTGCATAGATGCACTTGGTATGATTATGACTGTGGATTATTCTTAGATATAATCATGACCGTAATGTTACAAATGATGTGGAAAAAGTCCTCATTGACCAGTAGTGCATTGATGGATAGTTTTTGGTATGATTATGGCTATGGATTCTCTTCGGCCAAGGGAGCAAAGATGAATTGTTTTATGGCATGACCAGGACCGTTGATGAAAACACGATTATCTTTGGCCCGTAGTGCATGGATAATTCGTGATCGTGATACTAAATAATATCCTTAGCCTGTAGTGCGGGGATGATTTGATGATGTGGATTATTTATTGTCGAGTCTCAAATAAAAAAGTGATGAAAAACTTTTTAAATCATAAAAGATAGTAGATTTTATTCTCTACTTGACTCTTTTAATGGATTGATTGTTCCGCAGCAGTTAAACTTGATGTCTATTGTGTTTTATCAGTTTAACATTGTTGAAGGCTAATGATAATTTATCCTGCATTATCTTAGTCATAATATTTCTTACTGGGCTAGTTGAGCTCACCCTTTTGCTTTCATTGTTCTCTTCAGGAAATGAGAACATAGTCGGGACTAGTCGGGGAATGGAGTGATGGTCCAAGATGATAACATTAGTAGTCCTCACTATTCTGTTAAATAGTGTGACAATAAATGTAATGAGGACTCCTTTGAGAGTGGATATTGTCTAGAAGGCAATATTCTTGTTTAAACTCTCAGCTTATGTTTTGTCGTATGTTACACGACAGTTGTATTATTAAGTTGTATTTTGTATTTTTGTACCATGTATTTGGCGACTCAAGATGGGTGATGTATACCTATTTTGGGGGCGTCACAGTTGGTATCAAAGCTTAGGGATATGATCCCTGGCTGAGATGTGAGACAAGAACTAGGAGGGGAGAGAGGGGGAATTCCTTCGCTAGTATGATCTACCTAAGTTTATTTGGTATTTAATTGGTCGGTCAGAGTATAGGGATAATATGTTATATGTTAATTAACCCTTGTTTTGTGACAGTGTTTGAAAATGGCATCTGAAAATGTTGAGATAAGCAATGGAGCAAAATAATATGACCGTATCTCAATACAAGGCTAAGTTTGCGAAGTTATCCCGGTTTTCATCCCATTTTGTCGATAATGAGGAGCGAATGACGCGAATGTTTCTAAGAGGTTTGAAACCCGATATACGTCAATACCTCATTTCTCATAAACTTTGTTTATATTCAGATGTTGTGAATAGGGCTCGCTTATTGGAGCGCCGATAATGAGATAAAGACAACCAAAAAGCAACGACCAACAACACGATAATAATCGCATCGGCAGGCAACGACCATCGGACAATGATAACCATCGTGGGGAAATTATCATGCCAAGAATGGTAACCACTTTGGTGGTAATCATGGCAAGATATAATAGAAGTGGAAATTTCAATAAGAGAAGGTCATTTAGCTCGATTTTATCAGATAATGAAGTCAAGTCCACCGGACGGTGGCACCAAAAGCGGATATGGACAAAACAAAGTCGATGGTTTCAGGAAGAGCGTTTTTCGTGACTTCTCAAAAAGCGAGTAACCCGAACGAAGTTAGCACGGGTTAGTTAATTATAAATTTTTGCAAAGTCTATACCTTATTAGATACCGGTTCTACCCATTCTTTTATCTCTCTTGCTTGCGTTCAACGTTTAAATTTGACTCCGAAGAGATTAGACTTTGACTTATCTGTTGAAAATCCATTAGGAGAAACCTTCATTACATGTGCTATCCAAGTCTTGGATGAGTGTCACAGTTTTGAATGATATTTCTATTGTTAATAAATTTCCTGACGTATTCTTGAAGACTTCTTGGCCTATCCCAGAACGTGAAATCAATTTTGTATCGACCCCAAAGACAAAACCCATTTCTTAAACCCTCAAATATTTTCTTCACCCAAAACGAACGTAACATGCGCCAATGATGTTGGCTCGAGCTGTTGAAGATTACGACCATACCATTCAATATCATCGTGGAAGAGCGAACGTGGTAGCTGATGCGTTGAGTAGAAGATCGTATGCGGTTACGAGTGTGACGTTGTTAACACAAAAACTCATTTCGTATAACTTACAAATGATGAAGATAGAGTTAAAGACTCTAAGGACTCACGTGAAGATAACGAATATACGAGTAGAATCGACTCTAATCTATAAAGTTAAAGGCTGCTCAAGCTCACACACGGAGCTGATGAATGTGAAGAAGAAGGTTCAAGATGGCGTTATTCTAAGAACCAAGAGTCGACGAAGAGAGTAAATCTCAACCCTCGATTTAATTGGCCCATTTGAAATCCTCGATAAAGTAAGAACTGTGGCTTATAGACTCGTTTTACCACCAAGTATGTCGCGTGTTCATAACGTTTTTAACGTATCGATGTTACGTAAATATGTGGATGACCCGAACCACATTATTAATTTAGAACCAGACGAGATAGCGGAAGATTTAACGTATGAAGATGTACTTGTTAAAATCCTGGAATGTATTCAACACTCAAAGGTTATACCTCAAGAGTTAGAATCGGACGAAGTGTCCTCATCTGCTCGACATATCAGGTACGTACGTAAATTTTGAGGGCAAAATTTCATAAGGAGGGGAGATTGTAAAATCCCAAATTTTACGAATAAATATTTAAATTTCTCGAAATATTTTTTTTTTATATTATGGTGTAAATTTGAGATAATGTTATAGTTGTGGGTAGTATTTATAAATTTTGCAAAGTATGCAAGTTGTTATATTATATTCAATTGGTCGGGGAATATTCTTTGTGTCGGGGAATATCCATACGAAGGTACAATCATTGGTGGACCCCACAACGGAATTATTGTCAGATTGAGAAAATGACAAAAATATTTTATTGAAAATAACTGCGAAAGTTTTACTGTTAATACTGTTGAACTACTTGGTAGTAAAAGTACAAAGAATACGCGTGTCGCATAAGTGGCACACCAGATTGGTTATCGATGCTTACGTGAGAAGTCACTCGCTTATACTCAATTATTGCTACAAAGAATTGCTTGATCATATCTCTCATATTATTGATTCGATTATTGTCACAGTATCCTTTGCATTATATGATATATTATTAAATCAATAATTGAAACGACAAAGTTATTCATATTATTAAATTACAATATTTACAATGTCTAGAAGTTCTGCCAAGGAGAGGTTTGGTCACCTAATTGCACGCCAATAGGGAGAAATCCTTATTGGAAAGCCCCCTCTTTCCTGGGAACGACCTGGTTGTTAAATATTGTGAGTTATAATATTAATGATGAATAAGTTTGTGTTAATTAAAGATAAATTTGATAGTTCCATTGTGTTGGGATTATTAGTGTTAGTGGAAATCGACATCTATTCCGATGATAATTGATGTCTGAGGGTTATATTGATAAATCGGGAATTTATCGGATAAATGAGCAATTAATTGCTACTTATTCACATGCTTATATAACTATTTGTTCACATGTGTGTACTATTGAGTCACATTCATTTACTATTAGGAGAGTTGGTATAAGATTGATAATACTTGCATGACTAAGTTAAAGATGGAGGTACTATACCGTATTATTTTTTCATTTTTCATATTTTTTTCACATGTCACATGATTTTACTATTGAGTCACATGATTTACTATTAGGGGAGGTGGTGCAAGTTTGATAATACTTGCAGGAATAAATTAAAAATGAAAGAAAAGTTGGAGGTATTGTACTATCATTTTTCGAGCCCCAAAACGTGCAATTATCGAAACTATATTTTTCTATAAATAGAAGCTCATTCTTCCTTCATTTCTCACCAATTCACCAAAGCTATAGAGCATTTATTATAGAGAGAAATTATAGAGAGAAAGAAGAAGAGAAGTCTGCTCCCTCTCTATTCCAGTATCCAACTTTATTCTAAGGTAAGGGATATTATTTATTGTACTCGTAAGGGGTATTATTTTTTTATATTCATGAAGAGAACTTTTGTTATTCCATTCTTTATTATTCTGTTGGAATAACCTGTATACGCGGTCTACCCTATACTTGGTGAAATTCTTCTATTATTCCATTATTTATTATTCTGCTGGAATAAACTGTCTATGCGAAGTAACGCATACATGGTGAAATTCTGTTGTTATTCCATTCTTTATTATTCTGTTGGAATATCATGTCTTACGCGTTTTACTTTACGTTTTTATTATTCTCGTCTGGTTTCGCGCTTCTTTATTATTCTCGCTGGAATATCCTTATTTATTATTCTCGTTTTACGCCTAACTAGTTCCGCTTTATTATTCTATTGGGAATAACCTTTGTGGCATCGCTATCGCATTTACGGTGAATCCTTCTATTATTCCATTCTTTATTATTCTGTTGGAATAACCTATGTGGATTACCACATGCATGGTGAATGATCCTTTGTATTCATTCCTTATTAAATTGTGGAAATGATCTGTCTAAGTGGATTACCGCATGGCGGACAAAAATCCATTTACAGTTTCGTATATTCTTTTATACTTGGGTATTCGGGGCACTTTTCGTGTCGGGGTACTATTCATGAGTTACTATTCACGGGTTACTATTCACCCAAATTACTATTCACTCTAGTATTATTCACTCGAGTATTCGGGACACTTTTCGTGTCGAATTACTATTCATGAGTTACTATTTACAGTTTACTATTCACCCGAATATTATTCACTCGGGTATTTGGGGTACTTTTCATGTCGGGGTACTATTCACAAGAAGTACTATTCATGGGGTACTATTCACTCGAAAAATATATATATTTTTTGTCCAAATTATTTTTGATACAGAAATATTATTCTTGAATTTTACTCCACAAAGCAGTATCATGTTGACAATTTGGACGTTATTAATTCCTGGATAAATTAATTCTTGAACTTGTTTTATTGAATTATTATGTCATTGTCATCATCCTCATGTTTATATTATGTTGATAGTCATCTGTGGCCTGTAGTGCATAGATGGACTTGGTATGATTATGACCGTGGATTATTCTAAGATAATCATGACCGTAATGTTACAAATGATGTGGAAAAAGTCCTCATTGGCCCGTAGTGCATCATGGACGCTTTTGGTATGATTATGGCTATGGAT
The DNA here is from genome assembly GCA_020205615.1 of Panax quinquefolius. Classification (NCBI taxonomy): domain Eukaryota; kingdom Viridiplantae; phylum Streptophyta; class Magnoliopsida; order Apiales; family Araliaceae; genus Panax; species Panax quinquefolius. Next base: position 131,090,132 of record CM035163.1, on the reverse strand, counting down.
TCTCTTCGCCAAGGGAGCAAAGATGAATTGTTTTATGGCATGATCAGACTGTTGATGAAAACACGATTATCTTCGCCCGAGTGCATGGATAATTCGTGGTCGTGATACTAAATAATATCCTCGGCCTCAGAAAGCAGGGATGATTTGATGATGTGGATTATTTATTAAGCTGAGTCTCAACGATAAAAGTGATGAAAAACTTTTTAAATCATAAAAGATAGTAGATTTTATTCTCTACTTGACTCTTTTAATGGATTGCTTGTTCCGTTGCAGTTAAACTTGATATCTATTGTGTTTTATCAGTTTAACAGTGTTGAAGTCTAATGATAATTTATCCTGCATTATCTTAGTCATAATATTTCTTACTGGGCTAGTTGAGCTCACCCTTTTGCTTTCATTATTCTCTTCTGGAAATGAGAACGTAGTTGGGACTAGTCGAGGAATGGAGTGATGGTCCGAGATGATAGCATTAGTAGTCCTCACTATTCTGTTAAATAGTGTGACAATAAATGTAATGAGGACTCCTTTGAGAGTGGATATTGTCTAGAAGACAATATTCTTGTTTAAACTCTCAGCTTATGTTTTGTCGTATGTTACACGACAGTTGTATAATTAAGTTGTATTTTGTATTTTTGTACCATGTATTTGGCGACTCAAGATGGGTGATGTATACCTGTTTTGGGGGCGTCACAGGATGGGCCCAATATGGAAGAAGTTGAAGATTGGTTCCCTTGATGAAGAACCACTTGTCATGCCACCCCTTGTTACTCGAGGGGGTTTTGATGAGGACGGGTCGGTTGGCTAGTTTGTTTAGCTGGCGGAGTCCGGGTTCTTTCGACCCGGTGACATTGAATAAGGTGAAAAAGAAGTCGAGACCAAGAGTGATCCCGATCTCTTGACATAATGTGATAAAAGAGATTAAGTGAATGAAAGAGTTCGGCACAAGTTGTCCGACCCCGATTCCAGCAAAGCAGAGGAAGGAGGAGATGAATTCGTGAAGAGGGAACCGAACCCCATACTTCAGAATGTATAAGGGAACGGCTATCCACTCGCCCTCGGGCCTTCAGAATATTATCTCGCTTCAGTCAAAGCACCAAACTTGTATTCTTTGGGGATTTTGAAGAGGGCTCAGATGTCGGAGATTTGAGAAGATGTTATGGTGGATGGGGTGTGGAGTTGAGAAAACTCCTCTTGGGAGTGATAGGCGTTTCGGACCCTGGCCTCAACACTTATCGGAGTAGGAAGAACTGAGGAGGTCGTGGCGTCAGTCGGAGCCTCCGGTAGATTAACCGGAACCAGATCGCCGGTGGTAACTGAGGTTGGAATTTGCTCAGTATGGGGAGGAGTGCTAGAATTTGCCATTTGAAGTAAAGAAAGTAGGAATGTAGAGTTTTAATAGCTAAAAGGAATGAAAGGAAGTTGGAGATACGAAGATTCGGTCCGGAAAAGTATGAAGTAGGGGGAGTTTGAATGGATTGAAAGCTCGCTGGATATCGCCCTTGCCGGAAAATTTTAACAGAGATTTTTGTAATGAAGGAGTGGAAAAATGACAGCGATTGATGGAGAGGGGTTTTATAGGTCAGGTGCACGAGACACAACAACAATTATTAAATGCCCTGTGGTGGGACCAAATATAGGAAACGTGAAACATTTCAGAATCGAGGATGACTGCTTATTTTCCCCAGACATGACTCATCATTAGTTGTCGTGACTTTTCGAATACCTGACCTTTCAAGTCTCCAATTATAAGTACCTTACAATCAGAGACCGGGGGGCAATGTTCGGGAGTGTTTTACTGACCTTCATGTGGGCCGAAAACCTGACACTGGAAGGGGTTTGTGAGCCCATCGGGCCGAAGCCCATGGGTGAGATGATGGTGTTCGGGGGTCGGCATCCGAGTCCTTTGGGCCGGAACTCTGTTCTGGGGGTAGGCATTCGGGGTCGGGCCTTCGAGTCTTCTGGGCCGAAGTCCGAACCAAGTAACAGGCTCGGTTGGTTTGGGCCTGTGCAGTGGGCTGTCCTGCGTGCAGAGTCTAAAGTCTCAGCCGTATTTGAATAAGGTAACTCCAGAGGTAGTGTTGGAGTTGGATTCTACTTCTATCTTTTAAGGAGATTGTGTTGGACCCGAATATTGGTAACTTACAATATTTAGGAGTCCTAATCCGACTCGGAGAAGGATTCTAAGGTGGTGAGAGTACTATAAATACAAGGCCAAGGTTACAATTAACAGGTAATACCTACTTTTGAGCACTTAACACTTAGCCTCCATTGTTAAACTTTGTGAACAACCTGTACTTATTCTCACACCGAGTTATCCTCGACGGCACAAAGCCAAGTCAAGCTTCTCGTGGTGATCTCGTTATCGCTTGGTGTTCTAGCGCGTGGATTCTGTGATTGGACGCGCTGGCGAAACTTGGCATTAACAATTTCAGTGGATAAACAAAACATTTTGATGAAATAAAAATTCATTTTGATCCCTTGATTTTCATTCCATAAGAAAGAGGTCAGACGTGTTATGAGATTCATTTCAATTGAATGGATGAATATGACGTTATGTTATCCTCTCACACTACCTGACACCCACCACTACTACCGGCTAAGCATACACTTGAGATGCTAAGAAATTAGTATTTCATTTTTTCAATTTCCCCATTCCTTCAATCCAGCGTAGCATAATTAACTTTTTGTCCTCTATCATACTTCTTCCATATTTCCCTCATTCACAAACACATATATCAATTTAGGAAAATGAGTACCTGCCAATTCCAGAGGCCTGTATGAGCCCAAAATAGAGGGATAGTCACATCTCCAATTTGAAGTTGAGGGTTTGAATTTCCAAAGAATCCCAAAGTGAAGAACTAGTTTAATCTTGAAGACTTAGCAATAATTGAGTAGAACTCCTGCATTAAGCTTTTCCTATCCCATGCAACAAACAAAGATTCCAAAACTAATTTTCCTCACAAATAATTTTTGCCCCTCAAAAGGAGTTTTTTTTAGTGCTAGTAAAATATATAAAATGATACTACAAGGTACCCAAGTTTATAATTCTAATCCGACTATTATGACACCATGCATCGCTAAACTAATAATTTATTGTTTTTAGGGGTAAACATAAAATAAAATTATATTCTTAATATTAATAAATCGGACTCTTTTTGTAAAATAGAAGGAATAATATGATCCAAATTATCTTTAAATAATTCAACCATTTAATTGGACATACCATGCTCAACCCACTCATAACAACTATAACCTTTTTCCTCTCCAAAGTACCATGGTATAAAAGTATGATAGATGATACCCTCAAAATAGGTATATACAACACCCATTTTGAGTCACAATAACATGGTATGTAAACAACTACAACTTTATTAATACAATATAAAAACTGTGAGTTTAAATACAAATATTGCCATCTAGACAATATTCACACCCAAATAAGTCCTCATTACAATTATTGGTACATTATTTTATAAAAATGGTGAGGACTACTAAAACAACTCTCTAAAACCATCATTCCACACCTCGACTAGAACTCGCTACATTCTCGCCTCCTGAGAAGAAAAATGGAACAAAAAGAAAAAGGGTGAGCTCAACTAGCCCAGTAAAGAATATTATGACTAAGATAATATAGAATAAATTATTGTTAGTCTTCAATAGGAAAAAATCTGATAAAATATAATAGACAACAAGTTTCAGATCAATATTCGCAGCGGAAATAATAATTCATAGATAAGTTACGTAGAGAATGAAATCTACTATAATCTATGAATTTAAAAGTCCATCATCAATATTTTATCCCTGTAACATCATTCAATATTCATCTTGAATCAAATATTCATCTTTGCACTACAGGCCAAAGATATCCATCAGTTGGTTATGTTCATCTCAACACATGTTCATCTTTGCACTACGGGCCAAAGATATTCATCAGAAAATCATTAATCTTTGCACTACAGGCCAAAGATATTCAGTAATATCATCATTTAGGACTGAGGATGATGAAAAATATTTTAAAGAAAACGAATCCAGTGAAACAAAAGAACAAATATTAAGAATTCGTACTTTAAACAATCCGAGTTCAAAAATACTTCATAAATAATCATAGTTGTGACGCCCCCAAAAAAGGTATACACAACACCCATTCTGAGTCGCCAAATACATGGTACAAAAAGCAAACTACAACTTCAATAATACAAATGTCGTGTGAAATACGACAATATATACTGTGAGTTTAAATATAATATTGTCTTCTAGACAATATCCACATGCAAATAAATCCACATCATAATTATTGATTCATTATTTTACAAAAATGGTGAGGACTACTAAACAACTCTCTCTAGAACCTTCATTCCATACCCCCCGACTAAGTACTCGCTACATTCTCGCCTCCCGAGAAGAAAAATGGAACAACAAGGAAAAGGGTGAGCTCAACTAGCCCAAGAAAGAATATTATGACTAAGATAATATACAACAAATTATCGTTAGTCTTCAACAGGAAAAATCGATAGAATACAATGACAACAAGTTTCGGATCAATATTCGCAATGAAATAATAATTCATAGAAGAGTTACGTAGAGAATGAAATCTACTATAATCTATGAATTTAATAAATTCATCATCAATATTTTATCCTCGTAACATCAATCAATATGCATCTAGAATCAAATATTCATCTTTGCACTACAGCCAAAGATATTCATCACTGGTCATGTTCATTTAAACACTGCTCATCTTTCCACTACAGCCAAAGATATTAATCAATCCATCATGTTCATCTCAACACTGCTCATCTTTGCACTACAGCCAAAGATATTCTTCAGAAATCATTCATCTTTGCACTACAAATCAAAGATATTCAATAATATCATCATTTAAGACCGAGGATGATGAAAATATTTTTTTAAAGAAACGAATCTAGTGAAACAAAATGACAAGGATTAAGGATTAAGGATTCGTACTTGGTTTTATCCACGCCCAAAATACCTCAAAAATAATCATAGTGGTGTAAAATTCAAGAATGATCAAAACATGGATACAATCGTAGTTAGTATCCGTAATAGATATTTTGGACAAAAAGAAGAAATTTTATTTTTCTATGAATAGTGCCGTGATATCGTGAATAGTGTCAGATATCGTGAATAGTGCCGTATACGTGAATAGTAACTCAGACACCAAAAGATAGAAATTCCACAAAAAACATCTTCACGCGCTTCATGAATAGTACTCGTGAATAAGAATCGTGAATAAGAACTCATGAATAGTAACTCGTGAATAGTAACTCATGAATAGTAACCCATGAATAGTAACCCCACATGAAAAAGTTCCAAATTTGATAAAAACTTCAGATCAACATTTCAAAGATAATGATATTGAAGAAATAATATCATTACAAAAAAATAATATCCCTTACCTCGAAAGATCGAGACTTCTAAATTGAAACAGGATATAGGCTATGACTTGGACTTGCACCGTATAGAAATACTCAAAGTATACTCAAAATACTCACAAGAATACGCTTCGATAATATAGAGAGAGAAACTTCAGATTTACGGTGTGATTTTCAATTCTAACCTAAGCACCCTATTTATAGAAATTGCTTAGAACACCAAAGCGTAAAATTTAATATAATATTAATATTTATTTTCCAAAACCTCATACTTTACACTTGCCAACTGAATTCAGCTCCTACACATGTTAAATGAGGCCACCTAACATTCCAAAAACGTTTTCCTCCTATTTTAAATATTTTAAACTTCCAAAAATCAATTATTTCGTAGCTTCGAACTTCAATAATTCATAATAAATAGCCCTTTCATCAGAAAATTCGAATCTCATGAGTTTTATAGGAAATTCAATTCTCTACAACTTTGCAGAAGAAAGTTTTTCCAAATTCCAAATAAAATTGACCGAAATCCACAAACGAAGCGATTTTACAAAGCTATAATCAAATTTCAATTAATAAATTGGGTCCACCGACATGTTTAACATGTTTTAAACATTTATTGCAACAAAAATACTCTTCCTCCTCGATACTCATATATCCCACATTCGTTGTAAAAATATATCACCGTTAATATATTATTAAAATAATATATTTAAATGAATTATTTTATCGTAAAAAAGATAAAATATTAATTTTCAACAATTGTCATTTTAAAATTTTTCTCCATCTATATCCACATAAAATCAATATTTTCCTCATCATATAAATCAATAATTAATTATTCACAAATAATATTACGAAATCACAATATTGACAACCGTGGCGGTTCAGGAAAGAGGGGCTTTCCAATAAGAATTTCTTCTTCATGTAGCCGCAATTAGGTGACCAAACCTCTCCTTGTATGTAAACTCTCTAGACATTGCCAATAATGTTATCTAATAATATTATTCGGATAATATGAATTATTGCTTCGATAATGAAAGATACCGTAATGACAATTATTGAAACAATGTAATATAAAATATCAACGCAAAGAATTATTAACTCAATAAAATACTTGAATAATAATTATCAGAACCATTATTGAGTAAAGCCTTCTTCACGTAAGAATCAATAATTGGTGCAATACCGCAAATCTACTTGTTCAACAACGCGTAATAGTGTGTTTTAACCACCGGTATTCCAACAAATTAATCTGTAGAATAACTACGCCAGTTATTTAAAAACAACTTATATTTGTCATTTTCTTCATCCAATCACTTTCCGTTATGGGCTCCATATACGGTCATTGTGGTTATGCGAATATTCCCGTGATTAGATACGAATATTCCACGACCAAACGAATATTCCCTAGACGATAATGAATATTTTATAACCACTTGCTTAATTTGAAATATTTGCATATTTAACCCTTAACTATCCACATTAATCAAATCAACCCTTACTATTTCAAAATAATAAATAAAGGAAATTCCTTTTTATTTAAAAATTTTCGGGTCTTACAACCTCCCTCCTTATGAAATTTCGTCCTCGAAATTGACGTACGATACACTGTGTTTCAAAAGGTGAGGATACCTCGCTTTCATTTCCGCTTTCAATTCCCGTGTCATTTCCTCTATAAATGGTTTCTCCACAAAACTTTAACTTGTGGTATGACCTTCGTCGTAGGACATGCTCCTTCCTATCCAAAATCTTGACAGTACCTCTTCATACGTTAAGTCTTCTTGGCTATCTCGTCCTGCTCTAACTCTATAATGTGGTTCGGTCTTTCACATATTTACGAAATGCGATATGTGAAACACATTATGAACACGAGACATACTTTGAGGTAACACAAGTCTATAGGCTACATTTCCTACTTCGGTCAAGAATTTGAAATGGACCGATAAATCGTGGATTGAGCTTTCCTCTCTTCCCAAATCTTGTAACTCCTTCCATGGAGCAACTTCATGAACAATACATGATCCCCTACATTAAATTCCACGTCCTTTCGATGAAGATCCGCATAACTCTTTTATCGATCTTGTGCCGCTTTGTATACGTTGTCGAATCATTTGGATCTTTTCTAGTGATAAATATATTAACTTCGGTCCCAACAATGTTGCTTCACCCACCTCATCCCAACATATTGGAGAGAACGACATTTTCGTCCATATAATGCTTGAATGGAACCATGCCTATATTTGTTTAATAACTATTGTTGTATGAGAATTCCACCAATGGCAAGTACTTATCCCAACTTCCTTTGAAATCTAGGACACGAGTTTTAATATATCTTCAAGAGTTTGAGTAGTCCTTTCGATTGACCATCCGCTTGAGGATGGTATGCCAAATGAATCAATGAAATTGTGCCCATAGCTTTTTACAAACTAACCCAAAATCATGAAGTGAATCTTGGGTCACGATCTAAAACTATGGACACCGGCATGCCATGCAATCTCACAATCTCATTTACGTATATACGAGAAAGACGCTCAAGGAATAAGTCTCCGTATCGGAAGAAATGAGCGGACTTTGGTTAATCTATCAATAATAACCCAAATAGCATTGATGCCTTGAGAAACCGTAGGAAGACCCGTGAATTGAAATCCATAGTAATGTGTTCCCACTTCCATTCCGGAATCTCAAGTGGTTGCAACGGACCCTTAGGTACTAGATGCTCTACCTTTACACGCTTAGCAAGTTAAACACATCGAGATAAACTTTGCAATCTCTCTCTTCATATTGTTCCACCAAAATGTATGTCAATATCACGATACATTTTAGTACTTCCGGATGGATTGCAAATGGTGTATTGTGTACCTCCCTCATAATCTTGTTCTTCAAATCGTAGTCGTTAGAACACAAAAAGTCTAGAGTGGACTCAAGTATTCCTTCTTCATCAATTCTCGCCCTAATGTAGCTCCTTCTTGTACTTTCTTCTTCATACGCATCAGCTCCGGGTCGGTGGCTTGAGCAACCTTAACTTTTCTTATTAAAGTTGGCTCTATGCGTATACTTGACATCATCGCACTCGTTCCCGCATATGATCTTCTACTCAACGCGTCAGCTACCACGTTCGCTTTTCCAAGATGGTATGGTTAGAATATATGCTGAAATGAGTCTCCTCTTGAGTTCTTCGAAGCTCTTCCCACATTCCTTGCTCCATTCGAATTTTGTATCTCTACGAGTCAGCTGCGTTAATGGAATAGCGATTCGAGAATATCCTTCAACGAATCTCCGATAATAACCAACTAAGCCTAGAAAGCTACGCCTTTTCGATAATCGACTTAGGTTTGCTCTCAATCGTGACTCATATCCCAATCTTGGATAAGACGTCACAATGACACCTATCGCTTTACTATCGCATCGAATATGACGTCCCCTACGAGAGTTCTCGCTTGGGTGAATTCCACAAAGGAAGTCACAAGATAAAGGCTCAGTACCAAATTTATAGTTGAATTTTTAACTCCTCGAAGTTCAATAGAGCCATTCGATATGAGATTTTAGAAATGAGTTTTGTACCGGGTTCAAATTCGATACAAAATTTAATATTAGGCTTTGGGAGTAAGCCAAGAAATTCTTCAGGAAATACGTCAGGAAAAATCAATAACAACATGAATATTATTCAAATCTGACGTGTCTTTATTCAAATCCATAACATGGACTAAGAAAATTTGACATCCGTAATAAACGAATGACTTCATGGCTTGATATGAAAATGTTTGATTACAATGGTTTGATTGCTTGAATTCGAATAACAGGTTACTTAGGAATATGAAAACTAACAACCTTACGAAAACAATCAATTTTGGCATGATGAGTAGTTAACCTTAAAATCACATCAAAAGCAAATATCTCTATAGAAATAAGGTTAACGAGTGTAATGTGATAGTGCCAACTGAATCAAACAAGATTTCCAAACAATGATGTAATGAAAGTTTCTCCTAACTGATTCTCCATAAATAGGTCAAAGTCTAATTTCTCCGTAGTCAAGTTCAAACATTGAGCGCAAGCAAGAGAGATAAAAGAATGGGTAGAACCTGAGATTATCTAGTAAGGTATATACTTCGCAAGAATTTATAATTAACTAACCCGTACTAACTTCGTTCGGGTTCCTTGCATTTTGACCATCCACAACAAACGCTTCTTCCCGAATCGTTGACTTTGACTTTTTCTCGGGACAGTCTTTTGAGTCACCGTCCCCATCATTGAACTAGGTTTCGCCATCGTATAATCTCGAGCGATATGTCCTTCCTTTCCATAATTATAGCATACCTTGAACTGCTAGGGCGCTTGGACCGATATGTCCCTCTTTCCGCATTTGTAACATACGACCGGTGGTCGCTTCTCCTCCCTTAAAACTAGTTGCTACAGCGCCGACGCGCTTCACACGGTCATTGTTGAATCTCCTCCTAACTCGCTTCTTCTATTTTCATGGCCACGATTACCACCGAGTGGTTACCGCTTTTGTCAGTATTCTTCTTTCTCCGCCGGTTATCGTTATTCGATGATCGCTATCTTCAGATGATCCTCGTTATGGTCCCTCGGTTGAACGTACTCGTTATCTCGCTTCTAACAACCGAGCCCCGCCTGACAACATCCGAATAGAGAGAAAATTTATGAGAAATGAGATATCGACGTATGTCGGGTTTCAAACCTCTCGAAACATCCGCGTCATACGCTCCTCATTCTCCACCAAATGAGGTGCAAACTCGGATAACTCTGCGAACTTCACCTCGTCTTCGGGACACCGCCATGTTATTCTCGCTTCTAGTCTAATAAACTCCACTTCCTTCATATAGCGAATACTTTCGTGGAAGTACTTGTCATTGAACTGCTTCAAAACGTCTCCCATGACATGCCGAGTGTACCGGATGGGTACGCTTCACGATTCCCACCAAAGAATCAGCCTCACCACGGAACATAAAGGTGGCGAATGGAACTTTCTGTTCCTCCGCATCCCAAGACATCGAATATCTTGGTAATTTGTTTGACCCACATCTCCGCCTTAATCGGATCCGCTTTTCCCAGCACTCGGTGGTCCCAACTCTTTGTCGCTTGGCAATTGTGACCACCCGTGAATTGCTATCATTTCTCCTCCAGTATTTTGAACACGAAGTCTCCTCGTCTCGATTTTGCATGAACTGCAAAAGCTTCTAAACATCCCCTGCTCATCATCTTTCGGTGGTGTTGTTCACGGGAGGAACATTGCCACTGTTGCACGTTCTCCTCGTCGGTATGTACGCAGGCATCTCCACGGTCCTCATTTACTCCATCATTAATATTCTCAATGACATTCTCAACATCATGCATAAAACAAGGGTTAATTAAGGAAATCAATATATCACATAATACCCTATAATATGACCAACCAACAAATAAGCTTAGGTAGGACACACTAGCGAAGGATTTACTCGTCTCTCTCCCTCCTAGTTCTATTCCCCGATCTCCGCCAGAGATCATATTCCTAAGCTCGATACTAAACCGTGACGCCCCCAAAATAGGTATACACAATGCCCATTCTCGAAGTCGCCAAATAAATGGTACAAAAAAGCAAACTACAACTTCAATAATACAAATGTCGTGTGAAATACGACAATATATATATAATGAGTTTAAATATAATATTGTCTTCTAGACAATATCCACATGCAAATAAATCCCCATCATAATTATTGATTCATTATTTTACAAAATGGTGAGGACTACTAAACAACTCTCTCTAGAACCTTCATTCCATACCCCGACTAGTACTACGCTACATTCTCGCCTCCCGAGAAGAAAAATGGAACAACAAGGAAAAGGGTGAGCTCAACTAGCCCAAGAAAAGAATATTATGACTAAGATAATATACAACAAATTATCGTTAGTCTTCAACAGGAAAAATCTGATAGAATACAATGAGATAACAAGTTTCGGATCAATATTCGCAATGAAATAATAATTCATAGAAGAGTTACGTAGAGAATGAAATCTACTATAATCTATGAATTTAATGGTCCATCAACAATATTTTATCCCTCAGTAACATCAATCAATATGCATCTGAATCAAATATTCATCTTTGCACTACTGTGCCAAAGATATTCATCGATTAATCATGTTCATTTAAACACCGCTCTTCTTCTTTGCACTACTGCCCAAAGATATTAATCAATCGGTCATGTTCATCTCAACACTGCTCATCTTTGCACTACAGGCCAAAGATATTCTTCGAAATCATTCATCTTTTGCACTACAAAATCAAAGATATTCAATAATATCATCATTTAAGATCGAGGATGATGAAAAATATTTTTAAAGAAACGAATCCAAAGAAACAAAATGACAAGGATTAAGGATTAAGGATTCGTACTTGATTTTATCCACGCCCAAAATACCTCAAAAATAATCATAGTGGTGTAAAATTCAAGAATGATCAAAACATGGATACAATCGAGTTAGTATCCGAATAGATATTTTGGACAAAAAGAAGAAATTTTATTTTTCTATGAATAGTGCCAGATATCGTGAATAGTCTCAGTATCGTGAATAGTGCCGATATCGTGAATAGTAACTCAGACACCAAAAGATAGAAATTCCACAAAAACATCTTCACGCTTCATGAATAGTACTCGTGAATAGTAATCGTGAATAGAACTCATTAATAAGAACTCGTGAATAAGAACTCATGAATAAGAACCCATGAATAGTAACCCCGATATGAAAAAGTTCCAAATTTGATAAAACTTCAGATCAACATTTCAAAGATAATGATATTGAAGAAATAATATCATTACAAAAAAATAATATCCCTTACCTCGAAAGATCGGATTTCTAAATTTGAAACACCTGATATAAAGCTATGACTTGGACTTGCACCGTATAGCAATACTCAAAGTATACTCAAAATACTCACAAGAATACGCTCGATAATATAGAGAGAAAACTTCGCTTACGGTGTGATTTTCAATTCTAACCTAAGCACCCTATTTATAGAAATTGCTTAGAACACCAAAGCGTAAAATTTAATATAATATTAATATTTATTTTCCAAAACCTCATACGCACACTTGCCAACTGAATTCAGCTCCTACACATGTTAAATGAGGCCACCTAACATTCCAAAAACGTTTTTCCTATTTTAAATATTTTAAACTTCCAAAAATCAATTATTTCGGAGCTTCGGAACTTCAATAATTCATAATAAATAGCCCTTTCATCAGAAAATTCGAATTTCGCGAGTTTTTATAGGAAATTCAATTCTCTACAACTTTACAGAAGAAAGTTTTTCCAAATTCCAAATAGAAATTGACCGAAATCCACAAACGGGCGATTTTACAAAGCTATAATCAAATTTCACCAATAAATGGGGTCCAATTTACATGTTTAACATGTTTTAAACATTTATTGCAACAAAAATACTCTTCCTCCTAGTATACTCATATATCCCACATTCGTTGTAAAAAATATCACCGTTAATATATTATTAAAATAATATATTTAAATGAATTATTTTATCGTAAAAGATAAAATATTAATTTTCAACAATTGTCATTTTAAAATTTTTTCCATCTATATCCACATAAAATCAATATTTTCCTCATCATATAAATCAATAATTAATTATTCACAAATAATATTACGTAATCACAATATTGACAACCAGTGCGCCTCCTGTGAAAGAGGGGCTTTCCAATAAGAATTTCTTCTTCTTGGCCATTGATTAGGTGACCAAACCTCTCCTTAGATGTAACTTTCTAGACATTGCCAATAATGTTATCTAATAATATTATTCAGATAATATGAATTATTGCTTCGATAATGAAAGATACCGTGTAATGACAATTATCAAAACAACAATGAATATAAAATATCAACGCAGTGAATTATTAACTCAATAAAATATCTTTGAGCGAGAAATTATCGTAACCATTATTGAGTAGTGCCTTCTTACGTAAGAATCAATAATTGGTGCAATACTGGTAAGCTACTTGTTCAACAACGCTGTAATAGTGTGTTTTAACCAATTTGTATTCCAACAAGATAATAATCTGTAAATAACTACGCCGTTATTTAAAAACAACTTATATTTGTCGCTTTCTTCATCCAATCACTTTCCATTATGGGGCCCACACATGGTCATTTACAGTTGTACAAATATTCTCGACAAATATTCATGAATATTCCACGACCAAACGAATATTCCCCACGATAATGAATATTTTATAACCACTTGCTTAATTTGAAATATTTGCATATTTAACCCTTAACTATCCACATTAATCAAATCAACCCTTACTATTTCAAAATAATAAATAAAGGAAATTCCTTTTTATTTAAAAATTTTCGGGGTCTTACAATAGTGAAGTAAAATTCAAGTATGATCAAAACATGGATACAATCAAAGCTAGTATTCATAATAGATATTTTGGACAAAAAATGAAAATTTAATTTTATATTGAATAGTGTCGTATTCGTGAATAGTGCAGTATACGTGAATAGTAACCCCGACACTAAAAGACAAGAATTTCACAAGAAAATTCTTACCAATAATCCGGCATAATGATATTAGAAGAAATAATATCATTTTTAAAAAATATAACATCCCTTACCTCGAAAAAGAATAAGATTTCGGTCGGAATATCGATATATAACGTTTGAATGAACTTGCACCATATAGCAATACTCAAAGTATCAAAATACTCACAAGAATATGCTCGATAATATAGAGAGAGAAAACTTCAGTTTCTGGTGTGATTTTCAATTCTAACCTAAGCACCCTATTTATAGAAAAATGGTTAGAACACCAAAGCAGAAAATTTAATAAAATAATATTATTTATTAAATTTTTCCTATGCTCACTTTTGAAGATCTGAATTCAGCCATTAACATGTGCAAGTGGGGACCACAAAAGTGTTAAAAACGTTTTTATTAAAAAAAATATTTAAAACTTCAAAAGTCAATTATTCTGGAACTCCGGAACTTCAATAATTCATAATAAATAGCCATTTTATCAGAAAAATTCAAACCTCATGTTCTTGCCATAGGAAATTCCATTCTCTACAACTTTGTAGAAGAAAGTTTTTCCAAATTTCAAACATAAATTGACCGAAATCCACAAACGGACGATTTTACAAGCTATAATCAAATTTTAGTCAAGAAATGGGGTCCACAAACATGAAAAACATGTTTTAAATATTTATTGCAAAAAAATACTCTTCCTCCTCATTTATTCATATATCCCACATTCATTGTAAAAATATCACCATTATTATATTATTAAAATATAATAATATATTTAAATGAATTATTTTATCGAAAAAGATAAAATATCAATTTTCAACAATTGTCACATTAAAATTTTTCTCCATCTATATCCACATAAAATGAATATTTTTCTTATCATATAAATCAATAATTAATTATTCATAAATAATATTAGAGAATCACAATATCGGCAACCAGTCGCTCCTGGAAAGGGGGCTTTCAATAAGGATTTCTCTCTCATCGGCGCAATTTAATTAGGTGACCAAATCTCTCCTGTATGTAACTTTCTAGACATTGCCAATAATGTTATCTAATAATATTATTCAAATAATATGAATTATTGATCCGATAATGAAAATATTTGTAGTGACAATTATTGAAACAACAATAATATAAAATATCAACGTAGCAATTATTGAATCAATAAAATAAAATATTGAACAAGAATTCATCGTAACAATTATTAAGTAGTGCCTTCTAACGTAAGAATCAATAATTGGTGCAATACCGTGTGCTACTGTGTTTTTAACCACCGAGTATTTCAACAGTATTAACGGTAACAACTACGCCGTTATTTAAAAATAACTTATACTTGTCATTTTTTTCATTCAATCATTTTCCGTTATGGGGCCCACACAAGGATGCACCGTCGTACGAATATTCCCCGATAGTAAAAATATTCCACGACCAAACGAATATTCCCCGACAACAATGAATATTTTATAACCACTTGCTTATTTGAAATATTTGCGCATTTTACCCATAACTAACCATATTAATCAAATAACCCCTTACTATAATAAATAGAGGAAATTCAATTTCATTTAATAATAAGTTGGGGTTTTACAACCTCCCCTCCTTATGAAATTTCGTCCTCGAAATTGACGTACGTACCTGGAGTTTCGAAAAGGTGAGGATACCTTGCTTTCATTTCTGTTTCTAACTCCCAGGTCATTTTCTCTATAGCATGGTTCCTCCACAAAACTTTGACTTGTGGTATAACCTTTGTACATAAGACATGCTCCTTCCTTTCCAAGATCTTGACAGGTACCTCCTCGTACGTTAAGTCTTCGGCTATCTCGTCCGGTTCTAACTGAATAACGTGGTTCGGGTCTTTCACATATTTACGAAGCATAGATATGTGAAAAACATTATGAACACGAGACATACTTGGAGGTAACGCGAGTCTATAGGCCACATTGCCTACTCCTATTCAAGAATCAAAATGGACCAATAAATCGTGGATTGAGCTTTCCTCTTTTCCAAATCTTGTAACTCCCTTCCATGGAGAAACACGCAATAATACATGATCCCCAATACTAAATTCCACGTCCTTTCGATGAAGATCCGCATAACTCTTTTATCGATCATGTGCCGTTTGTATACGTTGTCGAATTATTTGGATCTTTTTCGTAGTCATACGTACCAATTCTGGTCCCAACAATGTTGCTTCACCCACATCATCCCAACATACTGGAGAGCGACACTTTCTTCCATACAATGCTTCGAATGGAGCTACCCCTATACTTGCCTGATAACTGTTGTTGTAGGAGAATTCTACCAATGGTAAATACTTATCCCAACTCCCTTTGAAGTCTAGGATACAGAGTCTTAATAGATCTTCAAGAGTTTGAATAGTCCTCTCTGATTGTTCGTCTGTTTGAGGATGGTATGCCGAACTGAATTGTAAATCCGTGCCCATAGCTTTTTGCAAGCTAACCCAAAATCGTGAAATGAATCTTGGGTCACGATCCGAAACTATGGATACTGGCATGCCATGCAATCTCACAATCTCATTTACATACATATGAACAAGACGTTCAAGGGAATAAGTCTCCCGTATCTGCAAGAAATGAGCAGACTTGGTTAATCTATCAACAATAACCCAAATGGCATTTATACCTTGAAAAACCGTGGGAAGACCCGTAACAAAATCCATGGTAATGTTTTCCCACTTCCATTTCAGAATCTCAAGTGGTTGCAACGGACCCTTAGGTGCTTGATGCTCCGCCTTTACACGTTGACAAGTTAAACACCTCGAGATAAACTTTGAAATCTCTCTCTTCATATTGTTCCACCAAAATGTATGTCGAAGATCACGATACATTTTGGTACTTCCAGGATGGATTGCAAACGGTGTATTTTGTGCCTCCGTCATGATCTTGTATTTCAAATCAGAGTCGTTAGGAACACAAAGTCTGGAGTGGACTCAAAGTATTCCTTCTTCATCTATTCTTGCCTCTAGGATAACACCTTCTTGTACTTTCATCTTCATACGCATCAGCTCCGGGTTTGTGTCTTGAGCAACTTTAACTTTATCGATTAAAGTTGGTTATATGTGTATACTTGACATCATCACACTTGTTCCTGCATATGATCTTCTACTCAACGCGTCAGCTACCACGTTTGCTTTTCTAGGATGGTATTGAATGGTGTGGTCATAATCTTTTAACAGCTCGAGCCAACGTCGTTGCCGCATGTTGAGTTCCTTTTGGGTGAAAAAATATTTAAGGCTTTTATGGTCTGAATATATCTCCACTTTCTCCCCATATAGATAGTGCCTCTAGATCTTTAGCGCGAAAACGACTGCTGCCAACTCTAGATCATGAGTAGGATAATTTCTCTCATACTCTTTAAGTTGTCGCGAGGCATAGGCTATGACTTTCCCACGTTGCATGAGAACACATCCTAACCCTTTGCTTGAAGCATCGTCAGAGATAACAAATCCATCCAAACCGGATGGTATTGCGTAACAGTGCTTAAATGAGTCTCCTCTTAAGCTCTTGGAAACTCTTCTCGCATTCCTCGCTCCATACAAATTTTATATCTTTCCGATTCAGCTTAGTTAATGGAGTAGCGATTCGAGAAAATCCTTCCACGAATCTCCGATAATAATCAACTAAGCCCAGAAAGCTACATACTTCAGTCATCGATTTCGGTTGCTCCCAACTTTGTATTGCTTCAATCTTCGCCAGGTTAACTGATACTCCATGTTGTTGACACCACGTGCCCAAGGACTGCTACTTCCTCAAGCCAGAACTCGCATTTCTTCAACTTGGCATATAGCTTGTTTTCACGAAGCCTTTGGAGTACCAGCTTCAAATGGTGCTCATGATCTTCACGGCTTTTGGAATATATAAGGATGTCATAAATAAAGACAACAACGGATTGATCTAAATATTCCTTGAATACTCGGTTCATCATATCCATGAAAGCCGCAGGAGCATTAGTCAATCCAAAAGACATGACTAAGAATTCATAATGCCCGTACCGAGTTCAAGGTAGTCTTTGAATATCCTCGGCCTAATCTTCACCGATGATATCCGAACGAAGATCGATCTTTGAAAAGAATTGTGCTCTTTGCAATCGTCAAATAGGTCATCAATGCGAGGTAAAAGCATACCTATTCTTGATAATGACATGGTTCAATTCCCGGTAGTCAATACAAAGTCGCATACTCCCCTCTTTCTTTTTACAAATAAAACAGGAGCACCCCAAGGGGATATACTAGGACGAATGAAACCGATGTCCAACAACTCCTGTAGTTGGACCTTTAACTCCTGAAGTTCAATAGGAGCCATTCGATATGGGGTTTTAGAAATGGGCTTTGTACCAGGTTCAAGATCAATAAAGAATTAAACTTCACGTTCTGGGGGTAGACCGGGAAGTTCTTCATGAAATACGTCAGGAAATTTACTAACAACAGGAATATTATTCAAATCTAACGTGTCTTTATTCAAATCCATAACATGAGCTAAGAAAGCTTGACATCCGTTTTTCAATAAACGAATAGCTTTATGGCTTGATATAACAGTGATTGATTTTAATGGTTTAGTTGCTTGAATTCGTACAACAGGTTGGTTAGGAATATGAAAACTAACAACCTTACGAAAATATTCAATTTTGGCATGATGAGTAGTTAACCAATCAATCCCTAAAATCACATCAAAAATAAGTATCTTTAAAGAGAAAAGGTCAACAGGTAATATGATGGTGCCAACTTGGATTAAACAAGATTTATAAATAGTGGATGTGATGAAAGTTTCTCCTAACGGAGTCTCCACAGATAGGTCAAAGTCTAATTTCTCCGGAGTTAAGTTTAAACGTTGAGCACAAGCAAGAGAGATAAATGAATGGGTAGCACTAGTATCTAGTAAGGTATAAACTTCTCAAGAATTTATGATTAGCTTACCCGTGATCACCTTGTTTGGGTTCCTCACATTTTGACCAGTCACGACAAACGTTCTTCCAAGAACCGTTGACTTTGACTTTTTTGGGATAGCCTTTTGAGTCACCATCCCCGCTGGACTTGGTTTCGCTCTCGTACAATCTCGGTGATATATCCTCCTTTCCGTAATTATAGCATACCTTGAACTGTTGTGGGATGCTTTGGGATGATATGTCCCTCTTTCCTCATTTATAGCATACGGACCGGTGGTCGTTTCTCCTCCCTTAGAACCGCTTACTCTCGGGCACCGACGCTTTCACATGGCCGTTGTTGAATCTCCTCTTTTTAAAATCTCCTCCCGACTCGCTTCTTTTATTCTCATGGCCATGATTACCACTAGAGTGGTTAGCTTTTGTCCGTATTTTTTTTTTTCCGAGTTATCGTTGTTCGATGATCACTTTTTCCGCAGATGATCCTGGTTGTGGTCCCTCGGTTGAACGTACTCGTTATCTCGCTCTAATAATTGAGCCCTGTTGACAACATCTTAATAGAGAGAAAATTTATGAGAAATGAGATATTGACGTATCTTGAGAGTTTCAATCCTCTCGTAAACATCCGCACATCATCGTTCCTCATTCTCCACCAAATGAGGTGCAAACTCGGATAACTCGCAAACTTTGCCACGCATCTTTGACACCGCCATGTTATTTTGTTCCAATCTAATAAACTCTACTTCCTTCATATGACGAATACTTTCGTGAAAGTACTTGTCATTGAATGCTTTTAAACGTCTCCCAAGACATGCCGAAAAGCGGTTTGGATGGGTATGCTTCATAGATTCCCACCAGTAATCTGCCTCATTACGGAACATAAAGGTGGCGAATGGATCCTTCTGTTCCTCCATGCATCCCAAGACATCGAATATCTTGATAATTTGTTTGACCCACGTTTACGCTTTAATCGGATCCGCTTTCCCGCACTCGTGTGCCCCAACTCTTTGAATCGCTTGTTGTGACAAATCGTAAGTTATTATCATTTCCACCTATATTTTGTGCACGAGTCTCCTAGTCCGATTTTGCATGAACGTAAAAAGCTTCTAAACAATCCGCTGCTTCATTATCTCGCTTTCGGTTGGTGTTGTTCACAGAGAGGAACATTGCCACTGCTTAGACGCTTCTCCTCGTTGGTGAGTAAAGGTGTCTCCACGGTCTCATTTACTCCATCATTAACATTCTCGGTCGACATTCTCAAATACCGCCATAAAACAAGTGTTAATTAAAGAAAACAACATATCACATAATATCCCTATATAATTGACCAAACCCAATAAATAAGCTTAGGTAAGACACACTAGCGAAGGTTTTACTCGCCTCCCTCCTAGTTCTATTCCTCGATCTCCGCCAGAGATCATATCCCTAGCTCGATACTAATCATGATGCCCCCAAAATAGGTATACATCACCCATTTTGAGTTGTCAATGGCATGGTACAAAAACAACTACAACTTTATTAATACAACATAAAAACTGTGAGTTTAAATACAAATATTGCCATCTAGACAATATTCACACCCAAATAAGTCCTCATTACAATTATTGGTACATTATTTTACAAAAATGGTGAGGACTACTAAAACAACTCTCTAAAACCATCATTCCACACCCCGACTAGAACTCGCTACATTCTTGCCTCCTAAGAAGAAAAATGGAACAAAAAGGAAAAGGGTGAGCTCAACTAGCCCAGTAAAGAATATTATGACTAAGATAATATAGAACAAATTATCGTTAGTCTTCAACAGAAAAAATTTGATAAAATACAATAGACAACAAGTTTCAGATCAATATTCGCAGCGAAATAATAATTCATAGATGAGTTACGTAGAGAATGAAATCTACTATAATCTATGAATTTAAAAGTCCATCATCAATATTTTATCCCTGTAACATCATTCAATATTCATCTTGAATCAAATATTCATCTTTGCACTACAGGCCAAAGATATTCATCAGTTGGTCATGTTCATCTCAACACCTGTTCATCTTTGCACTCGGGCCAAAGATATTCATCGAAAATCATTAATCTTTTGCACTACAAAGCCAAAGATATTCAAGAATATCATCATTTAGGACTAAGGATGATGAAAATATTTTAAAGAAAACGAATCCAAAGAAACAAAAGAACAAATATTAAGGATTCAGACTTTAAACAATCCGAGTTCAAAAATACTTCATAAATAATCATAGTGAAGTAAAATTCAAGAATGATCAAAACATGGATACAATCGAAGCTAGTATTCATAATAGATATTTTGACAAAAATGAAAATTTAATTTTTTCACGTGAATAGTGTCGATATATCGTGAATAGTAACCCCTTACACTAAAAGACAAGAATTTCACAAGAAAATATTACCAATAATCCCAAGATAATGATATTAGAAGAAATAATATCATTTTAAAAAAATATAACATCCGTTACCTCGAAAAGAATAAGTTTACATTGGAATATCGATATAATCTCAAGGAACTTGCTTGCCGTATATAACAACACTCAAAGTATCAAAATACTCACAAGAATGCACTCGATAATATATAGAGAGAAAACTTCAGTTTCTGGTGTGATTTTCAATTCTAACCTAAGCACCCTATTTATAGGAAAATGCTTACAACACCAAAGCAGAAAATTTAATAAAATAATATTATTCATTAAATTTTTCCTACGCCCACTTTAGAAGATCTGAATTCAGCCATTAACATGTGCAAGTGGGGCCCACAAAAGTGTAAAAAACGTTTTTATTAAAAAAAATATTTAAAACTTCAAAAATCAATTATTCTGGAACTCTAAAACTTCAATAATTCATAATAAATAGCCCTTTTATCAGAAAAATTCAAACCTCATAATCTTTCCATAGGAAATTCCATTCTCTACAACTTTGCAGAAAGAAGTTTTTCGAAATTCCAAACAGAAATTGACCGAAATCCATAAACGGGCGATTTTACAAGCTATAATCAAATTTTAGTCAAGAAATGGGGTCCACAAACATTAAAAACATGTTTTTAACATTTATTGTAACAAACATACTCTTCCTCCTTATTTATTCATATATCACACATTCATTGTAAAAATAGCACCATTATTATATTATTATAATATAATAATATATTTAAATAAATTATTTTATCGGAAAAGATAAAATCTTAATTTTCAATAATTGTCACATTAAAAATTTTCTTCATCTATATCCACATAAAATGAATATTTTCCTTATCATATAAATAAATAATTAATTATTCATAAATAATATTACAGAATCACAATACTGGCAACCAGGCCATTCCCAGGAAAGAGGGGGCTTTCTAATAAGGATTTCTCCTTACTGGCGCAAAATTAGGTGACCAAACCTCTCCTTAGACAGAACTTTTTAGACATTGCCCATAATGTTATCTAATAATATTATTCAAATAATATGAATTATTGCTCCGATAATGGAAAATACTGTGTAGTGACAATTATTGAAACAACAATAATATAAAATATCAACGTAGCAATTATTGAATAAATAAAATAAAATATTGAACAGTAATTACTGTAACAATTATTGAGTAGTGCCTTCTTACGTAAGAATCAATAATTGGTGTAATACCGTGTGCTACTGTGTTTTAACCATCGAGTATTTCAACAGTATTAACGGTAACAACTACGCCGTTATTTATAAACAACTTATACTTGTCGTTTTCTTCATCCAATCGCTTTCCGTTATGGGGCCCACACAAGGCTGTGCCGTCGTTCGAATATTCCCCGACAGTAAGAATATTCCACGACCAAATGAATATTCCCCGACAACAATGAATATTTTATAACCACTTGCTTATTTGAAATATTTGCGCATTTTACCCATAACTAACCACATTAATCAAATCAACCCTTACTATTTCAAAATAATAAATAGATGAAATTTAATTTCATTTATAATAAGTTGGGGTCTTATAACCTCCCTTCCTTATGAAATTTCGTCCTCGAAATTGACGTACGTACCTGGTGTTTCGAAAAGGTTAGGATATCTCGCTTTCATTTCTGTTTCCAACTCCCAAGTCATTTCCTCTATTGCATGGTTCCTCTATAAAACTTTGACATGTGGTATAACCTTTGTGCGTAGGACATGCTCCTTCCTATTCAAGATCTTAACTAGTACCTCCTCATACGTTAAATCTTCAGCTATTTCGTCTGGTTCTAACTCAATAACGTGGTTCGGGTCTTTCACATATTTACGAAGCACAGATATGTGAAAAACATTATGAATACGAGACATGCTTGGAGGTAACGCGAGTCTATAGGCCACATTTCCTACTCGGTCAAGAATCTGAAATGAACCAATAAATCGTGGATTGAGCTTTCCTCTCTTCCCAAATCTTGTAACTCCCTTCCATGGGGTAACTCGCAACAATACATGATCCCCAATACTAAATTCCACGTCCTTTCGATGAAGATCCGCATAACTCTTTTGTTGATCCTGTGCCGTTTGTATACATTGTCGAATCAATTAGATCTTTTCTGTAGTCATACGTACCAACTCTGGTCCCAACAATGTTGCTTCACCTACCTCATCCCAACATATTGGAGAGCGACACTTTAGTCCATACAATGCTTCGAATGGAGCCACACCTATACTTGCCTGATAACTGTTGTTGTAGGAGAATTTCACTAATGATAAATACTTATCCCAACTCCCTTTGAAGTCTAGGACACAGAGTCTTAATAGATCTTCAAGAGTTTGAATAGTCTTCTCTAATTGTCCGTTCGTTTGAGGATGGTATGCCGAACTGAATCGTAAATCCATGCCCATAGCTTTTTGCAAGCTAACCCAAAATCGTGAAGTGAATCTTGGGTCACGATCCGAAACTATGTTATATACATGTACTCCCAATAAAAATTTCACCAATTTTGGAGTTAATCACAAGGAGTTATAAGGGTTTACTTTTAAAATAGTATTTTCTCATAAAATTCATAACTCTTAATCTATACATCCAAAAATCGTCATTTTTAGATACAATCGAGAAAACTCATCAAAATATCATTTCAAATTTTTCCAGAATTTTTGAAGGTCGAAAAAATTACGAAACTGAAAAACATAATAACCCTTAAAAATTCCTTACCTCAAAAGAGCAGTATTTCTGACTGGAATATCAGATGTAAAGCTGAAGGAAAGTTGCACTGAATCGCAACTCTTAAAGTAACTAAATACTCACAAAATACGCTCGACAATATAGAGAGAAAGAAAACTTGTTTCTGTTGTATTTTTCAATTCTAACTTAAGTGCCTATTTATAGGAAAATGCTAGAACGCCAAAGGAGACTAAATAATAAAATATTATTATAATCTCTTTTTTTTTCTCCCTACGCAAGCCACTTTGAAAAATCAACAGCCATCATAGTAGGGCCCACCTAAAAATCAGCCACCTTTCCCAACAACCAAAAGTGGGTCCTACCCAATTTTAATGAAAATTATTTTATTTTTCGAAATTTTAATAATTCATAAAAAAATAGCCCGTTTATCAGAAAAATACAAATTTTATGTCCATTCCACACGAAATTGAATTCTCTACAACTTTGTAGCTTTAAGTTTTTCCAAATTCCAGACAGAAAATATCCGAAATCCACAAACGGATGATTTTCAACATTCCTTAAAATTCATAACAAATCATACGTTAATTTTTAACGGTTTAAAATTTGTGGATATATAATCAACTTATATATGTATAACATATCCAAAAATCACAACAATCTAACGGTCGGATTAAAATTATAACTCACGCAATAGAGCTTTAAGAACACCGATTTGATCTTTTAATACCTCCAATCCAACAAAATACTGATAAAACACCTCAATATTAATTCCTTCATTTATAACCACATAAATAAATCCATCATTTATATCCGCATAAAATAAATATTTCATTATCATAAAAATCAATAATTAATTATTCACAAATAATATTACAGAATCACAATAATGACAACCAGTTAGTTCTCAGGAAAGAGGGGGCTTTCCAATAAGGATTTCTCCTTACTGGCGCGTAATTAGGTGACCAAACCTCTCATTGACAGAACTTTCTAGACATTGCCAATAATGCTATCTAATAATATTATGAATTATTGATATGATAATGGGAAATACTGTGCAGTGACAATTATTGAAACAACAATAATATAAAATATCAACGCAACAATTATTGAATCAATAAAATAAAATATTGAACAGTAATTACTGTAATAATTATTGAGTAGTGCCTTCTTACGTTAGAATCAATAATTCAAAAATACTGTGCAATACCGTGTGCTACTATTCAACCACACGTATTACTGTATTTTAACCACCAGGTATTCCAACAGTGTTAACGGTAACAATTACGTCGTTATTTATAAAAACTCAAACTTGTCGTTTTCTTCATCCGACAGTTATTCGTTATGGGGCCGACAAATGGCTTCGCCGTCGTACGAATATTCCCCAACAACAAGAATATTCCATGACCAAACAAAATATTTCCCGACAATAATAAGTATTTTATAGCCACTTGCTTATTTTGAAAATTTACATATATTATCCTTAACTTTAACTTTTTATCAATTTAACTATTTACTGAATAATAATTATAAGAAAAATTGAATTCTTTTATTTTATAAAATTCGGGGTCTTACAATCTCCCCTCCTTATGAAATTTCGTCCCCGAAATTTACGTACCTGGTCTTTCAAAGAGTTGAGAATACCTTGCTTTCATCTCAGATTCCATCTTCCCTGTCCTCATGATTTCTCCATTGCTCATCTCCCAGTATTTTATATCATTCTAGAATACGACTTCAAAACAAAGGTTAATTGACATATCACAATTTGTCGACTTAAGTAAGAAAATTCAACTTATGTAAGACCCTCAACTTTTTATAAATAAAATTAAATTTTCTATTCATTATCTTGAAATAATAAGGAGTTAATTTGATATAATGTTTTAGTTATGGGTGAAATGTGCAAATTTTACAAAATAAGCAAGTGGTTATAAAATATTCATTTTTTGTTTGGGAATATTTGTTTGGTTGTGGAATATTCTTTTGTTTCGAATATCCGTATTTACTCAATAGCCATTTGTGGGCCCCATAATGTAATAACTATCCGATAAAAAAACGACAAGTTTGAGTTTTTATAAATAATGGCGTAATTGTTATCGTTAATACCGTTGAATACCCGTGTGTTAAAATACAAGAATACGCTGCGGGTTGCACAAGAGATACACCAGATTGCATAAGTATTGTTGAATTATCGATTCTTACGTAAGTAAGGCACTACTCAATAATTGTTATGTATTTACCGCTCAATATTTTATTTTATCGATTCAATAATTGTCATATTGATATTTTATATTATTGTTGTTTCAATAATTGTCACCGCACAAGATTTCCCATTATCGATCAATAATTCATATTATTTGAATAATATTATTAGATAAGCATTATTGGCAATGTCTAGAAAATTCTCACAAGGAGAGGTTTGGTCACCCTAATCATGCCGCCAAGAAGGAGAAAATCCTTATTGAAAGCCCCTCTTCCTGAACAACTTACCGTCATTATAATCAGATTCTCAGAATATTATTTATGAATAATTAATTATTGATTTATATGATAAGAAAATATTTGTTTGATGTGAATATAAATGATGGATTTATTTATGTGGTTATAAATGAAGGAATTAATATTGAGGTGTTTTATAAGTATTTTGTCGGATTGGAGGTATTAAAAACTCAAATTGGTGTTCTTAAAGCTTTATTGCGTGAGTTGTAATTTTAATCCGACCATTGGATCGTTGTGATTTTTGGATATGTTATACATATATGAGTTGAGTATATGTCCACAAATTTTGAACCGTTGAAAATTAATGCATGATTTGTTATGAATTTTAAAAGGTGTTGAAACGGTGTTGAAAATCATCCGTTTGTGGATTTCGGATATTTTCTGTTTGGAATTTGGAAAAACTCAAAGATACAAAGTTGTAGAGAATTCGATTTCATGCTAAATGGACATACAATTCGTATTTTTCTGATAAACGGTTTATTTTCTATGAATTATTGAAGTTTCGGAAAATAAAATGATTTTTATTAAATTATGGGTGGGACCCACTTTTGTTTTAACACATATGGGTCAAATTTGAATTTCTTCCAGATGGCTACCCAAAATTCAACAAAGCATGCGTAAGGAATTTTGAATAATAATAATATTATTTTATTATTTAGTCTCCTATGACGTTCTAGCATTTTCCTATAAATAGACGCTTAGGTTAGAATTGAAAATCACACCAAAAAAAAGTTTTCTTTCTCTCTAGATTATCGAGCATATTTTTATGAGTATTTTGATACTTTGAGAGTTGCTGTTCGGTACAAGTTTCCTTCGACTTTTTATCCGATATTCCGATCAGAAGTACCGTTATTTTGAGGTAAGGGATGTTATTTTTTTTCTTAAATGATATTATTTTCTTCAATATCATTATGCCAAAATATTGGTTGAACATTTTAATCAAATTTGAAATTTTTTGTTTCGGGGTTACTATTCACATATACGATACTATTCACGAATACTGCAATATTCACCGAAAAATGAAAATTTTCCTTTTTTTCTAAGATGTCTATTTTGGCTACTATCCTTGATTGTATCTATGTTTTGATCGTTATTTTTGAATTTTGCTTCACAATTAGTTATTATGAAGTATTATTGATCTTGGATAAACTATTATACGAATCCCTAATATTTGTCCTTCTGTCTCACTGGATTCGTTCTCTAAAATGTATTTTATCATCCTCAGTCCTTAATGATGAGATTATTGAATATCTTTGGTCTGTAGTGCAAAGATGAATGATTAACTGATGAATATCTTTGGCCCGTAGTGCAAAGATGAACAGGTGTTGAGATGAACATGACCAACTGGTGATACAAATGAATATCTTTGGCCTGTAGTGCAAAGATGAATATTCGATTAAAGATGTATATTGATTGTTGTTACAGGGATAAAATATTGATGATGGACTTTGAAATCTTAGAAGATAGTAGAACTCATTCTCTACTTGACTCTTCTAATGGATTGTTGTTTCCGTTGCAGAATATTGATCTAAAACTTGTTGTCTATTATATTCTATCATATTTTTCCCTGTTGAAGACTAATGATAATTTGTTGTATAACATCTTAGTCATAATATTCTTTACTGGGCTAGTTGAGCTCACCCTTTTCCTTTTTCTTCCATTTTTCTTCTCAGGAGGTGAGAACATAGCAGGATCTAGTCGGGGTATGGAGTGATGGTTCTAGAAAGATGTTTTAGCACTCCTCACTATTTCTGCAAAATAGTGTATGAATAATTGTAATGAGAACTTATTTGAGTGTGGATATTGTCTAAAAGACAATATTTGTATTTAAACTCACAGTATGTATTTTGCACGATAATTGTATTATTGAAGTTGTAGTTTGCTTTCTATACCATGTATTTGGCGACTCAGAATGGGTGTGGTGTATACCTATTTTGGGGCGCGTAGTTGGTATCAAAGCTTAGGGATATGATCTTTGGCGAGATCGGGAATAGAACTAGGAGGGAGAGATGAGTAAATCCTTCGCTAAAGGTGTCCTATCTAAGCTTATTTGTTGGTCATTCATAATATAGGATATTATGTGATATGTTAAATTGTTTAATTAACCCTTGTTTTATGGCGAGATTTAAGAATGGCAACTGAGAACGTTAACAATGGAGTGTATAAGACGGTGGAACAACCTTTAGTCACAAACCAGGAGAACGTGTAACAGGATGGAAATATTCCTCCTGTAAACAACGCTACCGAGCAAACGATGAATGATGGAATGTTTAGGAGCTTTTTGCAGTTCATGCAAAATCAGACGAGGGAGACTCGTGTACAAAATACAGGTGGAAATGATGGCAATGCGCGATTCATCACAACCAAGCGGCTTCAAGGAGTTGGGACCACCTGAGTTTGGGAAAGCCGATCCGATTAAGGCGTAAACGTGGTTCAAGCAAATTACCAAGATATTTGATGTCTTAGGATGTACGGAGGAACAGAGGGTTCCATTCGCCACTTTTATGTTCCGTGGAGAGGCAGATTATTGGTGGGAATCAGTGAGCGCACTCACCAAATTACACACTCTCAACATGTCTTGGGAAAGATTTCAGAAACTGTTCAATGACAAGTATTTTCCTGAAAGTATTCGTCATATGAAGGAGGTAGATTTTATTAGATCGAATGTAACAACACGACGGTGTCTCAAAGACGAGGCAAAGTTCACGAGTTATCCAGTTTGCACCTCATTTGTAGTAGAAAATGAGGAACGATGACGCGGATGTTTTTGAGAGGTCTAAAACCCGAGATTTGTCAATACCTTATCTCTCATAAATTTTCTCTGTATTCATATGTTGTCAACAATGCTCAATTATTAGAGCGAGATAATGAGTATACTCAACCGAGGGACCAAAACTAGGGTCATACCGGTGATAGCAGCAGTCATCGGAGCGATGATAACCAGCGAGGAGGGAAAAATACGGACAAAAGGGTAACCACTCGGTTGGTAATCGTGGCCATGATAATAGGAGAGGTGAGTCAAGTGAAAATTTCAGAAAGAGGAGATTTAACGATGACGGGAAGACGTTAAGGCGAAAGACCAAAGACCAAAGAATAAATTCTAGGGGAGGAGAACGACCGCCAGTTAGATGCTACAAATGCGGAGAGGAGGGACACATAAGTCCAAACTTTTCACAGCCTTCCAAGGTGTGTTTTAATTGTGGAAAAGACGGTCACATAGCTCGATTTTATCCTATAGCGAAATCAAGTCCAGCTGGGACGGTGGCACCAAAGGTGGATACGAACAAAATAAAGTCAGCAGTTTCTAGAAGAGCGTTTGTCGTGACTGCCCAAAACGCGAGGAACCCGAACGAATGTATCACGGGTTAGTTAAATATAAATTCTTGTGAAGTCTATACCTTACTAGATACCGGTTCTACCCACCCTTTTATTTCTCCTGCTTGTGCTCAACGTTTAAACTTGTCTCCTAATAAATTAGACTTTGATTTATCTATGGAGACTCCGTTAGGACAAACCTTTATCACATCCACTGTTTATAAATCTTGCTTAATCCAAGTTGGAACAATGACATTACCTGTTGATCTTATCTCTTTAAAGATACTTGCTTTTGATGTGATTTTAAGGATTGATTGGTTAACCACTCATCATGCCAAAATTGATTATTTTCGTAAGGTTGTTAGTTTTCATATTCCTAACCAACCCATTATATCTAATTCAAGCAACTAAACCACTAAAATCACCACCGTTATATCAAGCCATAAAGCCATTCGTTTATTAAAAAATGGATGTCAAGCTTTCTTACCCCATGTTATGGACTTGAACAAAAACACATCAGATTTGAATGATATTTCTGTTGTTAGTGAATTTCCTGACGTATTTCCTGAAGAATTTCTGCCTACCCCGTAGTGTGATATTGAATTTTGTATCGACTTTGAACCCGGTACAAAACCCATTTCTAAAATCTTTTATCAAATGGCTCCTATTGAACCTCAGGAGTTAAAAACCCAAGTACAAAAGTTGGTACCCACCTCTATCCGGTGACTTCCTTTATGGAATGCACCAAAGCCGCATCTCGTAGGGAACTCTATATTTGTGTGGTGGTAAAACGATAGGTGCCATTGTGACGCGTGCAATCCAAGATTGGGATATGAATCACATATGAGAGCAACTTAAGTCAAGAATCAAAATATCTAGCTTTCTAGCTTAATTGGTTACTATCGGAGATTCGTGGAAGGACTTTCTTGAATCGCTACTCCATTAACTTAGCTGACTCAGAAAGATACAAAATTGCATATGGAGCGAGGAATGCGAGAAGATTTTCTAAGAGTTCAAGAGGCGACTCATTTCGCACTTGTTACGACCATACCATCCTCGAAAAGAAAACGCGTTGTAGTCGACGATTGAGTAGAAGATCGTATCGCGTACGAAAAGTGATGTTGTTAACACAAAGACCCATTTTATACGACTTACAAAGGATGGAGATAGAGTTAAAGACTCTAGGGACCTACGTGATGATGGCAAATATACGAGTAGAACCAACTTTAATCGATAACGTTAAATTCGCTCAAGATACAGACCTGGAGCTGATGAATATAAAGAAGAAGGTGTAAGAAGGCGTTATTCTAGAAGTAAGAGTCGATGAAGAGAAGAAAGCTCAAACCTTCGATTTATTTGAAATCCTCGATTGAGTAGGAACTGTGGCCTATAGATTCGCCTTAACGCTAAGTATGTCACTTGTTCATAACGTTTTTCACGTATCGATGTTATGTAAATATGTGAAAAACCCGAACTACATCATTGAGTTAGAACCAGACGAGATAGCCGAAGATTTAACGTACGAGGAGGTACCTGTCAAGATATTGGATAGGAAAGAGCATGTCCTACGAAAAAAGGTTATACCACAAGTTAAGGTTTTGTAGAAGAACCATGCAATTGAGGAAATGACATGGGAGTTGGAATCGGAAATGAAAGCGAGGTACCTCACCGCTCAAACACTGTGCGTCGCCAATTTCGAGGACAAAATTTTATAAGGAGGGGAGGTTGTAAGACCCCAGCTTTTTATAAATAAAATTGAATTTTCTTTATTCATTATCTTGAAATAATAAGGAGTTAATTTGATATAATGTTTTGGTTATGGGTGAAATGTGCAAATTTTACAAAATAAGCAAGTGGTTATAAAATATTCATTTTTTGTCGGGGAATATTCGTTTGGTCGTGGAATATTCTTTTTGTCGGAAATATTCATACGACGGCGCAATCATTTGTGGGCCCCATAACGAAATAACTGTCGGATGAAGAAAACAACAAGTTTAAGTTTTTATAAATAACGGCGGAATTGTTACTTTATTAACACTTGTTGGAATACACAGTGGTTAAAATACGATGTCTGGCGCTGGTTGCACGATGGAAGACACCAGATTGCAAGTAAAGATTGTTGAATTATTGATTCTTATATAAGAAGGCACTGCTCAATAATTATTACAGTATTTACTATTCAATATTTTATTTTATTGATTCAATAATTGCTACGTTGATATTTTATATTATTGGTGTTTCAATAATTGTCACTGCACAGTATTTCCCATTATCATATCAATAATTTATATTATTTGAATAATATTATTAGATAGCATTATTGGCAATGTCTAGAAAGTTCAGTCAAGGAGAGATTTGGTCACCTAATTAATATGCGCTGATGAGAAGGAGAAATCCTTATTGGAAAGCCCCTCTTTCCGGAATGGCACGTTGTCATAATTGTGATTCTCTAATATTATTTATGAATAATTAATTATTGATTTATATGATAAGGAAATATTTATTTGATGTGGATATAAATGATGGATTTATTTATGTGATTATAAATGAAGGAATTAATGTTGAGGTGTTTTATCAGTATTTTGTCGGATTGGAGGTATTAAAAACTCAAATCGGTGTTCTTAAAGCTTTATTGCATGAGTTGTAATTTTAATCCGACCTTTGGATCGTTGTGATTTTTGGATATGTTATACATATATGAGTTGAGTATATGTCCACAAATTTTGAACCGTTAAAAATTAACGCATGATTTGTTATGAATTTTAAAAGGTGTTGAAACGGTGTTGAAAATCGTCCGTTTGTGGATTTCGGATATTTTCTGTTTGGAATTTGGAAAAACTCAAAGCTACGAAGTTGTAGGGAATTCGATTTCATGCGAAATGGACATACAATTCTTATTTTTCTGATAAACGGTTTATTTTCTATGAATTATTGAAGTTTTGGAAAATAAAATAATTTTTATTAAATTATGGGTGGGACCCACTTTTGTTTTAACACATATGGGCTGCTGAATTTCTTCCAAGATGGCTGCCAAAAAATTCAACAAAGCATGCGTAAGGAATTTTGAATAATAATAATATTATTTTATTATTTAGTCTCCTTTGGCGTTCTAGTATTTTTCTATAAATAGACGCTTAGGTTAGAATTGAAAATCACACCAGAAACAAGTTTTCTTTTTCTCTAAATTATCGAGCGTGTTTTTGTGAGTATTTTGATACTATTGAGAGTTGTTGTTCGGTACAAGTTTCCTTCGACTTTTTATCCGATATTCCGATCAGAAGTACCGTTATTTTGAGGTAAGGGATGTTAATTTTTTCTTAAATGATATTATTTTCTTCAATATCATTATGCCGAAATATTGGTTGAACTTTTTAATCAAATTTGGAACTTTTTGTGTCGGGGTTACTATTCACGTATCTGATCTTATTCACGTACGACACTTTATTCACGAATCTGGCCTATTCAATAAAAAATAAAATTTTCCTTTTTGTCCAAGATGTCTATTTTGGCTACTATCCTTGATTGTGTCTATATTTTGATTGCATGTCACAATTGCACCTTACATAAAGGTACAGTCAAAAATTGATTTAAAAATTAAAATCTTTGGGAAGTGCTCAAGGAAACCTTCGTACATGGGTGGCAATACGTCTAGGTTATGATAAATATCATATGTCCACAGAATTATCCTTGGTTGACCCAATAAATTCCAAAGAAAAACGAGAAGATTACTATCATGTTCCTTCTAATGGTGAGTCTTCTCTTGACATATAATTATCTCCACTGTCTGCAATTGAGAATTATATTTTAAGCAAACTCCAAGATCATATAGGTAGTGCTCGTAGATATACTCAAAGAAGTGGATGTACACAACCCCCATCTTATGATAACACGAGGTTGTATGTCATTAGACATCTTGTATTATAGTGACAAAACACCCTTCCAAAGTTGGGTTCGCCTCACCCTATTCGGTTCACCAAAATTAAATATCAAATGACGTATACAATACGACACACTTATCTAAAGTTCTCAATAAAATTATTTTCATACTATTTAGAGAGAACCTCAACAGCTATAGACCACCGTTCTATTTCCCCGTTATCCCCACTCGACCTAGCTACACTCTTATTACCTGAAAGGAATTGTGAAGCAAAAGGGTGAGCACAACTAGCCCAGTAAAGGATATCATGACCAAAGATAATTAAATTATCAATAGCCTTCGTCAGTAATAAATCAGAGATTTAGAACATATGGTAGATGATAAAACTTTTCAACCATAGTTGCAGCGGAACGAGCAATCCATTAAAAGAGTCAAATAGACCATAAAGTCTATTATCTTCTCCATGTTAAAAATCCACCAACAATGTTTCAACCCTGTAACATTAATCAATAGATCCTGTTCATAGTCATGTGAATAACTCATAATCATAATTGTAGTTCTAATTTCCTCTTCTCATCCAAGACGAAGATAATTTTCATCACATGTCTTTACCCGAAACATCAAAGATCATGGTTATACCAAATCACAACTCCTGTTCATAATCATACTAATAAGTTCATCTTTGTACTACGGGTCAAAGATATTCATCAACAGTTCATCTTTACACTACAGACCAAAGATATTCAACAACGGACATCTTTTGCACTCACGGCCAAAGATATTCAACAACATGTCATCTTTGCACTACGCCAAAGATATTCAACAACAGTTATCTTTTACTACAGAGCCAAAGATATTCATATCTCAAAGAAATACATAATCATTTCAGAATTTATATTAACCATAATTATAATCATGTTGATCAATTCACCTTTGCACTTAAGCTAAAAATATTTAATTGTAAATTCAATGGTCATGATCATACCAGTCAACGATTCAACTTTGCACTACTGGCCAAAGAGAACCCATAGTCACGACCACACCAATAATATACCCATCTTTACACTTAAGTCAAAGAGAAATTTCATCACCGGGATTATAAAAATGTTATATATGATAATAAAAACAATATGATCAACAACTGCATTTAATTTTAAGAGTAAGATTCATAAATCAATGATTTCATAACACCTTAATCTAAATGTTATAAATCACTTAATAATCTCATAATCTAATATTATTAATATTATCACAATATTTTAATCATTTCGTAAACTTATAAACAATTTATTTTAATTGTTTACACTTTACTAATTAATGCATTTAATCATCCTAAAATGCCAAACTCATAAAATTTTATCACCAATAACCAAAACCCTCATAAAAAATCTACATATACCTTATATAGGATTCCCAAGCCATAAAATCCTATTTTCCAATTTTGTTACTTCACATAACATATTTAATTCATTTACTCATAACTAGTCCATTTTCATGAAAAATACCAAATCAGTACAAACAAATTTTCTTTTCTGGGATTTAGTTTAATATAGTCTCATATTGAACATATATTTTTCTCAGAATTTTTAAAATTCATTTACTATTTTTCATATGGCCAAAACTGCCGAATATTTAGACATTTATCCTAAATTGTACTTTTGTCCAAAAATTTCGAAATTTACAGAGTATACTTCTGTTATATACATGTACTCCCAATAAAAATTTCACCAATTTTGGAGTTAACCACAAGGAGTTACAAGAGTTTACTTTTAAAATAGTCTTTTCTCATAAAATTCATAACTCTTAATCTATACATCCAAAAATCTCTATTTTTGGACACAATCGAGAAAACTCATCAAAATATCATTTTAAATTTTTCGAGAATTTTTGAAGGCCGAAAAAATTACAAAACTGAAAATATAATAACCCTTAAAAATTCCTTACCTCAAAAGAGCAGTATTTCTGACTGGAATATCAGATGTAAAGCCGAAGGAAACTTGCACTGAATCGCAACTCTCAAAGTAACTAAATACTCACAAAAATACGCTCGACAATATAGAGAGAAAGAAAACTTGTTTCTGGTGTGTTTTTCAATTATAACTTATGCGCTTATTTATAGAAAAATGCTAGAATGCCAAAGGAGACTAAATAATAAAATATTATTATAATCTTTTTTTTTCTCCCTACGCAAGCCACTTTGAAAAATGAATAGCCATCACAGTGGGGCCCACCCAAAAATCAGCCACCTTTCCCAACAACTAAAAGTGGGTCCCACCCAATTTTAATAAAAATTATTTTATTTTTTGAAACTTCAATAATTCATAGAAAATAGCCCGTTTATCAGAAAAATACAAATTTTATATCCATTCCACACGAAATCGAATTCTCTACAACTTTGTAGCTTTAAGTTTTTCCAAATTCCAGACAAAAATATTCGAAATCCACAAACGGATGATTTTCAACACTCCTTAAAATTCATAACAAATCATACATTAATTTTTAACATTTTAAAATTTGTGGATATATACTCAACTTATATATGTATAACATATCCAAAAATCACAACGATCCAACAGTCAGATTAAAATTATAACTCACGCAATAGAGCTTTTAGAACACCGATTTGATCTTTTAATACCTCTAATCCGACAAAATACTGATAAAACACCTCAACATTAATTCTTTCATTTATAACCACATAAATAAATCCATCATTTATATCCACATAAAATAAATATTTCATTATCATATAAATCAATAATTAATTATTCACAAATAATATTACAGAATCACAATAATGACAACCAGGCAGTTCTCAAGAAAGAGGGGGCTTTCCAATAAGGATTTCTCCTTACTGGCGCGCAATTAGGTGACCAAACCTCTCTTTGACAGAACTTTCTAGACATTGCCAATAATGTTATCTAATAATATTATGAATTATTGATATGATAATGGGAAATACTATGCAGTGACAATTATTGAAACAACAATAATATAAAATATCAACGCAATAATTATTGAATCAATAAAATAAAATATTGAACAGTAATTACTGTAACAATTATTGAGTAGTGCCTTTTTATGTAAGAATCAATAATTCAAAATATCATGCAATACTGGTAATACATCTTGTGCAACCACGCCAGATTCTTGTATTTTAACCACCAGGTATTCCAACAGTGTTAACGGTAATAATTACACCGTTATTTATAAAACTCAAACTTGTCATTTTCTTCATCCGATAGTTATTCGTTATGGGGCCCACAAATGGCTGCGCCGTCGAACGAATATTCCCTGACAGCAAAAATATTCCACGACCAAACGAATATTCTCCAACAACAATAAGTATTTTATAGCCACTTGCTTATTTTGAAAAATTTCATATATCACCCTTAACTTTAACTTTTTATCAATTTAACCATTTACTTAATAATAATTATAAGAAAAATTGAATACTTTTATTTCATAAAATTTGGGGTCTTACAATCTTGTTCTTTAAATCAGAGTCGTTAGGAACACAAAGTCTGGAGCGGACTTGAATTATTCCTTCTTCATCGATTCTTGCTTCTGGAATAGCACCTTCTTGTACTTTCTTCTTCATACGCATCAGCTCCGGGTCTGTGGCTTGAGAAACTTTAACCTTTTCAATTAAAGTCTGTTCTATGCGTACACTTGACATCATCGCATGGGTTCCCGGAGTCTTGAATTCTATCTTCATCTTTTGTAAATCACACAAAATGGGCCTTTGTGTTGACAACATCGCACTCGTTCCCGTATATGATCTACTACTCAACGCGTCAGCTACCACATTCGCTTTTCCAAGATGGTATTGAATGGTGTGTTCGTAATCTTTCAACAGCTCGAGCCAACGTCATTGCCGCATGTTGAGTTCCTTTTGGGTGAAGAAATATTTGAGGCTCTTATGATCGAAATATATCTCCACTTTCTCCCCATATAGATAGTGCCTCCAGATCTTTAGCACGAAAATGACTGCTTCCAACTCTAGATCATGAGTAGGATAATTCCTCTCATATTCTTTAAGTTGTCGCGAGGCATAGGCTATAACTTTCCCATGTTGCATGAGAACACATCCTAACCCTTTGCCTGAAGCATCGCTGTAAATAACAAATCCATCCGAACCCGCAGGCGGTATTATGCGAACAGTGCGAAATGAGTCTCCTCTTGAGCTCTTGAAAACTCTTCTCGCATTCCTCGCTCCATACGAATTTTGTATCCTTTCGAGTCAACTGAGTTAACGGAGTAGCGATTCGAGAAAACCATTCCATAAATCTCCGATAATAACCAGCTAAACCCAGAAAGCTATGTACTTCGGTCACCGTCTTCGGTTGCTCCCAACTTTGTATTGCTTTAATCTTCGCCGGGTCAACAGATACTCCATGTTTTGACACTATGTGCCCAAGGAATGCTACTTCCTCAAGCCAAAACTCGCATTTCTTCAACTTGGCATACAGCTTATTTTCACGCAGCCTTTGGAGTACCAGCTTCAAATGGTGCTCATGATCTTCACGACTTTTGGAATATATGAGGATGTCATCAATAAAGACAACAACAAACTGATCCAAATATTCCTTGAATACTCGGTTCATCATATCCATGAAAGACGTAGGAGCATTAGTCAATCCAAAAGACATGACCAAGAATTCATAATGCCCGTACCGAGTTCTAAAGGCAGTCTTTGGGATATTCTCAGTTCTAATCTTCAGCTGATGATATCCAAAACGAAGATCGATCTTTGAAAAGAATTGTGTTCCTTGTAACTGGTCAAATAGGTCATCAATGCGAGATAGCGGATACCTATTCTTGATGGTGACATGGTTCAATTCTCGATAGTCAATACAAAGTCGCATACTCCCGTCTTTCTTCTTTACGAATAAAACAGGAGCACCCCAAGGAGATGTACTAGGACAAATAAAATCGATGTCCAACAACTCCTGTAGTTGGACCTTTAACTCCTGAAGTTTAATAGGAGCCATTCGATATTGGGTTTTAGAAATGGGCTTTGTATCAGGTTCAAGATCAATAAAGAATTCAACTTCACGTTCTGGGGGTAGACCGGGAAGTTCTTTAGGAAATACGTCAGGAAATTTACTAACAACAGGAATATTATTCAAATCCGACGTGTCTTTATTCAAATTCATAACATGGGCAAAGAAAGCTTGACATCCGTTTTTCAATAAACGAATAGCTTTATGACTTGATATGACAGTGATTGATTTTAGTGGTTTAGTTGCTTGAATTCGTACAACAGGTTGGTTAGGAATATGAAAACTAACAACCTTACGAAAACAATCAATTTTGGCATGATGAG
Organism: Panax quinquefolius; assembly: GCA_020205615.1. Taxonomy (NCBI): domain Eukaryota; kingdom Viridiplantae; phylum Streptophyta; class Magnoliopsida; order Apiales; family Araliaceae; genus Panax; species Panax quinquefolius. The sequence goes on along the minus strand of CM035163.1, from coordinate 131,051,148 downwards.
TAGTTAACCAATCAATCTCTAAAATCACATCAAAAACAAGTATCTTTAAAGAGAAAAGGTCAACAGGTAATGTGTGATGCCCCCAAAATAGGTATACAACACTCATTCTGAGTCGCCAAATACATGGTACAGAAACAACTACAACTTTATTAATACAATTATCATGCAAAATACGACAACACATAAACTGTGAGTTTAAATACAAATATTATCATCTAGACAATATTCACACCCAAATAAGTCATCATTACAATTATTGATACACTATTTTACAAAATAGTGAGGACTTCAAAAATAACTTCCTAGAACCTTCATTCCATACCCCGACTAGTACTCGCTACATTTTCGCCTCCTGAGAAGAAAAATGAAACAATAAAGAAAAGGGTGAGCTCAACTAGCCCAGTAAAGAATATTATAACTAAGATAATATAAAAAAAATTATCGTTAGTCTTCAACAGGAAAAAATCTGATAGAATATAATAGACAACAAGTTTCAGATCAATATTCGCAGCGAAATAATTATTCATAGAAGAGTTACGTAAGAGAATGAAATCTACTATTATCTATGAATTTAAAGTTTCATCATCAATATTTTATCCTGTAACATCAATCAATATACATCTTGAATCAAATATTCATCTTTGCACTACAGGCCAAAGATATTCATCAGTTGGTCATGTTCATCTCAACACCTGTACATCTTTACACTACGGGTCAAAGATATTCATAAGAAAATCAACCATCTTTGCACTATAGGCCAAAGATATTCAGTAATATCATCATTTAGGACTGAGGATGATGAAAAATATTTTAAAGAAAACGAATCCAGTGAAACAAAAGAACAAATAATAAGGATTCGTACTTTAAATAGTCCAAGTTCAAAATACTTCATAAATAACCATAGTGAAGTAAAATTCAAGACTGATTAAAACATGGATACAATCAAAGCTAGTATCCATAATAGATATTTTGGACAAAAACAAAAATTTAATTTTTCTGTGAATAGTGTCGTATTCGTGAATAGTATCGTATACGTGAATAGTAACCCCGACACTAAAAGACAAGAATTTCACAAGAAAAATCTTACCAATATTTTGGCATAATGATATTAAAAGAAATAATATCATTTATAAAAAAAATAACATCCTTTACCTCCAAAAAGACAGTACTTCTGACTGGAATACTGGATATAGTGTTGAAGGAACTTGCACCGTATAACAACACTCAAAGTATCAAAATACTCACAAGAATACGCTCGATAATATAGAGAGAAAAATCTTTAGTTTCTGATTTGATTTTTAATTCTAACTTAAGCACCCTATTTATAGGAAAATTCTTAGAACACCAAAGCAGAAAATTTAATATAATATTAATATAATTTCTTAAACTTCCTACGCCCACTTCTTTGGCCAAAAAATCAGCCACACATGTGCCAAAAGCAACAAAAACGTGTTCCTAAATAAAAACATTTAAAACTCCAAAAATCAATTCAGACCCGATATACTGGAACTTCAATAATTACCAATAAATAGCCCTTTTATCAGAAAAATTCAAATCTTATGTCCATTCCATAGAAAATTTAATTCTCTACAACTTTGCAGAAGAAAGTTTTTCCAAATTCCAAGCAGAAGTTGACCGAAATTCACATACGGATAATTTTACAGGCTATAATCAAATTTCAGTCAAGAAATGGGGTCTACAAACATGAAAAATATGTTTTAAATATTTTTAGTAACAAAAATACTCTTCCTCCTTATTTATTCATATATCCCACATTCATTGTAAAAATATCACCATTATTATATTATTATAATATAATAATATATTTAAATGAATTATTTTATCAGAAAAGATAAAATATCAATTTTTCAACAATTTTTACTTTAAAATTTTCACCATCTATATCCACATAAAATGAATATTTTTCTTATCATATAAATCAATAATTAATTATTCACAAATAATATTACAGAATCACAATACTGACAACCAGGCCGTTCTCAGAAAAGAGGGGGCTTTTCAATAAGAATTTCTCTTTACTAGCGCGAAATTAGGTGACCAAACCTCTCCTTAGATAGAACTTTCTAGACATTGCCAATAATGCTATCTATTAATATCATTCAAATAATATAAATTATTGATCTGATAATGGAAAATACTGTGTAGTGATAATTATTAAAATAACAATAATATAAAATATCAACGTAGCAATTATTGAATCAATAAAATAAAATATTGAACAGTAATTACTATAACAATTATTGAGTAGTGCCTTTTTATGTAAGAATCAATAATTGGTACAATACCGTGTGCTACTGTGTTTTAACCACCGAGTATTTCAACAGTATTAACGGTAACAATTACGCCGTTATTTATAAACAACTTATACTTGTCATTTTCTTCATCCAATCGCTTTCCGTTATGGGGCCCACACAATAAGTCAAGGTCGTCGCATTTAATATTCCCCGACGGTAGAATATTCCACGACCAAACGAATATTCCTCGACAACAATGAATATTTTATAACCACTTGCTTATTTGAAATATTTGCGCATTTTACCTATAACTAACCACATTAATCAAATCAACCCTTACTATTTCAAAATAATAAATAGAGGAAATTTAATTTCATTTATAATAAGTTGGGGTCTTACATAATGTGATGGTGCCAACTTGGATCAAACAAGATTTATAAATAGTGGATGTAATGAAAGTTTTTCCTAATGGAGTCTCCACAGATAAATCAAAGTCTAATTTCTCCGGAGTAAAGTTTAAATGTTGAGCACAAGCAGGAGAGATAAATGAATGGGTAGCACCGGTATCTAGTAAGGTATAAACTTTGCAAGAATTTATGATTAGCTTACCTGTGATTACCTTGTTTGGGTTCCTCGCATTTTGACCAGTCACGACAAATGCTCTTCCAGGAGCAGTTGACTTTTGACTTTTCTGGGATGGCCTTTTGAGTCACCATCCCCGCTGGACTTGGTTTCGCTACCGTATAATCTCGAGCGTTATGTCCTTCTTTTCCACAATTATAGCATACCTTGAACTGTTGTGGACAGTTTGGGCTGATATGTCCCTCTTTTCCTCATTTATAGCATACGACCGGTGGTCGTTCTCCTCCCTTAGAACCAGTTGCTGCTGGTACAGACGTCTTCCCATTGTCATTGTTGAATCTCCTCTTTTTAAAATCTCCCCCCGACTCGCTTCTTCTATTTTCATGGCCACGATTACCACTAGAGTGGTTGCCGCTCTTGTCTGTATTTTTCTTTCTCTCCATTTGGTTATCATTGTTACGATGGCTACTTTGTCCACCATATGATCCTGGTTGTGGTCCCTCGGTTGAATGTACTCGTTATCTCGCTCTAATAATTGAGCCCTGTTGACTACATCTGAATAGAGAGAAAATTTATGAGAAATGAGATATTGACGTATGCTGGGTTTCAAACCTCTCAGAAATATCACGTCATACGTTCCTCATTCTCCACCAAATGAGGTGCAAACCTAGATAACTCCGCGAACTTCGCCTCGTACTGGGACACTGTCATGTTGTTCTGCTCCAGTCTAATAAACTCTACCTCCTTCATATGACGAATACTTTCAGGAAAGTACTTGTCATTGAATAGTTTCTGAAACGTCTCCCAAGACATGCTGAGTGCGACTGGATGGGTATGCTTCACAGATTCCCACCAGTAATCTGCTTCGTTACGGAACATAAAGGTGGCGAATGGAACCTTCTGTTCCTCCGTGCATCCCAAGACGTCGAATATCATGGTAATTTGCTTGACCCACGTCTCCGCCTTAATCGGATCCGGTTTTCCCCAGAATTTTGGTGGTCCCAACTCTTTGAACTGCTTGGCTGTGACAAACCGTGCATTGCTATCATTTCCACCTGTATTTTATACACGAGTCTCCTTCGTCTGATTTTGCATGAACTGCAAAAAGCTTCTAAACATTCTATCGTTCATCGTCTGATCAGTGGTGTTGTTTATAGGAGGAACATTGCTGGCCTGTTGCACGTTTTCCTCATTAGTGGGCAAAAGGTGTCTCCACGGTCTCATTTACTCCACTGTTAACATTCTCGGTTGCCATTCTCAAATACTGCCATAAAACAAGGGTTAATTGAAGAAATTAACATATCACATAATATCCCTATATTCTGACCAACCAACAAATAAGCTTAGGTAGGACACACTAGCGAAGGATTTACTCGTCTCTCCCCTCCTAGTTCTATTCTCCGATCTCCACCAGAGATCATATCCCTAAGCTCTGATACCAACTTTGACGCCCCCAAAATAGGTATACAACACCTATTCTGAGTCGCCAAATACATGGTACAGAAACAACTACAACTTTATTAATACAATTATCATGCAAAATACGACAACACATAAACTATGAGTTTAAAAACAAATATTGTCTTCTAGACAATATCAACACTCAAATAAGTCCTCATTTCAATTATTGATACACTATTTTACAAAATAGTGAGGACTACTAAAACGACTTTCTAGAACCTTCATTCCATACCCCGACTAGTACTCGCTACATTCTCGCCTCCTGAGAAGAAAAATGGAACAAAAAGAAAAAGAGTGAGCTCAACTAGCCCAGTAAAGAATATTATGACTAAGATAATATAGAACAAATTATCGTTAGTCTTCAACAGGGAAAAATCGATAGAATATAATAGACAACAAGGTTTCAGATCAATATTCGCAGCGAAAATAACAATTCATTAGAAGAGTTACGTAGAGAATGAAATCTACTATCTTCTATGATTTTAAAAATCCATCATCAATATTTTATCCCTGTAACATCAATCAATATACAACATAAATCAAATATTCATCTTTGCACTATAGGCCAAAGATATTCATCAGTTGGTCATGTTTATCTTAACACATGTACATCTTTGCACTACAGGCCAAAGATATTCATAAGAAAATCAACCATCTTTGCACTACAGGCCAAAGATATTCAGTAATATCATCATTTAGGACTGAGGATGATGAAAAATATTTTAAAGAAAACGAATCCAGTGAAATAAAAGAACAAATAATAAGGATTTGTACTTTAAACAGTCCAAGTTAAAAAATACTTCATAAATAACCATAGTGAAGTAAAATTCAAGAATGATCAAAACATGGATACAATCAAAGCTAGTATCCATAATACAATCAAAGCTACCTTTAAAAGAAAATTTAAAATTTTAATGTAGAATGAGAATTTGCTCTACTTTTCCTATTCTTAATTTGTTTTAAAAGTATAATCATGACATTTTTTTTATGAAAATATAAAAATATATACTTGCTGCCCAATCAACTGTGAAATCGTACCAAGGCCGAATCTATTTGTTGCAATAATATTTTTTTAGTCATTTTAATCTAATATAAACTCAACCAAAATGTCATTACAAAAAATATTTTTAATAATAACTTATAACTTTATATACTATCAAATCTTCCAAAAATGTTCTGATGTGTGAGTTTTGGGATGTTACACGAATGGAGTATATGAGTGCTAGCTCTTATACCTTTCTTGTTTTTTCAAGCATTAATTAGAGCTATGGTGTGAGTCTTTCTATTTATGATTTTTAAATTGTAATTTATTTTCACACACACACACACATATATATATATATATAGAAAGAGAAAGGATCAAGAGAACGCAATATAAATAATTAATATAATAATTTATTTAACTGAATTTTGGTAATATAGTAAGTAATTAATGTGTTGTTCATAGGAATGAACACACGAATGTTGTAAATTTACTATAGAACTTTTGATTTTTTCACATCTTGGGAAAAAGTAATACTCTTTATCATGTATTAAAATTATTGTATCCAACACTAGCAAATATATTATATATATATATATATATATTTGTATTTATGAAATATATATATATATTTTGTAAGATCCCAACTTTTTATAAATAAAATTGAATTTTCTCTAATTATTATTTTGAATAATAAGGTGTTAATTTGATATAATGTTTTGGTTATGGGTGAAATGTGTAAATTTTGCAAAATAAGCAAGTGGTTATAAAATATTCATTGTTGTGGGGAATATTAGTTTGGTCGTAGAATATTCTTGTTGTTTAGGAATATTATTATTTATGCGGCAAGACAACTATTTGTGGGCCCCATAACGAAAAAAACTATCTCGATGAAGAAAATGACAAGTTTGAATTTTTATAAATAACTTGCGTGAATTCAGTAACAATTGTTGGAATACCTAGAGATTAAAGTACGATGTCTGGCGTGGTTTGCACATAAAGACACCAGTATTGCATAATATTTTTTTGGATTATTGATTCTTACGTAAGAAGGAACTACTCAATAATTGTTACAGTAATTACTGTTCAATATTTTATTTTATTGATTCAATAATTGCTACGTTGATATTTTATATTATTGTTGTTTCAATAATTGTCACTGCACAATATTTTCATTATCAGATCAATAATTCATATTATTTGAATAATATTATTAGATAACATTATTGGCAATGTCTATGGAAGTTCTGTTTAGGAAAGGGGTTTGGTCACCTAATTGCGCGCCAGTATAGAGAAATCCTTATCGAAAAGGCCCCTTCTTTCCTGGGAACGACTTGGTTGTCATTATTGTGATTCTGCAATATTATTTGTGAATAATTAATTATTGAGTTATATGATAATGAAATATTTATTTTATGTGGATATAAATGAAGGAATTAATGCTGAGGTGTTTTATCAGTATTTTGTCAGAATGGGGGTGTTTTATCAGTAATTTGTCACAATGGAGGTATTAAAAAGCGTTCGTATGTGGATTTCAGTCATTTTTTGTTTGGAATTTAGAAAAACTTTCTCCTACAAAGTTGTAGAGAATTAAATTTTCTATGGAATAGACATGAGATTCAAATTTTTCTGATAAAAGGGTTATTTATTATGAATTATTGAAGTTCCAAAAATAAATATTTTTATTAAAAATATGGGTGGGGCCCACTTTTGGTTGGTGTGGAAATTCTAATTTTTGGTGGGCCCCACTATGATGTGTTGAAATCTGATCAATCGTGGTGTGCTTAGAAAATTTTGGAAATTATTATTTTATTAAATTTAATCTGCTTTGGCGTTCTAGAATTTTCCTATAAATAGGGTGCTTAGTTAGAATTGAAAATCACACCAGAATCATAAGTTTTCTCTCTTTATATTATCGATCGTATTTTTGTGAGTATTTAGATACTTTAAGAGTTGTTATTCAGTACAAGTTTTTTTTAATATTATATCCGATATTCCGGTCAGAAGTATTGTTCTTTTAAGGTAAGGGATGTTATTTTTTCCATAAATGATGTTATTTCTTTCAATATCATTATAGCGAAATATTGATATAAATTTTATTATGAAATTTTTACCTTTTCATGTCGAGATTACTATTCACGTATATGGCACTATTTACGAATACGATATTATTCACAAAGTATGATTTTTCTTTTGGAATTTCTACCTTTTTGTGTCAGGTTTACTATTCACGTATACGGCACTATTTATGTATACGGCACTATTCACGATTACAACACTATTCATAGAAAAATTAAATTTTCTTTTCTGTGTCTAAGTTGTCTGTTATGGTTCCCATCTTTGATTGGATTTATGTTTTGAACTTTATTCTTGAATTTTGCTCCACAATTGGTTATTATGGAGTATTCTTGAACTTGGATAAATTAAAGTACGAATCCCTAATCTTTGATCTTTTATCTCACTGGATTCATTTTCTTTAAGATATTTTTCATCATCCTCAGTCTTAAATGGTGATACTTGATGAATATCTTTGGCACAGTAGTCTGAAAGATGAATGATTACTTGATGAATAACTTTGACCGTAGTGCAAAGATGGACAAAAAGTTGAGATGAACATGAACAATTGGTGATACAAATGAATATCTTTGGCCCGTAGTGCAAAGATGAATATTTGATTCAAGATGTATATTGATTGATGTTACAGGGATAAAATATTGATGATGGACTTTTAAATCATAGAAGATAGTAGACTTCGTTCTCTACTTAACTCTTCTAATGAATTGTTGTTTCCGCTGCAGTTGTTGATCTAAAATTTGTTGTCTATTATATTCTATCAGATTTTTCCCTGTTTAGGACTAAGGATAATTTGTTCAACATTATCTTAGTCATAATATTCTTTACTGGGCTATTTGAACTCACCCTTTTCGTTTTTGTTCCATTTTTCTTCTCAGGAGGTGAGAATATATCGGGAACTAGTCGGGGTGTGGAATGACGTTTCAAAGCAGTTGTTTTAGTAGTCCTCACTATTTTGTAAAATACTGTATCAATAATTGTAATGAGGACTTATTTGAGTGCGGATATTGTCCAGAAGACAATATTTGTATTTAAACTCACAGTATATGAGTTGTCATATTTTGCACGACAATTGTAATAATGAAGTTTTAGTTGTTTTCTGTACCATGTATTTGGCGACTCAGAATGGGTTGTTTGGACCTATTTTGGGGGCGTCACAGTTAGTATCAGAACTTAGGGATATGGTCTTTGGTGGAGATCGGGGAATAAAACTAGGAGGGGAGAGACGAGTAAATCCTTCGCTAGTGTGTCCTACCTAAACTTATTTGTTGGCCGATCAGAATATATGGGTATTATGTGGTGTGTCAATTTCTTTAATTAACCCTAATTTTGTGGCAGTATTTGAGAATGACAGCTGAAAATGTTAACAATGGAGTGAATGAGACCGTGGAGACACCTTTAATTACTAACCAAAAGAACGTGCAATAGAACGACAATGTTCCTCCTGTAAACAACACTACCGAACAAACGATGAATGATGGGATGCTTAGAAGCTTTTTACAGTTCATGAAAAATCAGACGAGGGAGACACGTGTACAAAATACGGGTGAAAATGATAGCAACGCACGGCTTGTCACAGCCAAGCAGTTCAAAGAGTTGGGACCGCCAGAGTTTTTGGGAAAGTCGGATCCGATTAAAGAGGAAATGTGGGTTAAGAAAATTACCAAGATATTTGATGTCTTGGGATGCACGGAGGAACAAATGGTTCCATTCGCCACCTTTATGTTCCGTGGTGAGGCAGATTACTGGTGGGAATCTGTGAAGCGTACCCAGCCCGCCGCACTCAATATGTCTTGGGAAACATTTCAGAAATTGTTCAATGACAAGTAATTTCCTAAAAGTATTCGTCATATGAAGGAGGCAGAGTTTATCAGACTGGAACAAAACAACATGATTGTGTCCCAGTACGAGGCTAAGTTCGCGGAGTAATTCAGGTTTGCACCTCATTTGGTAGAGAATGAGGAACGTATGACGCGGATGTTTCTGAGAGGTTTAAAACCCAAAATTCGCCAATACCTCATTTCTCACAAATTGTGTTTGTATTCAGATGTAGAGAATAGGACTCAGTTATTGGAGCGTGATTATAAGTCAGCTCAACCAAAAGAGAACGACCAACAACACGATAATAATCGTACCGGTGGCAACGACCATCGAAACAATGATAACCATAGTGGAGGAAATTATCATGCCAGAAATGATAACCACTTCAGTGGTAATCATGGCCAAGATAATAGAAGAAATGATTCAAGTGGAAATTTCAAGAAGAGAAGATTTAACGATGATGGGAAGACGTCGGAAGTAGCACCAGCAACAAATTCTAGGGGAGGAGAACGACCGCCAGTTAGATGCTACCAATGCGGAGAGGAGGGACACATAATTCCAAACTATTCACAGCCTTCCAAGGTATGTTTTAGTTGTGGAAAAGACGGCCACATAGCTCAATTTTGTCCTGTAGCAAAATCAAGTCCAGCTAGGATGGTGGCACCAAAGGCGAATACGGACAAAACAAAGTTGGTGGTTTCAGGAAGAGCATTTTTTGTGACTTCTCCAAATACGAGGAACCTGAGCGAAGTTATCACGGGTTAGTTAATCACAAATTCTTATAAAGTCTATACCTTATTAGATACCGGTTCTACCCATTCTTTTATTTCTCCTGCTTGTGCTCAACGTTTGAACTTGACTCCGAGAAATTAAACTTTGACTTATCTGTTGAAACTCCTTTAGGATAAACTTTCATTACATCCACAGTTTATAAATTTTGCTTGATCCAAGTTGGCACCATCACATTACCTGTTGATCTTATCTTTTTAAAGATACTTGCATTCGATGTGATTTTAGGGATTGATTGATTAACCACTCATCATGCTAAAATTGATTATTTTCGTAAGGTTGTTTGTTTTCATATTCCTAACCAACCTGTTATGCGAATTCAAGCAACCAAACCAGTAAAGCCAATCACTGTTATATCAAGCCATAAAGTCATCCATTCATTGAAAAAAGGATGTCAAGCTTTCTTAGCCCATGTTATGGATTTAAAAAAAAATACGTCAGATTTGAATAATATTTCTGTTGTTAGTGAATTTCCTGACATATTTTCTGAAGAACTTTCCGGTCTTCCCCTAGAACGTGAAGTTGAATTCTTTATTGACCTTAAAACTGGTACAAAACCTATTTCTAAAACCCCATATTGAATGGCTCCTATTGAACTTCAGGAGTTAAAGACCCAACTACAGAAGTTGGTACCCGAGCCTCTATCTAGTGACTTCCTTTGTAGAATGCACTAAAGCCGGACTCTCCGTAGGGGATGCCATATTCATGCGGTGGTAAACTGATAGGTGCCATTGTGATGTGCTATCCAATATTGGGATATGAGTCACAGTTGAGAGCAACCTAAGTCACTAATCGAAATACGTAGCTTTCTAGGCTTAGCTGGTTATTATCGGAGATTCATGGAAGGATTTTTTTTTGAATTGCCACTCCATTAACTTAGCTGACTCGAAAAGATACAAAATTCATATGGAGCAAGGAATGCAAGAAGAGTTTCCATGAACTCAAGAGGAGACTCATTTTGGCACCTGTTCTAACAATACCATCTGGTTCGGATGAATTTGTTATCTACAGCGATGCTTCAGGCAAAGGGTTAGGATGTGTTTTCATGCAACATGGGAAAGTCATAGCCTATGCCTCACGACAACTTAAAGAATATGATAGGAATTATCCTATCATGATCTAGAGTCATTAGCGGCGATCGTTTTCAAGCATTACCTACCCGTATGGGGAGAAAGTGGAGATCTATACAGATAATAAAATCCTTAAATATTTCTTCACCCAAAAGGAACTCAACATGCAGCAACGACGTTGGCTCGATCTGTTGAAAGACTACGACCATACCATTCAAACCATCCTGAAAAAGCAAACGTAATAGCTGACACATTGAGTAGAAAATCGTATGTGGGTACGAGTGCGATATTGTCGAACACAAAGACCCATTTCGTATAATTCACAAATGATAGAGATAGAGTTAAAGACTCTAGGGACCCACGTGATGATGTCAAATATATGCGTAGAATTAACTTTAATCGATAAAGTTAAGGCTACTCAAGCCACGTGAACCCGAGAATGGATGAATATGAAGAAAAAAGTACAAGAATGTGTTATTCCAGAAGTAAGATTCGATGAAGAGAAGAAATCTTAACCCTTGATTTATTGGTCCATTTGAGATTCTTGACCGAGTAGGAACTGTGGCCTATAGACTCGCCTTACCGCTAAGTATGTAGCGTGTTCATAACGTTTTTCACGTATTGATGTTACATATATATGTGGACGACCCAAACCACATTATTGAGTTAGAACCAAACGAGATAGCCGAAGATTTAATGTACGAGGAGGTACCTGTCAAGATCTTGGATAGGAAGGAGCATGTTTTACGCACAAAGGTTATATCACAAGTCAAAGTTTTGTGGAGGAACCATGATATTGAGGAAATGACCTGGGATTTGAAATCGGAAATGAAAGCTAGGTACCCTCACCTTTTCGCAACACCAGGTACGTACATCAATTTCGAGGATGATAAGGAGGGGAGGTTGGAAGACCCCAACTTTTTATAAATAAAATTAATTTTCCTCTAATTATTATTTTGAATAATAAGGTGTTAATTTGATATAATGCTTTGGTTTTGGGTGAAATGTGTAAATTTTGCAAAATAAGCAAGTGATTATAAAATATTCATTGTTGTCGGGGAATATTCGTTTGGTCGTGGAATATTCTTGTTGTCGAGAAATATTCATACGACGGCACAGCCATTTATGGGCCCCATAACGGAAAAATGGTCGGATTAAGAAAAAGACAAGTTTGTGTTTTTATAAATAACGACGTAGTTGTTACCGTTAATACTGTTGGAATACCTGGAGGTTAAAGTACAGTAATACGCGTGATTGCACAGTAGCACATGGTATTGCACAATATTTTTTTGGATTATTGATTCTTACGTAAGAAGGCACTACTACTCAATAATTATTACAAAGAATTCTTTATTCAATATTTTATTTTATTGATTTAATAATTGCTACGTTGATATTTTATATTATTGTTGTTTCAATAATTGTATCTGCACAGTATTTCCATTATCAGATAATAAAATTCATATTATTTGAATAATATTATTAGATAGCATTATTGGCGATGTCTAAGGAAGTTCTGTCTAGGAAAGGGGTTTGGTCACCTATTGCGCGCTAGTAAGGAGAAATCCTTATCGAAAAGGCCCGTTTTTTCCTAGGAACGATCTGGTTGTTATTATTGTGATTCTGCAATATTATTTGTGAATAATTAATTATTAATTTATATGATAAAGAAATATTTATTTTATGTGGATATAAATGTAAAAATTAATGTTGAGGTATTTTATCAGTATTTTGTCATAATGGGGGTGTTTTATCAGTATTTTGTCAGAATGGAGGTATTAAAAATCGTCTGTATGTGGATTTCGATCATTTTCTGTTTGGGATTTCAAAAAAATTTCTTTTACAAAGTTGTAGAGAATTAAATTTTCTATGGAATAGACATGAGATTCAAATTTTTCTGATAAAAAGACTATTTATTATTAATTATTGAAGTTTTGAAAATAAATATTTTTATTAAAAATATGGGTGGGCCCCACTTTTGGTTGGTGTAGAAATTTTGATTTTTGGTGGGCCCCACTGTGGTGTGCTGAAATCTGATCAATTGTGGCGTGCATAGAAAATTTTGAAAATTATTATTTTATTAAATTTAATCTGCTTTGGCGTTCTAGCATTTTCCTATAAATAGGGTGCTTAGTTAGAATTGAAAATCACACCAGAATCATAAGTTTTCTCTCTATATTATCGAGCGTATTTTTGTGAGTATTTAGATACTTTGAGAGTTGCTATTCAGTGCAAGTTTCCTTCAATATTATATCGATATTCCTATTGAAATCGCTTCTTTTGAGATAAGGGATGTTATTTTTTCATAAATGATGTTATTTCTTTCAATATTATTATACCGAAATATTGGTATGAATTTTATTATGAATTTTTTACCTTTTCATGTCGAGGTTACTATTCACGTATACAACACTATTTACGAATACGGTACTATTCACGAGTACTATTCACGAAGTATGATTTTTCTTTTGGAATTTCTACCTTTTTGTGTTGGGTTTACTATTCACGTATACGGCACTAGTCATAGAAAAATTAAATTTTCTTTTTTGTGTCCAAGTTGTCTGTTACGGTTCCTATCTTTGATTGGATCTATGTTTTGAACTTTATTCTTGAATTTTGCTCCACAATTGATTATTATGGAGTATTCTTGAACTTGGATAAACTAAAGTACGAATCCCTTATCTTTGATCTTTTATCTCACTAGATTCGTTTTCTTTAAGATATTTTTCATCATCCTCAGTCTTAAATGGTGATACTTGATGAATATCTTTGGCCTGTAGTGCAAAGATGAATGATTAACTGATGAATATCTTTGGCTCGTAGTGCAAAGATGGACAAGTGTTGAGATGAACATGACCAACTGGCACTACAAGAAAACCGGCTAATTCCGACGGAACTAGGCTCGACGGAAACAGTCCCTCGAAGATAACATATATTCCGACGGATTATTCAGTCGAAGATAAATCAGTCGAAACTACTTTAATTTCGACGGATGTTCGTCGAAGATATATGTATCCCATTGGCGCCAATGTTCCCGCCACCGCAAAACTTATTTTTGACTGAATATTGGTTATTCCGACGGACGAGTCGGTCGAAGATACATTAATTGCGACACAGTTAAGTTCGACAGACAGTCCATCGAAAATAAGCCTAAAACCTTACGCCTTCCGGCCCCCTCGTTTCTCTCACTTTTCAGATCTAATATTTCTCTTCTCTGATCTCTCATTTCTCTCTTCTGATATCTCTCACACACGTATTCTCTCTCGATCAGTCTCACTTCTCTCACTTCTCTCATCTCCACCACCACTAGCGCTGCCACCACCACCACGTACTGCCACCACCACCACCACCGGTTCCACCACCACCACGTACTGCCACCACCACCATCACTGTCGAGCGGTTCCGGCCACCACCAGTAGCTAGACGCCACCAACATCAGGCACCACCGTCACCACCACCAGGCACCACCACCACGACCAACACCAGACACCACCGTCACCACCAGGCACCACCGTCGGTTAGTTTGCACATTAATTCAATTTCAAGGTTAGTTTTCTGCCAAGTATTAGATTTTTAGGGTTAATTTGTAGCAAATTGTGAAATCTGTGGCTTAATTTGTTTTAGGTTTAGTTTGAGTTTGAATATGAGATTAACCCAATTTGGATAATATGTTGTTGCTGTGAATTTGTGGGTTGAAAATTTGGGTCCATTTGTTGGAATTGAGAGTGATCTGAAATCTGAAATTGGAAATTTGATTTTGGGTTTGTCTTCTTGTTTATATTGCTGATAGCTGAAATTGGAAATTTGATTTTGGGTTTGTGGACTGCATATTATTTAACTGCATATTATTTGGAATTTGGAAATTGCAGAATATTGATATTATGAAGTGTATAACATATCAAATTTGGGTTCCTTATCATAATGTAACTGATTTTAGGACTGTTTTTAATCTTGATATATTTGCTATTTCCGACTGAATTTATGAAATGTAAATTCATCCGTAATTATGAAATTGCGCAGAATATTTGTGGGCCCCTGCATGTATTGTATTAGTAATTAGTTTCCCAATATTAATAAATCATAAACTAAGTACCATTTACTTAGTTTCTAACTACTAAAATAAAATAAAATAAATTTAATTTAATTTAGTTTATTAAATAAAATAAATTTTAAAAATAAAATAAATAACATAATATAATACAAAATAGAGTAAAATAAAATAAAATAATAAATTAAATTAATTTGAATAAAATAAAAAAACTTTGATTTAATTTAATAAATAAAATATAATTAAATAAAAATAAAATTAAATAAAAATTATAAAATAAAATGAATTTAATTTAATTTAAATAATCTAAATTAAATTTAAAATAAAATAAATTTAATAAATTTAATTTAATTTAATAAAAAACATTAAAATATATAATATAATACAAGATAAAATAAAATAAAATAATTTTAATTATGAAATTAAATTAAATTAAATTAAATTAGAACTTTTATAATATAATACAAAATAAAATAAAAGTAATAACAAATTTAATTTTATTTAGTTTAATAAACAAATAAAATAAAATGATTTAATTTAATTTAATTTAATAAAGTAAATTTAATAAATAAATAAGCCAATTATATAATATACTACAAATTAAAATAAAAAATATAATAATAAACTAAGTATGAGTGAATGTCTAACAAAGAATCTCTATAGATTCCAAATAACAATTTTCATAAACTAAGTACCACTTACTTAGTTTATCATCATTGGCAAAATAAACTAAGTATAGCTAGAAGTGAATGTCGAACAGTAGTCTCTATAGATTCCAAATAACAATTCTCATAAACTAAGTACCACTTACTTAATTTATCATCATTGGCAAAATAAACTAAGTATAGCTAGAAGTGAATGTCGAACAAGAGTTTCTATAGATTCCAAATAACAATTCTCATAAACTAAGTACCACTTACTTAGTTTATCATCATTGGCAAAATAAACTAAGTATAGCTAGAAGTGAATGTCGAACAGTAGTCTCTATATATAGATTCCAAATAACAATTCTCATAAACTAAGTACCACTTACTTAGTTTATCATCATTGGCAAAATAAACTAAGTATAGCTAGAAGTGAATGTCGAACAGTAGTCTCTATAGATTCCAAATAACAATTCTCATAAACTAAGTACCATTTACTTAGTTTATTATCATTGGCAAAATAAACTAAGTAGCATTTGCTTAGTTTGCCATAATTTTCAATATATAAATGCAATAATACTACTCTCCCTACATATATATATGTACTCTTTCTTGTATGCAGGTTTCGACATACCAGTTGCAGCTAAATAGTACTCCAACCGGTTCCTCGGCAATAATTAAAAAAAAGGGGTCGTAGTTCCTGTTTGTGTCCTATACTCGAATAATAAAGGTAATTGAATTACTGCAGACATTCCTCACTGTTCCATCATAATTGATGGCAACATCCGGAATGAGTGCCAGTAAGTTGTTGAACAAAGTTTTAGGTTAAGCAACCCTCTAAATGATCGAACGATCACTTCTCCCATAAGAATGAATCATCTCCTCATATGGGTCCAATCCATGATATAAATAGCTTCTCACCACTCCGAATTCCTCAGATGGGTAGTTCTCACAGAACGTCTCACCTCTTGAATGAGAACTATCTATTTGAGGAATTTGGAGTGGTGAGAAGCTGTCTATATCATGGATTGGACCCATATGGTGAGATGATTCATTCCTACCAGAGAAGTGATCGTTTGTTCATCTAGAGGGTTGCTTAAGCTGAAACATTGTTCAATAGCTTAATGGAACTCCTTCGGGATGTTGTCATCTATTATGATGGAACAGTGAGGAATGTTTACAGTAATTGAATTAACATTATTATTCGAGTATAGACACACAGAACTCTACCCCTTTTTTCTTTCCCTTGCTGTCACTCAAGTACAGATTCCACATAAATTCTCATAAACTAAGTATCATTTGTGTAGTTTGCCACAATTTTCAATAAACTAAGTAGCATTTTCAATTATATATGTACTATACCTTGAAACTTAGAAACCCATTTGACATACACTCAATAGGGGTGAATGTCGAATGTCCCAGATTTGGAATTTGTTATTGGATGTTATGTCTCTCACTTAGGCCGGTGCAAATACGAAATGGTACATTTTTTGTTATTTTGAGGATTAATCGATTGTTATCTCTATATGTTCTCTAAGTGCATACTTAGATTAAGTTATCTTAGTCTATTTCGTGTGCTTGGAGACCATGGGGAGGTGCTGCCGAAATTTTCTTGAAACTCATGAAACGTACTCAACGTGTTTGCACTAGTGACGAGACACATCCAATAACGGGATAGAAGCCTTACCCCTGTCCTGTAGAGATACTAGGTAAATCTAATTCACACATGAATATCCAAGTTAACTTAATGCGTACTTCTGTGTAGTTAAAAATGTCAGCCGACCGAAGTTGGATGTACCGTAGGATACCCAGTGATGGGAGGGGATTAGTCTCAACTTATCGTGATGGGGTTTTAGATTTCTTAAACAAAGCACTAGAACATACGGATGATCCGCACGGGAAGATGAGATGCCCATGTGTGAAGTGTAAAAATCTGATTTGGAAGAAAGTCGACGAGATTAAATTTGACTTATTTTCTCGTGGATTTGTAGATGGGTACTTCATATGGACTCATCACGGGGAATCAGAAGTGATTGAAAATATTGTGGAACAACCAATTCCACGAGATTCATACGTATGGTGAGTACGTATGGTGAGTACGGGATTCATACGTATGGAACAACCAATTTGTATGGTGAGTACTGATGTCATTGACGTACCTAATGATGAGGATGTCGAGGCCACCGTATACATGAATGATTATATAGTCGTTGAGGATGATAACGATGATGAAACTGATCTCGAAACTGAGGATGAGGAAGATACTGAATTCGAGAATGATATACACGTTGATTCTGATGGGTTTGATGACGTGTGTAATTGAAAATGAGCTTTCATATTAGTCCTTACCACATATTGTTAAACCTTACATATTCGTAATCTACCAATTTTGTTATTGTAGTAGGATATTCATGGCTAGACATAGCGGTGGAGGTCGCCGAGGTGGTGGGCGATCCGGTGCTGGAGAAGGTAGCCACGATGGAGGCTCTTCTTCAGGTGCGAGTAAGTTATCTTAAATAGGATTTAAATATATCTCAAACTGCATTAATTACAATGATTATTGAAGTACTATGTTAAATACAATTACTACAGATGCACCTCGTTGACGACACCGAGGGACAAACCTCGGTATCTTTGAAGGCCCACCTAAGCGATTGCCCTTACAAAGATTACCGGTCCATGTCGTTTCCCAGTAGTAAGTGTTAATATATTTCTACTATTTCTATCAGTTATTGCAAAACACAATTCACATAACACATATTGTTATACTTTTTTTGTAGTATACTAGACCAGGTGGATAAGCACACCCTACATGCGATTTGTTTGACGCATCTCCCGAGAGGGTGCATGCGGTTCAGTCAGTATGCGCGGTACGATGCCACTTTTATGCAGACCGTCTTGCGGGAGTTCCACATAAGTTAAGCATATTATCACCACATAGTTGTATTGGGATGAAGAAATCAAATGTTCTTAAATTTAAATAATCTTTTGTTATATGTTTATTATCGATTTGACCCGAGCATCTCTCAGTCAGCTGGCGATGCTGTGATTGAGCATCACGTCGCTGCGAATTACTCTGGATGGCTATATGAGATGCGACAGAAGGCAGCCCGGGCAATTGTAGACCAGCCTGGGACCACCATCAAAGATCATCAGCCCCGCATAGTCTCCAATTTAGCATGGGAGGCTATGTGTGCTCACTAGGAGGCTAATGACTTCAAGAAAAAGTCTGAGCATGCGAAGAAGAACCGTGGTCAGCTCCGGATAGTACACATCACTGATTATCAGTCGTTCGAGGAGGCGAAGACGGTAAGTGAATTGTATTTAGTTATTTATGTGTCAAGTTCTCACATAAATACTTAAGACCTATTTTATGAATGTTTGTATTAGGCATTGGGGAGGACCTTTGGCCGAGATCCTACCATGCTAGAGTTTTGGGATCGAGCCCACACGCCTAAGAACGAGCGTGCTTTGTCTCGGCGACTTTAGCTATCTGGGTAAAACTCATCTTACTATTTAGCTTTTAATAATATTCAATCGTAAATAAAATGATATAATTAACATACGTATACGGAATACATTATAGGACCGATTTCAGAAGCTTCGGGACGAGCGTATAGCTGAGCTAGAGACTATTCGGAGGGGTTCTGAGCCGTTAGATTCCGCCACCCCTCTTCCCGATATTGTATTAAATCGGGATGAGGAGCTGAGACTATGGGTCGCGTCTCAGGATCCCCCTAGTAGCAGTACCAGCAGATATCGAGTGTTGGGTCTGCCGAGGATACCCGCATATACACTTCCTGGAGGTAATATTTTTTTATGTTTAACGAAATTATCCGAATTTATCACATTATATAAATTATTATTAGTAATCGAATTTGTATCTCTTTATAGGCTCCAGCCAGCGCCAGCGTCCGAGAGCACATGTCGGACCATCTCATACGGGCGCTGGCTTGGATGACGATATCTTCCGGCGGCTGATAGGGGCTGTGTTGGATAGGTTCCATACCGATCCGGTCTTTCAAATCGCGATTGCCTTCCGAGCTTCTCATTTTCACCAGATTGCTCAGGATATTATAGCAGGGGCCTCTGCAGAGAGTACGGGATTACCTCGGGAGCAGTTCGACGCTTGGAGCACCGAGATGCTCCAGATGATGATTACCCTCTTGGAGGAGGCTTTTTATCCGCCCGCACCTACTCACGTATTCTTATTGTTTATATTTTTCAATTAAGGCTAGTTTGTTAATTCTCACACACACACACACACACACACACACACACACACATATATATATATATATATATATATATATATATATATAGCTCCATGACTTCCTATTAATTATTTCCGATCAAGTTGTGATTATTAGAGGAATTAAGCTTGTGTTATGCTATTAAGTTTGTTGTAAATA
The DNA here is from genome assembly GCA_020205615.1 of Panax quinquefolius. NCBI lineage: Eukaryota > Viridiplantae > Streptophyta > Magnoliopsida > Apiales > Araliaceae > Panax > Panax quinquefolius. Next base: position 131,031,011 of record CM035163.1, on the reverse strand, counting down.
AAGCCCAATTATTGGAATCTGTGTTAACAAGCTTTGGAAACCAAGATTCATAGAGTTCGGGGGCTTGATTAAATGGGGGAAGGTGTTAGGCATCCCCGACTTCCGTGAAAACACGGTTACCGTGTCTTTTCAATTCCTTAATTTATTTGAAGTGTGTTTAGGGGGCCTAAGTGCATTATTTGAAATTAGTGTTATGCTTCGTTTACACCTATATACAAAGGGTTTAACTTGTATAAAAGTTTAATTTTAATCAATATATACAACAATGATGTTTTAAAAATAGGTTTTCAAACCCTTATACTCATATTGTAATTGAGGCCTTTGATACTTCCATTTTATTCCGTATTCGGCTTGATTTGATTTTATTCTCGAGATACAAAGCATTTTTGACATATATATATATATATATATATATATATAAGTGTCGGGCTTCTTGTGGGCATGAAAGGCATTGAAGGATGTCTAAACACTACAAAAATAATTTACAAGCTAACTGTACAGCTGAAAAAGGTCCATCAAGGGAACTAGATCTAGATCCGTCAGCTAGATCTTAGGTCCCGTGGCTCCTAGGCTCACATAACATCATATGAATATCCTACATAATGAGGATACTGAAATAAAATAGATATTTGATCAAAACGACTCAAAACTAAGTATTCATCAATTAAATCCCTATCTGCGCGTAGCCCAGCTTCCCGTACCCTCTAGATACAGATCTAGGGTCACGTGTTTGTTTAATATTTACAAAAAAACTAGAAAGAAAATTAGATTTGAATAAGTCTTAGCCATTCTAGTTCAACAGTTTCAATTTTACAACTTTTGAAACAGTTAAAAGTTAGATATTGCTAGATTTAGTTAAATCTAATTCACAGATTTAAATATTATGAATTTACATTGAATGAACAGTTAAAATAGATATTTAACACAATAAAAAAGTATGTATATATATATATATATAAAACAGTAAAAAGTCCATAAATTTAAAATCCAGGCATGACAATTGAGTGTGTATATGTATATATATATATATATATATATATATATATATATATATATATATATATATATATAAAGCAAAGAGAAAGCTTCAAATCAAAAAAATCTTACAAAGTATTGCAAAGAAGGCTTGAGATAGCTTTTGGAGCTTGAAAACTCAGGCCACTAGTTAAAATTTAATATGTCGTAATATATATATATATATATATATATATATATATATATATATATATATACAAGTGTTTAGAAATGAGAATATTGAAGTTTGGAACCCTATAGGAAGAGTTAAGAGCTGAAATGGACAGAGTTTCCTCTTTTTTTCCTTTTTTTCCTTTTTTGGCTGATGGGGGTCTATTTATAGACCAAAGTAGCCTCGTGTCTACCCGCGGCTTCCCGGGTGGGCCCGGGCCCTGTGGAACCCATTGTCTCAAAGTACGTGCACTCGGACAAATGCTCTGTCCTCTCGAACCTTCATAACTTTCAATCCAGGAATCCGATGGTGGCTTGTTATACCTTTTCGGAAACCCTTGAAGAGAGCTACACAATGACATAGGATTTGACATTTTCTGAATCCGGGAAGATGGGTCCAAGACCAGATCTTCAAGTTTTCGCAGTCCATCTGTTGAGCTGTTTTGTGCTGTTTTCACTCAGGATTGATGTCATGGTTCTGCATGACTTCTTTTGCAGTGATTTAGGCTAAATTGATGTTGAGTTGACAAAATTACTATTTTGCCTCTCTCGGGTTGGTTCCGGGCTTGATGCAGTTGTAGCCGTATTTTTTTAGGGTTGTCTCCTAGATTGGACTGTCGTTGCCTTTTAACAGTCCTCAGGGTTATCTTTGAGGATGGTTTGATATCCCGGGATTGTCTCCGGGGTTTAGATTTGATCACCCGGGGTTGTCTTCGGGCTTGGATTTGATCTCCCGCGATTGTCTCCGGGCTTGGACTTGATCTCCCGGGGTTGTCGTCGGGGTTGGATTTGATCTCCCAGGGGTTGTCTCCGGGGCTGGATTTGATTTCCTGAGGTTGTTTCTGGGGCTGGATTTGATTTCTCGAGGTGGTCTCTAAAGTTGGATTCGATCTCCCGGGATTGTCTTTGGGGCTTGAATTTGATCTCCCGGGGTTGTCTCCGGGACTTGGATTTGATCTCCCGGGTTGTCTCTAGGGTTGGATTTGATCTCCCAGGGTTATCTCTGGTTCTTGGATTTGATCTCTTGGAATTATCTCTTGAAGACGATATACGATTCTTCCCTCTTGCATGATTAGTAATAAGAATACAAAATTTTGAGTGTTTACAATCAAACCTTAGGACGATTGTATTCAAATTGGAGGAATGAAATTGGTGAAAGAATATATTAGAGAAATAAATAAAATAGCGAGTGAAATAATTCATTCCATATTCTTCTCGGAGAAATAAAATTTATAAATTTAGTTGGAATATGAATAGTTCATTTTATTTTAGTCAATCAACAAAATATAAATTTTTTTATTTCATGAGAATTACTCATTCTATTCCCATATTCCCGCCTTAATATAAGATAAGTACCAAGTACACACAACTTGGAAAATCAAGTTCGTTTATCCCAATGTTTCCAAACATATCCGGGCTAAGATAAGTATTCTATACGCATCAAGAGTAGGAAAATCCATGTTATTCACTAAGCTAAACAATCCCCAAAACGTAAAAACCCTAAAATTCCTTGTATAAATTCACTCCATCTCCATAGGCTCCCTTTCATTTTAGTTGCAGCCTCACGCAGTCTCACTTTCCTTAAACCCTTCAACAAACAGAGAGAGCTAGCTCGAAAAAAGTACCTAAAATAGCAGTCAAGTTCGACAAATTTTTGGGATTTCTAGTAGGCCACAAAGGTATTGAACTAGATCCAACCAATATTAAAGCCATCACAGAGATTCCCGTACCTCAGACAGAGAAGGAGATACGAGGATTCCTAAGGAGGATCAACTTTAACAACAGACTTAACTCCCAACTCACAACAACTTGTGAGCCCATTTTTAAGCTATTAAGAAAAATTCCTCTGGGAAATGGAATGAGGAAAGTGAAAGAGCCTTCGTCGTCATCAAGGAATAGCTGATTGAAGCTCCTGTTTTGGTGCCTCTAAGGGAAAAGGTTCCCCTGTTCATATACATATATATATATATATATATATATATATATCAGTTAATTCCAACACTATGGGTTGCGTGCCGGGGCAGAAAGACGATAGAGACAAAGAAAGAGCCATCTATTACCTCTGCAAAAGGTTCAGCAGCTGTGAACATAGGTACACTTTGATTGAAAAGACATGTTATGCATTATCATGGGCCGCCATGAGGTTACAACACTACCTCTATGGGAACACCATTTATCTCATATCCCAAATAGCTCCTCTAAAATACTATTTTAGCAAGTCCATGTTAAATTGTCGATTGTCAAGGTGACAATTAATCCTCCAACAATTTCACATTGTCTACGTAACTCAAAAGTCCATCATAGGTCAAGGAATTGCAGATCAATTAGCTGAAGCACCATTAGGGGACTTCGAACCATTAGAAACTTATTTCCCAAATGATGGGATAATGACAATTCAGCAGAACCATAGAGAGAATGTAGGCTAATTCGAAACCTGTGATTGACGGGTCAGAAAATGGATGGTGTAGGAGTTGGGCGATCCTTGTATCCATCACTAGGGAACAATATCCCATGGCCACCAAGCTATAGTTTATCAACACCAACAACACAGCCGAGTATGAAGGCTGTATAATGGGATTAAATGTATCCCGATCAATGGGTATCAAATGGTTAGCGCTTTTTGGGGATTTCGATTTGGTCATCAAGAAAACCACCGGGGTATATCACACCAAAGAGTTACACTTGCTTCCTTATCATAGGCAGGTTATTAAGATGGCTATAGAATTTGAAGATATATCCTTCATCCACATTCCTCGGAATCAAAATGATTTTGCAGATGCATTAGCAACCCTGGCTTCCTTGATCAGTATTTCCCAAAAGAAGGGAATCCTAGATGTCAAGTTCACAAACCAGATGACACCAGTATATAAAAATTATATTGGAGAAGTATTTGATGAACTACTTCTCATCAAACACCCCTGGTATTAGGATATCAAAGAATATCTACGGGATGGATCTTCACCCACTGGAGGAAGTCAAGCTGAAAGAAAGCGGATCCACAAAATGGCCATGAAATTCTATATAAGTGGAGACGACCTCTACAAAAGAGATGTAGGAATGGAACTCCTAAGGTGTCCGGATAAAAATCAATCTCGAGGCTTGTGGATGAAGTTCATGGTGGAGTGTGCGAGCCACATGAGCGGTCCTTTACTTGCCAAAAAGATACTTTAAAAAATTAATAAAAATTCTATATTTTGGAGGAAGGGAGTGTTTAATTGTTCAAATTAGGCTTATTTATTATATAGGTGGGGGAGGGGGATAATTCTATATATTAGCATCTAAATTAGGAGAATCATACCAATTATAACATTTGAGTTTATTTAAATGCTACAACTATCCCGATACAAAATAAATAATTATATACAATTCTCTACTTGAAATACTTACTCATGAGATTACACTTGTTGATCAATGTCGACATCGGAAAAAATTTCCTTTTTTATTAAAATTCCTCTTTTTACCTTTTATGTTTTCTATATGTTAAATTTTGTTTGAAAGGGCAAGTTTGAAAAGAGTCCGATACAAAATGTCGACGATTTGAAAATTCAGAGTTGGCAGTTGATAGTTTTGAAATGGTTGTACCAACTCAACCGAATTTGAAAAGGTTTACACAAAGGCACAATTATTGGACTCTGTTTAACATGCCTTAGAAAGCAAGATTCATAGAGTTCGGGGGCTTAATTAAGCGGGGGGAAGGTGTTAGGCACCCCTGATTTTTGTGAAAATACGGTTATCGCGTCTTTTCAATCCCCTAATTTATTTGATGTGTGTGTGTGTGTGTGTTTATTGGGCCTAAGTGTATTATTTGGAGTAGTGTTATGCCTCGTTTGCACCTATACAACAATATATTAAGCAATATATACAGCAATGATGTTTTGAAAACAGGTTTTCAAACCCTTATACTCACATAGTAATTGAGGCCTTTAATACTTCCATTCTATTCCGTATTCAGCTTGATTTGATTTTATTCTCGAGATGCAAAGCATTTTCGACAAAATAATATACATATAAGTTCCGGGCTTCTTGTGGGCATGAAAGACATCGAAGGATGTCCAAACATTACAAATATGATTTACAAGCTAAGTGTACAGCTGAAAAAGGTCTATTATGGGAACCAAATTTAGATCTGTCAGCTGGATCTTAGATCCCATGACTCCTAAGCTCACATAATATAATATGAATATCCTGCATAACGAGGATAGTGAAATAAAATAGATATTTGATCTAAACGACGAAAACCAATGATTCATCGCTTAAATCCTGTGCACAAGATAGCTTCAACTTCCTGCTCCTCTAGATACAGATCTAGGGTCACGTGTTTGCTTAATATTTACAAAAAACTAGAAAGAAAATTAAATTTAAATAAATCTTAGCCATTCTAGCTCAACGGTTCCAGTTTTACAACTTTTGAACCGGTTAAAAGTTAGATATTGCAAGATTTAGATAAATCTAATCTACAAATTTAAATATTATGAATTTACATTGAAAGAACAGTTAAAACAGATATTTAACACAGTAATAAATTAATATATATATATATATATGTGTGTGTGTGTGTGTGTGTGTGTGTGTATTATATGTATTAAGCAATAAAAATCCATGAATATATATTATGAAGGTTGTATACATATATACTCTTCTTTCTAAACACTTGTATACATATATGTTTTATATATATAAAAGCGCAAAAAAGGACAAGAATTTAGAATCCAGACCAAAATGGTATATATATATATATATTAAAGCAGTACAAAGCTTCAAATCAGAAAAAGTCTTACAATGTGCTACAAAGAAGGTTTCAGACCACTTTTAGAGCTTGAAAAATCGCCCAATTTGGGTTAAAATTTGATATGTCATAATATATATGTATACAAGTGTTTAGAAAGAAGAATATTGAAGTTTGGAACCCTATAGGAGGGGTTAAGAGCTAAAATGGACAGAGTTTTCTCTCTTTTTCCTTTTTTTTTCTATTTTTGGCTAATGGGGGGGGGGGATCTATTTATAAACCAAAGTAGTCGCGGGTCTACCTACGGCTACCTAGGTGGGCCCGGGCTCTGTGGGTCCCGTTGTCTCAAAGTATGTGCACTCGGGCCAACGCGCTGTCCGCTCGAACCTTCATAACTTTTAATCCGGGAATTCGATGGAGGCTTGCTATAGCTTTCCGGAAAGCCCTTGAAGAGAGCTACACAATGACATGGGATTTGAAATTTTTTGAATCTGGGAATTTGGTTCCATGACTAGATTTTCAAGTCTTCGCAGTCCATCTATTGAGCTTTCTTGTGTTGTTTTCACTCGGGATTAATGTCATGATTCTGAATGACTTCTTTTACAGTGATTTGGGCTGAATTGACGTTAAGTTGGAAGAATTAATATTTTTCCCCTCCCGGGTTGGTTCCGGGGTTGATGCAGTTGTAGTCGTCTTTTCTCAAGGTTATCTCCGAGACTGGCCGCCGTTAACTAACTTTTAGCGATCCCCAAGGGTTGTCTCTAAGGATGGTTTGATCTCCCAGGGTTTTCTCTGGGGTTTAGATTTGATCTCCCGAGGTTGTCTCCTGGCTTTGATTTGATCTCCCGGGGTTATCTTCGGGCTTGGACTTGATCTCCCTGGGTTGTCGCCATTATATAGAGAGCGGTAGAGATAAGTTTTAAATGACGCACCACATCTGAGAAATTTATTTGATATCAAAAGAATTGTGGATGACCACTTGAATGCAAGAGATTATTAATATATATATATATATATATTGTTCTCTTCTTAATTTATTTTATCTATCATTTCACAACACGCTATCAGCATGAGTTTCTACAGAAATTTAGAAAGGAAATTATCTCAACTAACTGTAAGTATTATTTTATTAAAATTAAATTTGATCATGTATATATATATATATATATAACTTTGGAAAGTTAATGAAACATGACCAAGTATGTCCCATATCAATGCTTTTTATCATTAATAAACATTGAAAATTATAGGCATATATACATCATTTATGTATATATATGTTACTACTATATATAATAATATGTGTTATGCAGTAGGCTACACATCACCTGTCCCGAATATTATTTATATATCTACCTTCATTTTTAGATATGTTTAATTATTACTAACTAGTAGTATTTTCATATTATTGCATGTATTTTTAATAGATGTCAAACCTTACAAAACTTGAATTTGCTGCCCTTGACATCTCGAAAAAGAATTACCTGTCATGGGTCCTTGATGCTGATATTCACTTAGAGGCAAAAAATCTTGGAGATACAATTTAGGTTGGGAATCATGCATCCCTGCAGGATCGTGCAAAATCAATGATTTTTATTCGCCATCATCTCCATGAAGAATTAAAATCTGAGTACCTTACTGTAAAAGATCCTCTTGTCTTATGAAATGATTTAAAAGAAAGATATGAGAATCAAAAATTTGTAATCCTCCCAAAAGCTCGCTATAATTTGTTGAACCTAAGGTTGCAAGATTTTAAAAGTGTGAGTGAGTATAATTCTGCACTTTTTAAAATAATCTCACTATTAAAATTATGTGGGGAGAAAATCACTGATGAAGATATGTTAGAGAAAACATTTACTACATTTCATACCTCTAATATGCTCCTACAGTAGCAATATCAAGAGCGTAAGTTCACAAAATATTCTGAAATAATATCATGTCTTCTAGTGGCTGGACAAAATAATGAGCTTTTACTGAAAAACCACCAATCTAGCCCGACCAGTTCTACTCCATTCCCTGAAACGAATGGAACCTCATTTGATAAATATAGAGGAAATTATGTTCATGGTCGTGGGCGTGGGCATGGGCGTGGAAGGAATAATCAATATAGAGAGGATCGTACTCATAATTCTTCAAAAGGGAATATCACACCTTACCATCAGAAGAATAAAAATGGCAAGGGTTTACAAAATAAACCATCAAATAGTCATGAAAATAAGTGTTATAGGTGTGGAATGGAAGGTCATTGGTCACGTACCTGTCATACTTCTAAACATTTGATAGAGTTGTATCAAGCCTCCATAAAAGAAAGGGAAAAAGGAATTGAAACAAACTTTGTTGATCATAATGATGTTGAAGATCCCGTGAATTATCTTGATCTTCAAAATGGAGTGGATATGACTTATCTTGATTCCCCTGATTTTTATGAGAACGTTGATGGAAAATTTGATAATTTAATTGGTGATGAAAATGTTCATACCAATTAATTATTTTCTTTTACTATATTATTTCATCTTAATAAGTATGATTGGTGATGGAAATGTCCATATCAATTAATTATTTTTCTTTTATTATATTATGGAAAGGTAATAAGTATTTTTACAAAGTTTAATTTATGTTTTTTATATATGAAGATACATGGGTTCAACAGGTTAAATCAATTCCAAGATGACTATGGAAGATTTTTAATTATAGGACAGTGCAACAAGTCATACGATACTTAAAGATAAAAAATATTTTCAAATTTTAAAATTATGCAAAGCCAATGTCAATACCATATCAAGTGCATCGAAATTAATTGAAGGTTCTGGAAGAGCGATTATAATATTGCCAAAGGGCACAAAACTTTATATTTATGATGCTTTGTATTTTTCTAAATCAAGCAGAAATTTACTCAGCTTTAAGGATATAGGTTATAATGGTTATCATATTAAAACCAATAACGAAGGCAGTGAAGAATTTCTTTATATTACTTTAATAGTATCGGGCCAGAAGCTCATACTAGAAAAATTGCTATTTTCTCTTATAGGTTATATTATACTACAATGAGAACAATTGAAACCATTTATAAATCTTATTTGATTCAAATCGTCACCCTCACTTTACATGTCGATCATATCTCTTTGAAAATACTTGCATTTGATGTGATTTTAGGAATCAACTGGTTAACTATTCATAATGCTAAAATTAATTTTTTTTCATAAGGTTTTTAGTTTTCATATTCCTAACCAACCTATTATGCTAATTTAAGCAACCAAACCACTAAAGTCAATCACTGTCATATTAAGCCATAAGTAAAGAGCCCCGAGCCTTTATCTGGTGACTTCCTTGTGTGGAATGTACCGAAGCCAGAATTTCCATAGGGGATGCCATGAATAACAGTGGCAAGTTGATAGGTATCAATGTGAGTGTTATCCAAGTCTTGGATGAGAGTCACAGTTTTGAATGATATTTCTATTGTTAATAAATTTCCTGATGTATTTACCGAAGAACTTCCTAGCCTACCCCTAGAGCGTGAAATCAAACTTCCTAGTCAGAACATATGTGTCCATTCACTGAGGGGTTCAAAAGATACCATATTATTGTGAGTCACGAACTTACCATATGCATTAGTTTTAAGAACCGCACCTAATTCTAATAATATCTGACTTATCTTAATAGTTTCTAACTATCAAATATATACATGAGAAAAGAATCATCTTTTCACCAAATATACATTGATAGCGCGACACCAACATTCCAATGATTATCGATGGGAAAAACTGAGTGCAAGCACAAAACCCTCACCCATACAAAGGTTTGTACAACTCAGCCGTCACATGAGTCCTTAATTGAAATCCCCACCTAAATCTATCTTGCTTATAACTTGCTCTTTGCTCAATATGAGTTTTTCGTACCTCACCATTTATAACTCCTCGCGAGTTTACCTCGTACTATTTCATAGTACATTATCTTCATAGCATCAAGCTATAATTATTCAAACATTATAAACCATCTTTCTTTTATAACTTAAACAGATCACGTCGTGATCTTATTCTATAATCATCTCCCTTAAAATTCTTTTCTTAACTCGTGATCATTTTGTTTTACTATCCTCTTTCTTTCCTTTTGCATCATTTACGATCTCATTTATGCTTTTAATCTTACAGGCTTTGTCTATTCATCATTATTCGTTATCTTGGCTATTGGAGTTAGGGTAACTCCCATTTCTACTCTTTATATCTCTTCAAGATTCTTCTTTGAATTTTCTTGTTTATATAACAATTCTTCCTTTAAGAATTTCTAACTTCATTTACATTGCTCAACAATTCATTCGAGTTCTATATTTTCATCATACGTATCCATTTTCTATACTTGGTACACATTGAGTCTCTAACAGTTTCAATATGGTATGCTGAGTGGTTTCACACAAACAACCAACAAACTAGGTTCCGAGTTGCTAGTTCGTATATACCTCCGCTCTATGAAGGAATCGTTTAGCCTAGATACCATACATCAACCATTAAAGAGTACAATTATACCATACTTAATTATAACTTTTTTTATTCTTAACTTCTTTATCATTCTCTTCTTATAGACATTGTCTATTTATTATCACCTTACATTCTTATTATTGGAGTTGGGTAACCCCACATTCATATTCCTTATAACTCTGTGAGATTCTTCTTTGAATCCTTTCACGCATGTTTTAATCCCTTCTATATAAATTTCTTAAATTACTTCTTATTGTTCAAACTCTATTTGAGCTTATTCTTTCATTATCTTCACCTTCCTTCTTTAAGGTTATAGCCTATGGTACTCCTACCTAAGTTTATAACCTATAGCTTTGATACCAACTGTAACGACCCCAAAATTCATACAATATAATTATTAACTTCGGCCGTTAAGAACACATCTACCTTCTGATTTTACATCATTATTTGATGTTAAACTTTATAAAATGCGGAATAATTTAAACTTTTATGTCTTTTTACTTTAATTCCCTGAATCAAAACCTTTATCATCTACATGTCTTTGAATCAATCTTATTTTATGATTCACTTTATCACTGTTATTATATAAAATTTTATATTTCAATCCGATAACCTTTACATATCAAATAACTCTAACTTTAGGTTTACAACTCAACATAAAACTATACATCATAAAACATTTAGTACATCTCATGAATCTTAATCATGGTATTAAGAAATAAAAACTTTAGCTAAAATATTAATCTCCGTGTATTATTTCTGAACCACGTCATTCAAGTAGCACATAGTGTTACCTTCAATCCTTAACCTGAAAAAATGGTTATTTGCAAGGTTGAGCTCGACATCCCAGCAAAATCTAACAGTTTTCATGCATCACGTAGCACATAATAACATGCTCAACATATATTTCATAAACATTGGACTAACATAACATACATGTTACATCCTTCCTCCCTTATAAGGATTCCGTCCTCGGAATCAACGAAACCTCCCTTACTCGATTTTCACCAAATCTCTTTTCAAAATTTATCGTTGAATATCTTCAACACATTACCTTAATATAGGTTTTATATTTCCTATTACATTCATTACCTCAACAAACTCTAGGTTTTATTTCATAACTTTCACTTGAACTCAATTATATTTTGAGTATTATATATTCTGTAACCCATTCATTTTCTTCTCTAAGGATTGTTATCATAAACACTCGAGATATTACATCCACACATTCTTCTAAGAATTTCGTCCTCGAAATTTTATTTATTAATCTTCATTCAATCAATCTATCAAATAGATTTTATGCTAATACTTTATTTATTCATTGGGTTCTATAACCACTTCTTTCCACAAAGATCTTTCTACAATTATTAAACCTTTTTTTTATTAAAAATTTTACATTATTCTTTGATAACTCATCTCCTCCTCATTTTAAAATTTCTTTTCTCACTTATTCAATATATTCATCATTCAGTGTCTCATTTTACGACTCACTTCTTTTTAAGGAATATCATCCTTACCACATTCACTTTTTATAATAGAAAGAATCTTCCACAATTTTTCAATAATTGGGAAGCATTATGAATAACTCAGGAATTTAAAAGATTCCAAATCATGTTGAGTGGTAACCAGACCTTGAACTACGTCCATGGTTATAAGTACTCTTTCAACTTAAACCTTAACAATCATTAGACTGTAGGGACTCCCGTACTTAGGGTGTGAAGCCCTTCGTACGATGTATTGTGCACTCTGTCCACGGTTATAAGTACTCTTTCAACTTAAACCTTAATATCATTAGATCAGTAGGGACTCCGTGCTTAGGGGTGATCAAATTCTTCGCATCATGTATTGTTCACAAACATCTAAACGCTTTCGCGTACTCCCCTATAAAAGGGTTGTTCATATCAGCTTTTCAACATCTGAATCCGCACCAAAGCAATTTGTTTTGGCATAACTTCTCAAGAAACGCTTGAATTTCATGAACATCTTTTAATAATCGTCTAGCTGAATCAAATAGCATAGACTTCTACAATAATTCGGACATCAATCAAAATATACATATATATATATATATATATATTCTCATATTTTAAAGAAATCTCAAAAATCCTTTTATGGAGTCATGATTATGACGTTGTCATACTACATCTCACCATAGTAAGCTAACGATCATATGATCACATCCAACACAAGGTTCCATTGCATTGATGACTTCATCGTTTATCATATCACCCGATACATATAATTAAAATATATTTTGAAAATTTAAAAAAATCATTTTTTATCTAAATTAAACAAACAAAGATAGATACGAATAATAGCAATTTTTTTAAAAATTCTCTAGTTCACTAGTGTGACCCAACATTTTTTTCAAAAATCAAAAGTATAACCATTGGTAGGAAGTCAATAAATTTCAAAAATCTAGCAAAGCTAGAAGATTTGAAATATCTAATTTTCTCCATCAATTTCAATCTTTATACTAAATATTCTTGTATTTTAACTTACAGTCCTCCTATATACCCAGTATAGTTCATCAAACTTACCGCACATTGGAAGTTCAGGAACTTGCCACAATAGTATGAGTTTAAGAACTTATCCTAGTCGGACCATAAAGTCCATTCATTTGAGGGGTTCAAAACATACCATATTATTGTGAGTCACGAACTTACCATATGCATTAGTTTTAAGAACCGCACCTAATCCTAATAATATCTAACTTATCTTAATGGTTTCTAACTATCAAATATACACATGAGAAAAGAATCACCTTTTCACCACATATACATTAATAGCGCGACACCAACATGAAAGTAGTATGCACACAAGCAAATCATGTTTGATGATAAAGCATATACTTTGTAACAATCTTATTCATTTATTAATAAAAAGTATTCATTTATTAAAGGCTTTTAATTATCTACATGATGCTGTTTTATAATATGTGATAAACCCATAGTTTTAAGCAATGCTTTTAGAATAATGATGATGATCATTCTAATGAGATCTAAATTCTTAGAAAGCTTAAAACTAAAATAGTTCCCAATCGTTGGATTACTAAATTAGGGATTAGTAAATCCGGATAGATTGGTACATACGTTACTTGCTCATTGGATGAGGATGATTGATCTCATGATCATTTGTGTGGAGACACTAAAACAAGTATGTAGGTGCTTATTAGAGAATAAGTTCAATTGAACGTGGCTCGCTAAGGAATACCTAATGGAGTTTTACTTGCTGTCAATAGGAATTCTGTAGTGATAGTAGTACAAGTAATCCTTGGACTTGAGATCATCATAGTATCTTGTGTATGATGAGTTATACTTTGACTTATTCCTTAAGACCCTTAGGGTATATCAAAGGGTATGCTTGGGTATAATAAGTTGTATATGGAGATAATGTATGATCAATAAAGAATCTACCACTTCTAATAAAGAAGAGAAATGTCCTATGTGATTCGATAAATGACAACCCAAAGAGTCCTTAGCTAACGCAGAATGGAATTAGAAAGGAGTTTCTAATTTGCATTATTTGAGTTGTGCATTTAAGGATCGAAATACATATAATTAAATAAAATAAGACTTGACAATAATTCTATGTCTTATATTTAATTGGGACATTGTATGGTGGAAGGATTGAATTGTCACAGTAACTATTTACTCAAAGGTTCTTTAATGATTAATGTTGAAATCTATATTATCCGGAAAGTCGTTGATCGCTAGGGAGGCTTATCCCTATTGTAGAATAAATATTATTTATTTAAATAAATTAATTGTTTAATTTATTTATTTAAATAAGATTAAATTGTTCTAATTGATTTATTCACAACCGGTTTAATATGGAGAACCTAAAGGGTCACACCATAAAAGGAAGAATAATTATTTAAGAAGTTAATGGCATAATCGTAATAATATGTTATGTATATTTAATTTAATCTATGGTGATAAAATAAATTAAATAGCTTAATATTTATTATTTAATATTTTAGAAATATTAAATATAAATTAATAAGAGGAGTCTTATTAATATTATTACAATTATTATTATTATTTTAATTTCTAAAAGAGTTTAGAAATTAATTTAATATAAGTACTCTCATTTATTCCTAATTGGATTAGGAAGGAAAATTAGTTAAAGGAGTTTAATTAATTATCCCTAATAAGATTAGGGAGCTTAATTAATTAAAAGAATTTAATTAATTAAATAAATCTCAATTCCTTAATTGTTAAGGTGAGTTGCCCACATCTATAAATAAGAGGAGTCTTATTATGGGTGGGTCGGTTGTTAACTTTAACAATATACGACATAATTCCAATTTGTTGGAGAGTACACCTTTTTTCTATAGAGATAGGAAAAACTAGGGTTTGAGCCAATACCCCTTCTTCTTGAATTCCTATTCTTCCTTGGTGGATCACCTCTAGAGGCCAAACACATGGGTGGCTAACATTGATCAAAAGAAGGAACCAAACCCGGTGGATTCAAGTTGAACGCGAAAAAGGATTGGAGGTGAACTTGTACCTGAGGAAGCTCGATCTTCAAGGGTATGATTTTATTCTTTATCTTTTCGTTTAATTAATAATTGTGCATAAAGGGTGATCCGGGTTTATGGTTTGTAAATTTTTTAAACTCTGATTTTACACGTTTCCGCACATTTTATATAATTTGATTGCGTTCATGTATATTACAAACCGAACAGTGGCATCAATGCCAAACCTTTATGCAAATTATTAATTGTTTTAATTTAATATCTATATTGATATGTGTTTAGAACAATTTAATTGGGCATAATTTTATTGTATAAAATTTATTAAAAAAAAAAAAAAAAGAGCCGAAATCCACCGCACGGAAATAAAGGGAACGAACGTTTTTTTTTTAATTGGTCATGTCGTTTTTTTTTGCTTCCTTTATTCCCATGGATTCACGTGGGTGGGTTTATTTTTTTAAAAAAGTTGACCATGGCATGATAATGGAAGCATGTGATATATGTAATATATATATATATATATATATATATATATATATGTGTGTGTGTGTGTGTGTGATCCACGTGGCTTCATGTTGCTCTTTTTTTTTCCTGTTGTTTTTGTTTGGTTACGTGGCTAGCATGTTATTATATATATATAGTATATATCCTGTTTAGTCGGTTTTATTATATATATATATATATATAATAACGGTTTTGTTTTATTATTATATATATATAATATTCTTAATAATTTTATTATTAAAATAATAATTTTATTTTAATATTAAAATAAAAAGTTTATTTTTATATTAAAATATAAAATTTATTTTAATTTTAAAATTAGAATTTCATGCTAACTAATTAGAGTTGGAATTGGATTCCATGATAACTAATTGGAGTTGAAATTGGATTTTATATTTCCTTAAATAAAGGAGTTTATTTAAATATGAAATAAGATTTCATATTATTCAAAATAAAGGAGTTTATTTGTGAATAAGAAAGAGAATCCTAATTTCCTTAAATAAAGGAGTTTATTTAGATATGAAATAAGATTTCATATTATTCAAAATAAAAGAGTTTATTTGTGAATAAGAAAGTGAATCCGTGTTTCCTTTAATAAAGGAGTTTATTTTTTTTATATGGAATTGGATTCCATAATTAATTAAAATAAAAGAGTTTATTTTGATTAAAATTTTGATTAAAATAAAATAGTTTATTTTATTCAAAATTGGATAAATTAAAATAAAATTGTTTTATTTTAATTTAAATTTGGATTAAAATAAAGGAGTTTATTTTGATTCAAAATTAGATTTTATACTAACTAAATTTGCCCATTAAATGATATCAATATATATATTAAATGTTTATTATTCATAAGATGAATATTATTTATTGATGCATATGGTGATGTGTATGATAATAAATGGGATTGATTATGGACTATTGACCAATATGATTGGATTTTATTTTAGTTGGATGCATGAATGTATGAGTTTTATTAAATGGGGTCTGCGTACCTCGTCTTCTCTAAATTTTTCTGAATGTAAATTCTATCTCCCTCCTATGTACTTCCCCTTGACTGCTGATCGAGGTTTCTATTTATTTTAAATAGTTTTGTAATAAGAATAGTTAGAATAATTTTGAAAAATTGGAGATCAAGGAGCAAGGAGCGCTTGAAGACCCGTTTGTAATGGAGCCCGGGTTTAAATGTAATAGTTATATTTAAATATTATTTCTTGCACCCCTAGGGTTTGACCTTTTGGTTCACTTGGTGGCTCTAGTGAACCAAACTAGAATAAAAGTCCATAATCAATCCGAGTAGAATATAGTATTCTATATGTGCATGCTTATACTATATATATATATATATATATATATTATGCAAACATGCTTCGCATGTTAATTAATATGACGCGTATTTTATATATATATATGTGCATGCGCGCTAAACAAGATGAGACAAATTAATAACAAAACCCTCAATTTTTTATATTAAGTCCTAAGCGTTCAAAGGTATTTGGAATATCGAACGTCGCCTTCTAGCATGATAAAATTAATAGAGTATTAAATATTTAATATGAGTTTGTTGTGTCACCACAAGGCAAGTATTAAGTATTTAAGATGTTAATTTATCACATTTGATGCTTATAAAGAAAATTGAACAATATTGTTTTGTTGTGTCACCACAAGGATGATATTTTTCTTTTTTGAATATATGGAGTGCTAGGTCGGACTTAACTTGGATAATTTTGATTCGGATGTGCCACCACTTGATCAAAATAATCTAAGAGGCAAAAGAAAAGGAGTTGCATAGTTGATGTAATTGACAAAAGTTGTCTACCTATTTATTTATATATAGTTTGTTGTGTCACCACAAGGCTATATACATTTGAAATGGGATCCTTATTCTCACTAGCAAATCTTTAATTAGATTTTGCCAACTATATAAGTGAGGTAATATAGTTTGAAGAAAATAGTGAGAGATACCAATTTAAAACAAGACCTAATTTATTTTGGTAATTAATAAAAGAATGTATGTTAAAATGTTGTTAATTACAAATTCATTTACGAAATTTTACAATGTCTAAATTACTATCATTTGCGAAGCATATTAGATGTTATTTAATCTGGATCGAATTAAACGGATTGGTTAAGGAATTTGAGAATAGTTCTCATAGCTGAAAAGCTATCTTATGTCATTAATACGCCTATCCCTGCAATGGTTGCAGACAATGCCTCCGAGGAAGAGATTGCTACTTTTAGAAAGTGGCAAGATGATGCACAGTTGGCTCAATGCATCATGCTCGCATCTATGAGTAACGAGCTTCAACGTCGGCAAAGAAACTATGGATGCTTCTACTATATTCCCGCACATCAAGTAGTTGATGGTGAGGAAAGTAGGGCCGATAGATATCGAGATATCTAAGGAGCTCTTCCGATCTAGAATGACCGATGACACTACAGTACAGATAAAAGTCCTTAACATTATCAATTTGATTGATCAATTAGGACAATGAGTTTTGTCATGGATGGAGAGTTGAGCCAAGATTTGATCTTGCACTCACTCCCGGACTCCTTTCACAATTGTTGTGAATTTTTTATATGAACAAGCTAGATATCAGCCTCGCTGATTTGCTTAACATATTGAAAAATGTTGAGAGTCACTTTCCAACCAAGAAAGATCAAGTCTTACTGGTAGGGGCCAAAGGATCTTCTGAAAAGAAGAACGATTCAAAGAAGGTAAATAGAAAGGCATAAACAAAGGATAATAAGAACAAAAGCGATATGGATAGCAAAATGAGTTTGCTTCCACCGCTATAAGCCCGACACTTTGGAAAGAAATCTATGAGAAGCATCTTGCGAGAGGCTAACCAAAGAAGCTTAGTGAAGTTTGGTTACAAATACAATTTTGTTCATAATTTAAAATAAATTTTTCTTTAAGTCGAGGTTCTACTTGGGTATTGGATACCGACTTTGGTTATCATAAATATAGATTTATGAAGGACCAAATGTAAGTAGAAAGATAAACAAATATAAGTAATCCTATGTGCGGAAATGTAGCAAAGGTTGCCATATTAGCCATAGAAACTTATAGTTTAGCAATGCTACGCAGCAAATCTATTAAGTCAATAAGTTGTTATTGTATTCCGTTCTTGTTAAAATATTATTTCCATTTTATTGTTGGACAATGAAATTTTGGTATTATAATTAAGAACAATTATTGTTCTATTTATAATAATAATGTTTTATAGAACTGAAATATTACTTAATAGATTTTGTATACTTGACTTACGTGAAAAATAATTTTGTAAATTGAACAAACTAGTATAAGAAAAGGAGATGAACATTCAAAGAGTTGAATATGTGTATTTGATGAAATACAAGTGTGAATTATTTGAAAGGTTCAAAGAATTCAAAAGTGAAACAAATTGACAAAGTATTAAGATTCTTTGATTAGATCAAGGAATAAGTACTTGAGCAATAAGTTTCTAGATCATCTCAAATGGTTTTCTCATAATGGATACATCCTGATACGCAATAATTGATTGATGTATCTGAAAGGAAAAATCATACCTATTTGAACATGGTGCGATCCATAATGATTTTACCGACATTCCAGTATCCTTCTAGGATTATGTCCTAGAAATGGCTGCATATCTATGAAAAGGTAATCTCTAAATCCGGCCCAAGACTCCATAAAAGTTATGGACAGGGAGGATTCCTAATCTTAAGTATGTTAAGATAAGGGGTTGTCCAACTTATGTGAAAAGGTTTCAAAGGATAAGCTTGGGATAAGATTTGACAAGTGTCGATTTGTGGGACATCCTAAAGTAAGTTTAGGGTATATGTTCTATAACTCTACTTAGCAAAAGGTGTTTATTGCGAAACACGTTGCCTTCTAAGATAAAGGTGTTTATCATTAAAGGGGCTAGTGGGAGGATAATAGATCTTGAAGAGTTCAAGAACCACAAAACACTATAAGTCAAATAAGAGGAACTCAGAGATAGACCTATTGTACCACAACCTAAATCGTAAATGATGAATAATCTCAAGATACCTAGGAGGTATGGATTCATCATAGATGATGATGATGATGAGGCACGATCATAGATGATGATGATCCAGTTACATACGATGAGGTAAGAGTTCTAGTGTGTACAAAAGGGTCAGTGGGAGCGTCGTGAAATTTCTAATATTATATGTTGATATACTACAGATGAGGAATTACATACCAATGCTACAATCAATAAAGATAAAGTTGTCTAAACATTCCTCCATGAATGATTTGGAAGAGTATCTTAATTGGGGATATAAATCTATATAGATAGATTTAAGAGGATGCTCGACTTAACCCAAGGAACGTATATTCATTTGATGCTAAAGTCGTTTAGCATGGCAAACTCCAAGAGATATCTCATGTCGATGAGCTATGGAGTGTATCTCTCTTAATAGTCCCCACAGACTCCTGAAAAAGAGAGGTCGCATGAGTGACTATCATGTATGCAATGAAATATACGAGATCTGATGTTGATCAGTCATATTCTGGAGAAGTTCAATATGAGTCAGTGAAAAACATCTTAAAGTGCTTAACCGGCACTAAGGATGTGATCATATTCATGGTGGGTCTAAATTAAAACTAGAGGGCTTAACAGGACTCAAGTTTTCGAATGCACCAAGATGACAAAAAATCCACTTTAAGGTAAAAGCGTTATCTTGAATAAAGGTGCGATTGAATTGGAAAGGTTCCAAACAAAGAAAAGAGTTCTTTGGTTTAGTGATAAAGACAAAGTAAATAGCTATAAATGAAGTCGCAAGTTGATTGTTTAGATTAAAAGTTCATTACTGTAACTAGGAATAGTTCCTAAGTCTCATCTTGGATCTAAACATGTGTTGTGGCACTTTCATTTGATTATTAGAATCATTGAAAGATGGGAAATCACTATAGAGATGGTGGACTCTCAAGAACAACATTACATATCCATTAACTAAAGCTTATCCAATAGCAGGATAATCGTCACTTAGAGAAGAAGAGTATAAGATACAATGGCGATTGGCTTAGTGCAAGTGGGAGATTGAAAGTAGTATGCACACAAGCCAATCATGTTTGATGATAAAGCATATACTTTGTAACAATCTTATTCATTTATTAATAAAAAGTATTCATTTATTAAAGGCTTTTAATTATCTACATGATCTTTGTTTTATAATATGTGATAAACCCATAGTTTTAAGCAATGCTTTTAGAATAATGATGATGATCATTCTAATGAGATCTAAATTCTTAGAAAGCTTAAAACTAAAATAGTTCCCAATCGTTGGATTACTAAATTGTGGATTAGTAAATCCGGATAGATTGGTATATACGTTGCTTGCTCATTGGATGAGGATGATTGATCTCATGATCATTTGTGTGGAGACACTAAAACAAGTATGTAGGTGCTTATTAGAGAATAAGTTCACTGAATGTGGCTCGCTAAGGAATACCTAATGGAGTTTTACTTGCTCACAATAGAAATTCTGTAGTGATAGTAGTACAAGTAATCCTTGGACTTGAGATCATCATAGTATCTTGTGTATGATGAGTTATACTTTGACTTATTCCTTAAGACCCTTAGGGTATATCAAAGGGTATGCTTGGGTATAATAAGTTGTACATGGAGATAATGTATGATCAATAAAGAATCTACCACTTCTAATAAAAGATGAGAAATGTCCTATGTGATTCGATAAATGACAACCCAAGAGTCCTTGGCGGCGTAATGAAATTAGAAAGGAGTTTCTAATTTGCATTATTTGAGTTGTGCATTTAAGGATCGGATTACATATAATTAAATAAAATAAGACTTGGATAAAGAATTCATGTCTTATATTTAATTGGGACATTGTATGGTGGAAGGATTGAATTATGCGGTAACTATTTACTCAAAGGTTCTTTAATGATTAATGTTGAAATCTATATTATCCGGAAAGTCGTTGATCGCTAGGAGGCTTATCCCTATTGTAGAATAAATATTATTTATTTAAATAAATTAATTGTTTAATTTATTTATTTAAATAAGATTAGAATTGTTCTAATTGATTTATTCACAACCTAGGTTTATATATGGAGAACCTAAAGGGTCACACCATAAAAGGAAGAATAATTATTTAAGAAGTTAATGGCATAATCGTAATAATATATGTTATGTATATTTAATTTAATCTATGGTGATAGAATAAATTAAATAGCTTAATATTATTATTTAATATTTTAGAAATATTAAATATAAATTAATAAGAGGAGTCTTATTAATATTATTACAATTATTATTATTTTAATTTCTAAAAGAGTTTAGGAATTAATTTAATATAAGTACTCTCATTTATTCCTAATTGGATTAGGAAGGAAAATTAGTTAAAGGAGTTTAATTAATTATCCCTAATAAGATTAGGGAGCTTAATTAATTAAAAGAATTTAATTAATTAAATAAATCCCAATTCCTTAATTGTTAAGGTGGGTTGCCCACATCTATAAATAAGAGGAGTCTTATTATGGGTGGGTCGGTTGTTGACTTTAACAATATACGACATAATTCCAATTTGTTGGAGAGTACGTCCTTTTTCTATAGAGATAGGAAAAACTAGGGTTTGAGCCAATACCCCTTCTTCTTGAATTCCTATTCTTCCTTGGTGGATCACCTCTAGAGGCCAAACACATGGGTGGCTAACGTTGATCAAAGGAAGGAACCAAACCCGGTGGATTCAAGTTGAACGCGAAAAAGGATTGGAGGTGAACTTGTACCTGAGGAAGCTCGATCTTCAAGGGTATGATTTTATTCTTTATCTTTTCGTTTAATTAATAATTGTGCATAAAGGGTGATCCGGGTTTATGGTTTGTAAATTTTTTAAACTCTGATTTTACACGTTTCCGCACTTTTTATGCAATATGATTGCGTTCATGTATATTACAAACCTAACACAACATTCCAATGATTATCAATGGGATAAACTGAGTGCAAGCACAAAACCCTCGCCCATACAAAGGTTTGTACAACTCAGCCATCACATGAGTCCTTAATTGAAATCCCCACCTAAATCTATCTTGCTTATAACTTGCTCTTTGCTCAATACGAGTTTTTTGTACCTCATCATGTATAACTCCTCGTGAGTTTACCTCGTACTATTTCATAGTACATTATCTTCATAGCATCAAGCTATAATTATTCAAACATTACAAACCATCTTTTTTTATAACTTAAATAGATCACGTCGTGATCTTATTCTATAATCATCTCCCTTAAAATTCTTTTCTTAACTTGTGATCGTTTTGTTTTACGATCCTCTTTCTTTCCTTTTTCATCATTTACGATTTCATTTATGCTTTTAATCTTTCAGGCTTTGTCTATTCATCATTATTCGTTATCTTGGCTATTGGAGTTAGGGTAACTCCCATTTCTACTCTTTATATCTCTTCAAGATTCTTCTTTGAATTTTCTTGTTTATATAACAATTCTTCCTTTAAGAATTTCTAACTTCATTTACATTGCTCAACAATTCATTCGAGTTCTACTGTAACGATCGAGAAATTTGTAATTTAATTTAAATATTTATTGAATTAAATAAATATTTTAAATAATTTATTTATTGAGGAAAATAAATAATTGATGAATTGTGGTGAATTAATTTAGTAACTAAATTGAGTAATGATAATTTTATTTGAAGGATTTAATTTAAGGAAATAATTAAATTAAATGACTTGTTTAATTTAAAGGAAATAAATTAAATAAAGTGATATTTCTAATTTATTAATTAAATTAGATATGTAATTATTTATTAATTATAATTATGTGATAATAAGAATTTTATTATTATTATTCTAAGTTATTTAAATTAACTAAACTAAAGTTATTTAAATTAAAGTGTGACAAGTAATAATTATATAATATAAATATTATTTAAATAATCTAGTATGGGAATTAGTGTGTAACCAAACGTAGCCTTATGGCTTTTGGTTTATTTTAACTGATGTGAGCCTTTTTGTTTTTTAACCTAACGTACGTGGGGAAAAGGGAGTCAGTGCATATTATGCATAATTTTTTTTTCTAAGGCTAGATAACATAGAATTGCAAAGAGAAAAACACAGAGATTTTGGAGAAGGAAGATCATAGTGTTTTTGAGAGAGAATCACCATTTCTTGCTAGCATACAACTAGGGTTTACTAAATCAAGGAATATTCTACTTCTAAGGTTTATGTTTGAGTTTTCATGTTCATTATCTGTAAATTTCTAAGTCATGTTGTGTTGAAATATACATGTATATATGGTTTATAAATTGATAATCATCATATATGATTGATACTTGTGTGTCAAATTTGTTAAAATTGGCTTTGAAGAAAGAAATTGAGATAACAGTGTGTATGTTTGAAAAAGGGCTTTAAAAATTACGAAAATTGATGCTTTATATGTGTTGTAATTTGAAATTTGTTGTTAGATTGTGTTACTATATTAAGAAACGAAAACAGCATAGTTGGAATTGTGTCAATTGGTTAAGAAACGAATTCGTGGTGATTGAATTCGCTAAAGGTGTCAAAAATTGAGTTTTTATATGAAAACATAAAATTTAAGGAATTAAATTAGTTTAATTTGATGTTTAGTTGTTCTAAGTCGATGAATATGTAAAGAAACACGTATTTGTTAGTTTTATATCAATTGGATGAGCTAATTTCACTATTTTGATGGTAAAATTTGTGGTAGTTGGGCTAAAAACGAAACACTGTTGTTGCGTTTCTATTTCTGTCTGGGCATGCATTGGCCATCATCACAGGTGAAATAAGCCTTAAGAACAAGCATTGGTTCTGATGAAGAAACACCAGTAATGTACCTGCTAGTGCTAAGGCAAAAATAGCGACGATTCTTGCCGGTCCCAGGCTTAAGTATGGCGTAGTCAAGCCCCATACCGGTCTCGAGACGAAGAAAGTCTCGCTTATTTGCAGGTCATGTATAAGGGACTTATGTTAGCTAAGCAAGCATGTTAATGATGTTAAGGCATAATAAAAACTATAAAAAATAGATTTTAATGTGTTGTGATGCCAAGTGTAAAGATTTGAAATAATTATTTAAATAAGTTATAAAATGAAACCAAATGTGATGTTTTCAAAGGTTAGAGATGAACGGTTAGGCTATGTTGGCGTGTAATGAGATTTCAGATTCGTTAAATATATTAACCTACGTGGTTAGGTGCTAGGTTAGGGTTATGACCTAAATGATGGTTTAAACCCTAAAGCTAATATTCATACAACTAATTATTTTTGCGATTTCGATGATATATGTAGGATAATTGGAGATTATTTTACATTTGTGTAGCTTACAATCAAGACAAGTTTTCTAACCCTACCTTGTTATTATTGAGCAAGTTTCTAAACCTTATCTCCTTACAATTGAGCAAGCTTTCTAACTTCATTCTTTTCATATTGAATGCAAGTTTCCATTCCTATAATATTATTCTACAAGTTCTTAAAATTGAGCAAGCCTAATCTATCTTGAATATGTTTGTACAAGCTCTTGTAACCTAATTTGTTACCTCGAGCGAGTTATACTTTTCTAGACCTTGATGTTACTATTCAATTACATATATTGTTGATATCCGATCTTTAAGTTTGATAGCCTTATTCAGTTATACATTCTGTATTAAACCTTTATTGATAGAAATTGAATAGTGTTCTAAAATTCTAGAAACACTGATAAGCTAGTTCCAAACTAAACTTTCTTTAGTCTGCGGAAATTCTAAATCAAAATCGAGACGAACAACCCCAACATAGGGAATTTTGTATGTGTAAGCGTTTAGATGTTTGTGCACAATACATTGTACAAAGGGGATCCCCCCAAAATGCGTTAAGAAGGGTCCGTATAGTCTAAATGATCATTAAGGTTGTGTAATAATACCTAAAAGTCTGGGGGACATAGTTCGTGGTCTTAAGACCCTCAGATAATTAAAGTTCGAACTTGTTTTCTATTTTGATTTTTAGAACAAGTTCCTTATTGTTCAGCTTTCGTTGTTCACTCTTATGTTACTATCATTAGTACTTTCTATATCAGTGAGCATTTATTTGCTCACTCTGGCAATTATCACTGCAGCTAAAGTGGAGAAAGTTGATGAGCCGTCTACTAGCAAAGGAAAGGGCAAATTGTCCAAATGCTGAAGACTTAAGAGAATTTTATTTTAAGGATTTATGTTAAAGACTTGTTTTAATATCTGATGTATTCCGCAACTGATGTAATAATTTTAAGGTTGGATTACCTGGGATTATTATGAAATGATGATGTAACACTTTAATTGGAGAGATTATTGTTTAAATTATTTAAATTATGTCTTTATCCTTTACGATGGGTACTTAGATGTAATGGTTTTGGATAGTGAGCACCAAATCCTGTGGGAATGGAGTACCTGGATTTAGGGGTGTCATTGGTTAGTATCAAAGTATTAGGTTATGAACCTTAGGTGAGAAAACCTTAGGAAGTAACCTTTAAGGAAACAGAAAACATAGAGGTGTCCATCTCTTATCGAGTTTTAAGAAATGGATTAAGGTATCCATTGAAGCTAAATAATAAAAGACATTATGTGCTATGTGTTAATAACTTATGTGATCGCGAGTATAGAAAAATGTTAAGTAAAACTTAAAATATTTTGTTGTCAGGATGTCTAATGAAGGAGAATCTAGTCCAACTAGGGAAGTGATACCTCGGTACCTAGAGACTGACGAACCCTTGGATATTCACGTATTACGAGAGAGCAGTTGATCCAAGAGGATGAGCCTGTGACCCGATCCCGAGGAGGATAGTTCTGAGGAGATAGAGGAGGATGATGATGAAGAGGACCCTGAGGAGTTTCCACCAAACTCCATATCAGCGGAGATGTATGACGCTTTGTACGACTGTAACATAGAGTTACAGGACAGGGTTGAGGAGCTGAAGGGGTTGGTTGAGATGCATCATGCTTCGATAGAGCAGAAGGATGCAGAGATTCAGGAACTCGACTCACGCCTTGGAAACACGGTGTGGGACCTAGTTCATACCAAGGGTCAACATGAAGACCTGTTGGCAGTAAACGAAAAGATGAAGACTGACATGGAGAAACTAAAAGATGACTTCAAGGAGGAGTCGGCTAAGCGTGCAAGAGCAGACGATGCTTGGATGAAGGCGACTCAACGTGCAGACCGTGCTGAGGCTAAGGTCCAAGTGAAGAAAGCCAAGATGAAGGAGATGGATTATGCTTTTAATTCAGCGATTGATAGGGCTCATGATCGAGTCTATTATTACCCGCCTCAGTTTGAAGACTCACCGTGGTTTGTGATGGATTGTAGAACAGCGTATCACATTATGGAGGAAGAGCGTCGAGAAGCCTTACGACGTCTTAATATGCCTAGATAGAATAAGAGTGATAATAGTATGTGGTTAATTATGTGAATAAATAAACTGTGAATCCTTATTTTGAGATAAATAAAGGGATAGTATGAGTATGTGATCCTGAAACTTGTCTAGTTCAGGAAAGTGGATGTTTATAGCAGATATGCTATCTTTAATATGTTTTAAATGTTATGAATGAATAAAAGTTTATTTGCAATGTTATGTGTTATAGCTTTAATCCTGGAATGTTTAAGTTAAACTTTAAATACCCAAGAAGTTGAGTAAGGAACTAATAAGCGTATATCTCAACAGAAAATGCCTCCTAGAAGAAGACAACCACGTCAACAAGAACCTCCTGAGGGGTCTACTAATAATAACAGCGAGACCAACGCTAATCCGGTTCAGCAGTTGGTAGCTCTGTTGACGGGTGCACTTGCGAATCAACCGCAAGCTAAAGTCACGACCTTCAAGGAATTCAAAGTGGTTGGACCGCCAGAGTTTCAAGGGTCTATGAATCCAGTGGAAGCCCAAACCTGGATCATGGAAATGGAGAAGGTGTTCGACGTTGCTAGAGTTAACGAGAATCAGAAGACCGCGTTCGTAACGTTCATGCTGAAGTCTGAAGCTAGCTACTGGTGGAAGGCAAATAAGGTTCGTGGAGGAAAAGGAGTGATAGCGTGGGATAGATTTAAGGAAATGTTCTTTGAAATGTACTTTCCAGCGAGTTCTCGAAATCAGCTGGAAGTGCAATTTCTGGAGTTGAAGCAAGGAACGATGACGGTGCCAGAATATGTTGTGAAGTTTAATGAGTTGGCAAGGTTTGCCACATATCAAGTCAACATTGACGAGCGTAAAGCGAGAAAGTTCAAACAAGGATTGAAGCCCTGGCTTTACAGCAAGGTTTCAATGTTCCAGTTGAATACATTTCTTGGCGATCTTGGAAGGCAATTATTGCGGAAGGTGGAAGCGATGCCTTGACCAAGTACAACCAAGAGCAGAAGAAAAGGAAGAATGACAATGAGAATAAGGCTGGTGGTAGTAATGTTGGAAGTAACAATCAAAAGAGGAAATGGAGCGACAATTCGACTGCGGGAGGACAACAAGGAAATCAGCAGAAGAAAAAGTTTAAAGCTTATGCGACGTGTGGAAAGAACCATACTAGAGTATGTTTGAAGGGAAAGCGAGTGTGTTTCAACTGTGGTCAGGATGGACACATTGCACCAAACTGTTTTAGTCCAAAGAAAGGGGCATGCTTTACCTGTGGTTCAAAAGATCATATGGCCCGTGATTGCCTTAAGAAGCCAGCGGGAAGTGCAAGTGGCGGAAAGGGAAACAACAACGGTGGTGGTGCATTGTTTATCTTTGGACCAGCACAGTCAAGCCGACCTAGTGCGAGGACTTTCAATATGACCGTGCAGGATGCTGTATAGTCTAAGGATGTGGTGTCAGGTATCATTCCGATTAATGGTAATAATGCTTATGTACTATTTGATTCAGGTGCTACTTGTTCATTTATATCCGATGAATTTGCTCGAATTTAGATTTGCCTCGAAGAAGAATTAGAATTTCCTTAAGCATTGAGATTGTGAATAGAGAAGTGATTCCTGTTAGATTTTTGTATAGGAAGTGTGTAGTGGTTATAAAGGGTCACGAGATGATGGTAGATTTGATATCAATAAGACTTGGTGAATTTGATGTTATACTGGGAATAGATTGGTTATTCAATTATGGAGCAATAATTGATTGCCAAAGGAAGTGTGTTAACCTTATGACCTCGTCAAAGGTTGTGTTCTTTGGCAACAAGTCACCTCGACAAGCAAGTTATTCGACGGTGATGCAAGCCAAGAAGTTGTTGAGACAAGGATGTGTAGGATACTTAGTCTACATAGTCGATACCGCGTAAGAAAAATCTGCTGAAGCTAGAAGAATCTTGATCATAAGAGATTTTGTTGACGTTTTTCTAGAAGATTTGCCGGGTCTTCCGCCGGATCGACAAATCGAGTTCGTGATCGACTTACTACCAGGAACGACCCCGATATCTAAGGCACCATATAGAATGGCCCCGGTAGAAATGAAAGAGTTGATGGTGTAATTGCAAGAATTGCTTGACAAGAAGTATATTCAGCCGAGTGTTTCGCCATGGGGAGCACCGGTGTTGTTTGTTAAGAAGAAAGATGGATCGATGCGGCTTTGCATTGATTACAGAGAATTGAATAAGGTCACGATTAAAAATAAGTATCCATTACCTAGAATCGATGACCTGTTCGATCAGTTGAAGGGAGCGAGGTATTTCTCGAAGATAGACCTGAGAAGTGGTTATCATCAGTTGAAGGTGAGACCGGAGGATGTACCAAAAATAGCATTCAGAACTTGGTATGGTCATTACGAGTTTCTGGTTATGTCTTTTGGTTTAACCAATGCACCTACAGCGTTCATGGATTTGATGAACAGGGTGTTTAAACCATTCTTAGACAAATTTATGGTGGTATTTATTGATGATATATTGTTATATTCTAAGACCAAGGAGGAGCATGTGGAACACTTAAGAGTGACGTTGGAGACATTGAGAAAAGAGAAGTTGTATGCTAAGTTCTCAAAATGTGAATTTTGGTTGGAACGTGTACAGTTTCTCGGTCACGTTATTGATAAGGATGAAATTTCGGTGGATCCATCAAAAGTTGAAGCTGTAATAAACTGGGATCAGCCGAAGACACCGTCAGGAGTGAGGAGTTTCTTAGGATTGGCGAGTTACTACAGGCGTTTTATTCAGGACTTTTCCAAGATCGTAACTCCGTTGATAAATTTAACTAGAAAAGTGGTTAAGTTTGTTTAGACAGAGAAGTGTGAGGAAAGTTTTCGAGAGTTAAAGAAGAGGCTGAGCTCTGCACCTGTGTTGTCATTGCCTGATGATACAGGAAATTTTGTGATATATAATGACGCATCGCATAAAGGACTAGGCTGTGTGCTTATGCAAAATGGCAGAGTTATTGCGTGTACATCACGTTAGTTGAAATATTACGAGAAAGGGTATCCGACTCATGGCTTAGAGTTGGCGACGGTGGTGTTTGCCCTAAAAATTTGGAGTCATTATCTTTATGGAGAGAGGTGTGAGATATATACCGACCATAAAAGTCTGAAGTATATCTTTACACAAAAAGATTTGAATATGCGACAAAGAAGATGGTTGGAGCTGATCAAAGACTATGACTACTAGATTTTCTATCATCCCGGAAAGGCGAATGTTGTTGTGGATGCCTTAAGTAGGAAGGGACGAGAGAAGTTAATGATGTTAACTGCTCAGGAGAAGCTAGTGTCGGAAATGGCTTAAAATGGAGTTAAAAATTAAATATCCGATGGAATCCGATGAAAAGTTGTTCCAAATAGGTAACAGTTCAACGTTGGTGGAAAATGTGAAAAATGCACAACTTCAGAATGGAGACTGTAAAAAGATAAAATAGAGGATATCTAAAGGTGAGGAAAATAAATTCAAAATCGATTCGGAAGGGTTACTTCGATTTGAATGGATAATTTGGGTTCCGCAAGTACCAGAAGTTAAGGAGGAAATTCTGAGTGAGGCTCACAACTCAAGATATTCGATTCACCTTGGGAGTACAAAGATGTACCAAGATCTTAGACATCATTTTGGTGGCGAATATGAAGAGGATGTGGTGAGTGTGTGTGCAAAATGCTTAACGTGTCGAAAAAGTCAAAATTTGAACATCAAAGGCCAAGCAGATTATTACAAATATTGGTGATATACCGGAATGGAAATGGGAGCATATCACAATGGATTTTATGGTAGGTCTTCCAACAACCCAACAAGGTTACGATGCCATTTGGGTGATTGTCGATCGACTGACGAAGTCGGCACACTTTTTTCCAATTAAGCTTCGATTTACCCTAGATCGGTTAGCAAAACTGTACGTGAAGGTAATTATTTCAAGACACGGTATACCTGTGTCCATTGTATCAGACAGAGATCCACGTTTCACATCTAATTTCTGGAGATGATTACAAGAGTGCTTAGGAACACACCTGAGAATGAGCACATCGTACCATCCTCAAACCGACGGACAGAGTGAGAGAACCATCCAAACACTAAAAGATATGCTCAGAACATGTATCGTGGATTTCAAGGGAAATTGGGATGATCATCTACCATTTATGGAATTTTCCTATAATAATAGTTATCAAGCGAGTATTGGCATGCTGCCTTATGAGCGTTATCTGACAATCACGAACTCAGATTTATGTTGGGGACGAGGTTGGTGAACGTCAGTTATTGGGTCCAGAATTGGTACAACAGACTGTCGAGATCATCAAGATTATTCGAGCAAGATTAACAGCTGCACAAGATAGACAGAAGAGATAAGCTGATCAGCATCGACAAAATTGAGAATTCAATGTCAATAGTTATGTTTTCCTGAAAGTGTCTCCTTGGAAGGGGAAAATTCGATTTGGCAAGAAGAGGAAATTAAGCCCTAGATTTATAGGACCTTTCGAAGTGCTTCGACAGGTTGGTGAAGTAGTGTATGAGGTAGCTTTACCTTCAGAGTTAGAGCATATTCATAATGTTTTCTATGTATCGGTACTGAGGCCATATAAACCTGATTATAAACATGTTATAGAATATGAGCCCTTACAGTTTCAGAAAGATTTGTCATATGAAGAAGTCCTTGTTCAAATTATTGACAGAAAAGACCAAGTATTGAGGAATAAAGTGATACCTTCTGTTAAGGTAATCTGGAGGAACTACAATGCTGAGGAAGCTACGTGGGAGCTTGAAAGCTTTATGATGCAGAATTATCCTCAGTTGTTTACTTAATTTTGTATAGCAATTCTGGGGACAGAATCTTGTTAAGGAGGGAAGAATGTAACGAATAAATTTTTTGAGTTGTGATTCTGGGGACAGAATCCTTTTAAGGAGGGAAGGATGTAACGATCGAGAAATTTGTAATTTAATTTAAATATTTATTGAATTAAATAAATATTTTAAATAATTTATTTATTGAGGAAAATAAATATTTGATGAGTTGTGGTGAATTAATTTAGTAACTAAATTGATTAATTAAATTGAGTAATGATAATTTTATTTCAAGGATTTAATTTAAGGAAATAATTAAATTAAATAAATTGTTTAATTTAAAGGAAATAAATTAAATAAAGTGATATTTCTAATTTATTAATTAAACTAAATATGTAATTATTTATTAGTTATAAGTATGTGATAATTAGAATTTTATTATTATTATTCGAAGTTATTTAAATTAACTAAACTAAAGTTATTTAAATTAAAGTGTGACAAGTAGTAACTATATAGTATAAATAACCTAGTATGGAAATTAGTGTGTAACCAAACGTAGCCTTATGGCTTTTGGTTTATTTTAACTGATGTGAGCCTTTTTGTTTTTTAACCTGACGTTATTGGGGAAAAGGGAGTCAGTGTATATTATGCGTGATTTTTTTTTCTAAGTCTAGATAACATAGAATTGCAAAGAGGAAAACACAGAGATTTTGGAGAAGGAAGATCACAGTGGTTTTGAGAGAGAATCACCATTTCTTGCTAGCATACAACTAGGGTTTACTAAATCATGGAATATTCTACTTCTAAGGTTTATGTTTGACTTTCCATGTTCATTCTCTGTAAATTGCTAAGTCATGTTGTGTTGAAATATACATGTATATATGATTTATAAATTGATAATTGTGAGACCCCAAATTTTATGAATAAAGATTTAAATTTCTTAAAATATTTTTTTTCAAAATTATGGTGTGGATTTGATATAATGTTATAGTTGTGGGTAATATTTATAAATTTTGCAAAGTATGCAAGTTGTTATATAATATTCCATTGGTCGGGGAATATTCGTTTTAACAGGGAATATTCGTACAACGGAACAATCATTGGTGGACCCCACAACGGAATTATTATCGGATTGAGAAAACGACAAAAATATTTTTATGAAAATAACTACGGAAGTTTTACTGAATTAAAAGCTGTTGAACTACTCGGTAGTAAAAATACGATGTCTGGCGTGGTTGCATAGTAGCACACCCGGTATTGATTATTGATGCTTACGTGAGAAGTCACTCGGTTTTGTTCAATTATTACTTTCGATGGTTGTTGCATAGTATCTCACGTTATTTGATTCAATTATTGTCGATATTTTATACATTATTAAATCAATAATTGAGATGATGAGTTATTAATATTATTATTTGCAATATTAACGATGTCTAAAGTTCTTCCAAGGAGAGGGTTGGTCACCTAATTGCGGCGCCAATAGGGAGAAATCCTTATTGAAAGCCCCTCTTTCTTGGGAGCGACACAGTCAATTAATATTGTGAATTATAATAATGATGATAAATGTTGTTAAATATATTGAGGTGTCTTTTTATGAAGTCACGGAAGTTTATATATATATATATATATATATATATTATATATATAAATTTTGTTTTATTAGTATTATTAATGTAATAAAAGCAGAAAAGATTTTTATATAAAATGTAATACTTTTATAAAGTTATTCGTTTTATTAGACTATAAATAGAATATATTATATTCTATTATGCATAGTGTTTTGCGTAGTAAAATCTTTTTATATAAAAATGTAATACTTTTATAAAGTTATTTGTTTTATTAGACTATAAATAGAATATATTATATTTTATTATGCATAGTATTTGCATAATGCACGCATTGTATTTTGTATAGTAAAATCTTTTTATATAAAAGCAGAATACCTTTATAAAGTTATTTGTTTTATTAGATAATAATTAGAATATATTATATTTTATTATGTATAGTGTTTGCATAGTGCACGCATAGTGTTTTGCATATAGTAAAATCTTTTTATATAAAAATGTAATACTTTTATAAAGGTATTTGTTTTATTAGACTATAAATAGAATATATTATATTTTATTTAAAAGATTTTGTTTTATTAGAATATTTTATTAATACTGCATAGTAAATCAATATGGACCGTCTGTTTAAAAGTAAATCAATCTGGACCGTTCATGAATTAGTTACTATTTAGTCCATTCCCCTATAAATAGAAGCTCATTCCTTCATTATTTCTTACGAATTCACTGAAACTCTAGAGAGAGAAACTATAGAGAGAAAGTAGAAAAGTATTCTGCTACTTCACTACTCCTATATCCAGTTTCTTCTAAGGTAAGGGATATTATTTGTTGTATGCCGTAAGGGTATTATTTCTTTTGTATTCATGAAGAGAACTTCTATTATTCCATTCTTTATTATTACATTGGAATAACTTTTGTACGCGACTACCCTATACTTGGTGAAATTCTTACATTATTCCATTCTTTATTATTATGTTGGAATAACTTTTGTTTATCTGCGAAGTACCATATACATGGTGAAATTCTTACATTATTCTATTCTTTATTATTATGTTAGAATAACTTTGTCGCTGCACCGCATACATGGTGAAATTCTCATTGTTATTCCATTCTTTATTATTCATTGGAATAACTTTTGTCTACATCTGATAAGTATCGTACATGGTGAAATTCTGTTGTTATTCCATTCTTTATTATTACATTTGGAATATCGTATACGTGCATTTACGCATGACTTTGGTTTCGTTATTTATTATTACATTGGAATATCATATACGTGTGTTTGCGCATGACCGGTTCCGTTATTTAATATTCTATTGGAATAACTTTTGTATATGCGATTATCGCATGCGTGGTGATTTCTTACATTATTCCATTCTTTATTATTACATTGGAATAACTTTGTCTATGTGGATTATCACATGCACGGTGAATGATCCTTTGTATTCATTCCTTATTAATTTGTGGAAATGATGCATGCAAGTGGATTACTGCATGGCGGACGAAAATCCATTTGCGGTTCATATATTCTCTTATTCTCGGTTGGTTAAAGCTTTGACTTCTATACTCCATGAAATTAGTGGAATATCCTTAATATTTGCGCTTCATCCAATATCTTTTCATGGAAATATTCTTCTGAGCATTCTTAAATTTTACTCCACAAAGAAGTATCATGTTGACAATTTGGACGTTATTGGTTCTTGGATAAATTAATTCTTGAATTTGTTTTATTGAATTCTTATATCATTGTCATCATCCTCATGCTTATATTATGTTGAAAGTCATATGTGGCCTATTGTGCATAGATGGACTTGGTATGATTATGACCAGGGATTATTCGGTATAATCATGACCGTAATATTACAAATGATGTGGTAAAAGTCCTCATTGACCCGTAGTGCATTGATGGACAGTTGTTGGCATGATCATAACCATTGATGAATACACAAATATCCTTAGCCCGTAGTGCATGGATAATTTGTTGTTGTGATACTAATGAATATCCTTGGCCGTAGTGCAGGGATGATGTGGTTTATTTATTAAACTGAGTCTCAGCAATAAAAGTGATAAAAAAACCTTTTAAATCATAAAAGATAGTAGATTTTATTCTCTACTTGACCCTTTTAATGGATTGTTTATTCCGCTGCAGTTAAACTTGATGTTTGTTATATTTTATCAGTTTAACATTGTTGAAGACTAATGATAATTTATTCTACATTATCTTAGTCATAATATTTCTTACTGGGCTAGTTGAGCTCACCCTTTCTTTCACTATTCTCTTGAGAAATGAGAACGTGGCGGGGACTAGTCGGGGGAGCAGAGTAACGGTCCAGATGATAACATTAGTAGTCCTCACTATTCTGTTAAATAGTGTGACAATAAATGTAATGAGGACTCCATTGAGTGTGGATATTGTCTAGATGACAATATTCTTATTAAAACTCTTAGATTATGTTATGTCGTATTTTATATGACTGTTGTATAATTAAGTTGTATTTGTATTTTGTACCATGTATTTGGTGACTCAGAATAGGTGATGTATACCTATTTTGGGGGCGTCACAATAATCATCATATATGATTGATACTTGTGTGTCAAATTTGTTAAAATTGGCTTTGAAGGAAAGAAATTGAGATAATAGTGTGTATGTTTGAAAAAGGGCTTTAGAAAGTATAAAAATTGATGCTTTATATGTGTTATAATTTGAAATTTGCTGTTAAATTGTGTTACTATGTTAAGAAACGAAAGCGCCGTAGTTGGAATTGTGTCAATTGGTTAAGAAAACGAATTAAGTGGTGATCGAATTCGCTAAAGGTGTCAAAAATTGAGTTTTTATATGAAAACATGAAATTTAAGGAATTAAATTAGTTTAATTTGATGTTTAGTTGTTCTAAGTCAATGAATATGAGAAGAAACATGTATGTGTTAGTTTTATATCAATTGGATGTGCTAATTTCACTGTTTTGATGGTGAAATTTGTGTTAGTTGGGATAAAAATGGAACATTGTTGTTTGCGTTTACATTTTTTACATTTTTTGTGCGCAGCAATTGCGCCATCATCACAAAGCGAAATGGCGCAATTGCGTCACTGGATTCTGCGATCGAGCACACCGGTAGTAGTCTTATTTGGTGCCAAGGCCAAAAATTGCGCAGCTGCACCGGTCCCATGCTTAAGTATGGCGCAATTTACCATACCCCCAATCCGAGACGATGAAGTCTTCTTATTTGCAGGTCATGTATAAGGGACTTATGTTAGCTAAGCAAGCTTGTTAATGATGTTAAGGCATAATAAAAACTACAAAAAACAGATTTTAATGTGTTGTGATGAAAAGTGTAAAGATTTGAAATAATTATTTAAATAAGTTATAAAATGAAACCAAATGTGATGTTTTCAAAGGTTAGAGATGAACGGTTAGGTTATGTTGGCATGTAATGAGATTTCAGATTCGTTAAATATATTAACCTACGTGGTTAGGTGCTAGGTTAGGGTTATGACCTAAATGATAGTTTAAACCCTAAAGCTAATATTCATACAACTAATTATTTTTGCGATTTCGATGATATATGTAGGGTAATTGGAGATTATTTTACATTTGTGTAGCTTACAATCAAGACAAGTTTTCTAACCCTACCTTGTTATTATTGAGCAAGTTTCTAAACCTTATCTCCTTACAATTAAGCAAGCTTTCTAACTTCATTCTTTTCATATTGAATGCAAGTTTCCATTCCTATAATATTATTGTACAAGTTCTTAAAATTGAGCAAGCCTAATCTATCTTGAATATGTTTGTACAAGCTCTTGTAACCTAATTCGTTACCTCGAGCGAGTTATACTTTTCTAGACCTTGATGTTACTATTCAATTACATATATTGTTGATATCCGATCTTTGACTTTGATAGGCTTGTTCAGTTATACATTATGTATTAAACCTTTATTGATAGAAATTGAATAGTGTTCTAAAATTCTAGAAACACTGATAAGCTAGTTCCAAACTAAACTTTCTTTAGTGCGGAAATTCTAAATCCAAACTGAGACGAACAACCCTAACATAGGGGATTTTATGCGTGTAACGTTTAGATATTTGTGCACAATACATGGTACAAAGGGCTGATCCCCTAAATGCGTTAAGAAGGGTCCGTATAGTCTAAATGATTGTTAAGGTTGGGTAATAATACCTAAATCACGGGGACATAGTTAAGTGGTCTTAAGACCCTCGAGATAATTAAAGTTCGAACTTGTTTTCTATTTTGATTTGTAGAACAAGTTCCTTATTGTTCGACTTTTCGTTTTCACTCTCATGTTACTATCATTACTACTTTCATATCATTGAGCATTTGTTTGCTCACTCTTCCAATTATCACTTTAATGCAAAGTGGAGAAAGTTGATGGCGTCTACTAGCAAAGGAAAGGGCAAATTGTCCAATCTTTGAAGACTTATGAGAATTTTATTTTAAGGAATTATGTTAAAGACTTGTTTTAATATATGATGTATTCCATGTTGATGTAATAATTTTAAGGTTAGATTACTCAGGATTATTTTGAAATGATGATGTAACCATTTAATGGGAGAGATTATTGTTTAAGTTATTTAAATTATGTCTTTATCCTTTACGATGGGAAGTTAGATGTATTGGTTTTGGATAGTGAGTACCAAATCCTATGGGAATGGAGTACCTAGATTTGGGGGTGTCACATTTACATTTTCATCACACGTATCCATTTTCTATACTTGGTACACATCGAGTCTCTATAATAGGTTTCAATATGGTACTGTTGGTGGTTTCCCACAAACAACCAACAAACTAGGTTACGAGTTGCTAGTTAGTATATACCTCATACATGGCCAAATCGTTTAGCCCAGATACCATACATCAACCTTTAAAGAGTACAATTATACCATACTTAAATATAACCTTTTTTTATTCTTAACTTCTTTATCATTCTCTTCTTATAGACATTGTCTATTTATTATCACCTTACATTCTTATTATTGGAGTTGGGTAACCCCACATTCATATTCCTTATAACTCTGTGAGATTCTTCTTTGAATCCTTTCACGCATGTTTTAATCCCTTCTATATAAATTTCTTAAATTACTTCTTATTGTTCAAACTCTATGTGAGCTTATTCTTTCATTATCTTCACCTTCCTTCTTTAAGGTTATAGCCTACGGTACTCCTACCTAAGGTTTATAACCTACAACTTTGATACCAACTATAACGACCCCAAAATTTATACCATATAATTCTCAACTTTGGTCGTTAATAACACATCTACCTTCTGATTTTACATAATTATTCGATGTTAAACTTTATAAAATACTGGAATAATTTAAACTTTTATGTCTTTTTACTTTAATTCCACGAATCAAAACCTTTATCATCTACATGTCGTTGAATCGATCTTATTTTATGATTCACTTTATCAACAAGTTATTATATAAAAATTTTACATTTCAATCAGATAACCTTTACATATCAAATAACTCTAACTTTAGCTTTACAACTCAACATAAAACTATACATCATAAAACATTTAGTACATCTTATGAATCTTAATCATGGTATTAAGAAATAACAACTTTAGCTAAAATATTAATCTTTGTGTATTATTTCTGATCCACGTCATTCAAGTAGCACATAGTGTTACCTTGATCCTTAACTTTTGCAAAAATTGTTATTTGCAAGGTTAAGCTCGATAACCCAACAAAATCTAACAGTTTTCATGCATCACGTAAAAACATAATAACATACTCAATATATATCTCATAAACATTAGACTAACATAACATACATATTACGGTTCATATAACAAGTATAAAGATTGAGTTCCTTACTCAATCAACATGCCTTACTCAATCAACGTAGTCATAAGTTGACTTTAACATTTCATATATTCAACATATATATAACACATCATTCTCTTTGCAATAAATATTTAAAATAGTTAATCACCAATTTCACATAGCAAATAGGAGCATGAAAGACTTGCCTTGAGCGTTGTTTACGATAACGGTTTAACGACTTACAATTATCTCTGCACTTCACGTGCCCTACACAATTATATAATCATTCACATTAACTATTAGCCACATAGAAATGCGTATTAGTTTTAATATAAACTTTACTCTACATCTCATAACCCTTCCTATTATCAATACACAATGTTCAATTTTATTGTGTTACCTTTCGACTTATAGCTCACTATATATCATATTTGAAGTTCATTAAAGTGTTTAAGTCTTGCTAGGACTACTTATTAGTTTTATATTAACACTATTCAATACCTTATAATATTTATTTCATTTGATTTAAAACACTTTTTACGTTCATTATCACTTATCACGACGTTTCGACGTTTATTCGTCACATGCCCAATTTGTCTCTCTTGGGTGTGCTTAGTATGCATATAAAACTTATCTAATATATCATTTATTAATGTTAAGCATCATTATAATTCATAATATTCATGTTCTATAACTTAGAACAACATCTTTTATCGTCAAGAGCACTACACTTGCATACGTGTATGCTCGACGCCCTCTGATTGCCTCTAAAACACAACAGTCCTAAAGAAGACCATTTTGACCCCTTTTCCAGACCTCAAATTTAAATGCTTAAGGAATAAAAGTTGTAGGTATATTCGTCCTCGTTCCGGATCATCTTGAATCACCTTAATCGGAGTTCGTATGAAAAGGTTATGGTCGTTTTACCAAGACAGGTCAAAGCAGTCATAGTTAGCACACATTGGGCGCGACCGCGTCCCTTTTCCTCACCATTCCAGCGTGTCCGCACCATTTCCCAGCCCCAGCTGCGCTACGCGCTAAACGGCAATCTTCTTATTTGGCCTAGACCGGACGGCCTTGCCTTCATATCAAGACGCACAGCGCTGCACTGTAACGTAACCAGCCAGATTCTGATTTTGACATAAATTTCTCATTTTAAGTCCGAATTAGTTGGTTTTTGATTCGTTGGACTCGTTAAACTCTTAGCTACTCATGTAGAGAATAATTATAACACATCAAGCATATTAACAAATCATTTTAAGGGTTCCAATTTAGTGTTCATGCTATATTTTCATATTTTAAACACATTTAGCGAATTCAATCGACACGACTTCGTTTCTTAACCAATTGACATGATTCAAACTACGCCGCTTTCCTTTATTCACATACTAACATAATCCAATACCAATTTATAGATTATAACACATATTAGACATAAAATTTTGTACTTTCTTAAGCCATATAATATGAATACACACTAATATTTACTTTTCTTCTTCAAAACCATTTTTCATGAACTCTCTTACTCTAATCATGTATAGATAACAACCAATTGATTACATAAAATAGTTTAACAATTATAATATTGAATTTACAAAATCCAATATTAAAAATCTAGAACATAAACTTAGGTTTTTATACCTTCAATGCTTGATTTCTTTACAAGATGGTCACAAGCTTTAGCAATCCTTTTTCCTCTTCTTGATAATCTCAAAAAACCCTCTCTCAAAACCTACTGTGATTTCTTTCTTCTCTCCCACTCTCTGTCTTAGTTATCCTCAGGAAAGACGTGAAACAAATACACTAATATGGC
Organism: Panax quinquefolius; assembly: GCA_020205615.1. Taxonomy (NCBI): domain Eukaryota; kingdom Viridiplantae; phylum Streptophyta; class Magnoliopsida; order Apiales; family Araliaceae; genus Panax; species Panax quinquefolius. Next base: position 130,990,318 of record CM035163.1, on the reverse strand, counting down.
TTACCCACGTATACTTCAGTTATAAAATAATACGTCTTCGTCAGTTAAATTAGACCAAAGGCCACAAGGCCTTGTTTGTACACACCACCATTCCCCAAATTGGATTATTTTAATAATATTATATTATATAGTTTCATGTGTCACACCTTTAGTTAATTTAAATAACTTATAATAATAATAATTAATAATAATTATAATCTTATTATAATTATACTTATAATTAATAAATAATTACATGTATCTAATTTAATTAATAAATTAGACTTAAACATTACTCTATTTAATATACTTATTTTCTTTCATATTAAACAACTCATTTAATTTAATTAATTCATTAAATTAAATCTTGAAAAATAAAATTTACCTTTGCTTTAATTTAATTATCATACACATTAAATAAATTATTATACCACAATTTCATAAATTATTTATTTTTCTCAATAAATAAATTATTTAAAATATTTATTTAATTCAATAAATATTTAAAATAATTACCAAATTCATTTAATTTCTTGATAGTTAACTTAACTATTGAACCTCACTTTCCCAATATATGAAAATATATTTCTCTTACACCAAATCACATATTTAAAAATATATAGCATGTATATATACATACTTAAACTCAAAACATCTCATAATAAAATTTTAATTATTAAATTCCTATTTTAATAACTTATAAAAATTTGGGTTGTCACATCCTTCCCCCCTTATAAGGATTAGTCCTCGGAATCAACGAAACCTCCACTTTTCGGTTTTCACCAAATCTCTTTTCAAAATTTATCGTTGAATATCTTGACACATTACCTTAATATAGGTTTTATGTTTCCTATTACATTCATTACCTCAACAAATTCTAGGTTTTATTTCATAACTTTCACTTGAACTCAATTATATTTTGAGTATTATATATTCTTTAACCCATTCATTTCCTTCTCTAAGGATCGTTATCATAAACACTCGGGATATTACTGACTACGGTATTGATTATTGATGCTTACGTGAGTAGTCACTTTCGATTATACTCAATTATTGCTACATCAATTCTTTGCGTAATATCTCTCATATTGTTGATTCAATTATTGTCACGATGTCGTATGCATAATATTTTATATTTTAAATCAATAATTGAGGCGACAAGGTTATTCATATTATTATTTATAATATTGACGATGTCTAGAAAGTTACAATAGAGGAAGGGGTTTGGTTACCTAATTGCGCCGCCAATAGGGAGAAATCCTTTATCGGAAAGCCCACTCTTTCCTGGGAATGATCTGGTTGTTAAATACCGTGAGTTATAATATTAATGATGAATAAGTTCGTATTGATTAAAGATGAAATTGATATTTCCATTGTGTTGGGATTATTAGTATTAGTGGAAATCGACATTTATTTTGATAATAATTGATTTCTAGAGGTTAAATTGACCAATTGGGAAATTAATCGGATAAATGAGCAATTAATTACTATTAGTTCACATGCATATAACTATTTATTCACATGAATGGAACTATTTATTTACATGCATGTACTATTGATTCACATGCATGTACTATTAGGGAAGGTGGTGCAAGTTTGATAATACTTGTAGGACTAAATTAAAAATAGAGGAAAAGATGAGGGTACTATATTGTAATAATTCGAGGCCCAAAACGTGCAATTATCGAAACTATGTTTTCCTATAAATTGAAGCTCATTCTTCTTTCATTCTCACCAATTCACTAAGACTTATAAGAGCAATTATAAAGAGAGAAGCTATAGAAAAGAAGAAGAAGAGTATACATTACTTCACTTATTCGATGATTTAATCTTCTTCTAAGGTAAGGGATATTTATTTTTTTCAATTATTAAGTGAAATAATATTTTCTTCCATACTACGTAGTATGTGAGTAATATTATTTAGTTTAAGTATTCTAATTCTACCCTCATCTTGTTAAAGTATTGCTTCTATACTCAGTGAAATTAGTAGAATATCCTTGAAATTTGTGCTTCATCTAATATCGGGTTCACAAGGATATTTTTACGAACATTTTGTAAAATTTTAAGCTTTTCATGCTAGAAAGTACTATTCACGAAATACCATTCACAAAGTACTATTCACGAGATACTATTCACGAGGTACTATTTATGAGATACTATTCACAGAGTACTATTTCTGAAGTACTATTCATAGGGTACTATTCACGCAGTACTCTTCACTTGGGTACTATTCACCCGGGGTACTATTCATGACAAAAATTGATTTTTTTGTCCAAATCATTTTTGATACAATATTATTCTTGAATTTTACTCCACAAAGTAGTATCATGTTGACAATTTAGACATTATTGAATTCTGAATAAATTAAATTATAAATCTTTTAAAATTTATCATTTGCTTTCTTTTAACTGAATTCTTATATCATTGTCGTCATCCTCATGATTATATTGTGATGAAAGTCATCTTTGGCTTACGTGCATAGATGGACTGGTGATTGGTATGATTATGACCATGGATCATTCGGTATAATCATGACCTGTAATGTTACAAATGATAAAAGTCCTCATTGGCTCGTAGTGCATTGATGGACAGTTGTTGGTATGATCATGACCATTGGTGATTACATGAATATCCTTGGCCCGTAGTGCATGGATAATTTATGGACGTGATACTAATGAATATTCTTGGCCCATAGTGCAGGGATGATTCGATGATGTGGTTTATTTATTAAGCTAAGTCTCAACGATAAAATTTATGATAAACTTTTTAAATCATAGAAGATAGTAGATATCATTCTCTACTTGACTCTTCTAATGGATTGCTTGTTTACGTTCTTGATTAAATTCGATGTTTATTTTATTTTATCAGTTTAACACTGTTGAAGGCTAATGATAATTTATTCTGCATTATCTTAGTCATAATATTTCTTACTGGGCTAGTTGTGTTCACCCTTTTTCTTTCATTGTTCTCTTCAGGAAATGAGGACGTAGCCAGGACTAGTCAGGGAACGGATTGATGGTCCGAGATGGTTGTTTTAGTAGTCCTCGCTATTTACTGTGATAATAATGTAATGAGGATTGAATTTGAGTTTGGATATTGTCTATGAGACAATATTAGGTATAAAAACTCTCATTTCGGTTGTATAATTAAGTTTGTATTTGTATTCAGTACCATATATTTGGCGACCCAAGATGGGTGATGTATACCTATTTTGGGGGCGTCACACCTAATTCTTACATTGTATATATTGTATAATCCAAATTGTTTCCATATCAACCATATTTATATCGAGCAAATATCTATTACTATTAGGAAATCATTTGTATACTTTGACATTGTTGCAAGCATTGAACTTACCGTTCTTAAATGCATTATAAAAGTTGTCTAAACCTTTGATTAATTAGAATATTATCATGTGTTAGAAAGGTATCCAAACCAATTGACTTGATGCGAACTCTAAATAAATCTCTTGAGATGAACAACCCTCATTGAAGGGAAATTATATAATTGTCGGGAAACCGACGCGATGCGTCTATCTTAGCATGGTTAAATGTTATGCATAACGTAGGGTACTTTAAGTGATCACCTATTGTACTTGTTTATATTGGATTTTCGATTATAATCTTTATTAATTCTAGCAAGAGTTCTTAGTCCCTAGTAGTGATCGATTGTTCATTCTTATTGAACCTTGAAATGATTAAACTTTGAAATCTTATTGATATCCTTGATCTATAGTGACACTTATTGAGAACTCTTGATACTTCTTATTATTCTTGAACTATCATTTCTTTGTTACACCTTTGAGACTCAAACCTTATAACTATTTATTCTTATTGCTATATTACTTGCTTGGGCAAACTTGATGCTCATTCTTGCTTCCCTAAAAACATTAAAGTTAAAGGCAAAGCAAAGCATTAATTCGGGAAAAGACAAAGGAAAGGGCAAGACTACTGAATAGCTTAGTCCTTTTATCGTGGGAGAACTATTATTATTATTATGATTATTATAATGTATTAAGGGATGATTAATTTATGTTTAAGTTTAATCATTTTGGAATGTTGTT